>CM044960.1:36647163-37191982 GCA_024516035.1 Bactericera cockerelli | reverse complement strand
TTTCCCCTTTCTTCCTTGTTCTTTTTTTCTCTCCCCCCCCCCATTCTCCCCTCTTCTCTGTTTTCTTTCCCTTTTTCTTTTCCCCCCCTCCTCTCCTTTTTTTTATTTTCCCTTTTTTACTTTTTCCCTCTTTCTCCATCCCTTATTCCTTTTCCTCTCCTTTTCTCTTTTTTTTCTCTCTCTCTTTTTTTTTTCCCCCTTTTTTCTTTCCCTCCCCTTTCTCCTGTTTTCTTTTTTCTTTTTTCTCTCCCTTCTCTCCCTCTTTTTTTTCTCTTTCCTCCTATCTCTATTCTCTTTTCTCTCTCTCTTTTCTCAGTCCTCCCCTTTTCCTTTTTTTTTTCCCTCTCTCTATTTTCCCCTCCTCTCTTTTTTTTTCTTTCCTCAATTTTTTTTCTTTTTCGCTTTCCTTTATTCTCTTTCTCCTCTCCCCCCATAATCTCTGCCTCTTTTTTGTGGGGGGTTTTTTTCTATTATTTTTTTTTCCTTTTTGGAACGGACTGGAATATTTTTTTCCCTAAAATCACCAGGCCGAAATAAAAGAAAAAAATATAAATCTTTTTTTAATTTCGCAGCTGGGAAACATCCACATTTTTTTCTTTGAATTTCGTAATTTCTTATTATGTTATCATTTTCGT
This sequence comes from Bactericera cockerelli, assembly GCA_024516035.1. Taxonomy (NCBI): domain Eukaryota; kingdom Metazoa; phylum Arthropoda; class Insecta; order Hemiptera; family Triozidae; genus Bactericera; species Bactericera cockerelli. Next base: position 37,191,347 of record CM044960.1, on the reverse strand, counting down.
TTGTCTTGTCGGTTCATTTAGTTTTTTTTCCCCGGGTGGTTTGTGGGGAATGCTTCCGATCATGGGGGCTGTTCACTTTAAATTTTTAAAATAATAAAAAAAACCGGAAAAAACACTGAAGTTGTAGAACACGACCAGTGGCGACTTTAAACTTTCCTTATCCTTAATAAAAAAAATTTTTTTTTTATTTTTTATTACAGATTTTTTTAAAAAAATGAAGAATGGGCCCTTTCCAAGAAACTTGTTGAAAAAGGGGGGCTCATTTTTGAATTTGGAAGCTGAGAAAGGGAATTAAAGTTATTGAAGAAATATTTAACATTTCCAAAAGGGGTAGGAGATGTAGGGCCGCGGTTTTAATTTGGGTAACGGGCCTGGATACCGGGGGTCCATTCGAGTCCCACTTTTTCCCCGAGTTTCCCCTCCTCAAAAAAAATTTATGAAAAAACGGGGCAATGGGGGGTTCAAAACCCCGGACAAAACAAAAGAAACTTTTTAAATTTTTTTTTTAAGCCCCCCTTTTATCCACCGCATAGCTGTTTTGGGGGAAACTTCTTTCAGTTTTAAAATTAGCTATTCGTCATTTACAGGCACAAAATACGGTAAATTTTTTTTTAGGTTTCAAGAAACAAAAAAAACCCGGCACTTTTGCCGTTAAGTTTTTGCCATGGCGGGGGTTCACTTTAAAAATGAAATTTTATATTTTAATTAAACAATTTAAATGATTATTTTTCTAGGTATTTGAAGGTGGGGTTTAAGGGGGGGTCAATTTTCATGAAATTTTTCCCCCAATATCTGTTACGGTTTTTGGGCTGGGTTTTGGGGAAACAGACAGAGGACAAAGCCCGCAACACGCACAGAAAAAGTTTTATTCCCCCGTATGAGGGATATGTGTAGAGTAATTTAGGGAAAATTAAGGATGGGGTATTTTAGATCTCGAAGGAGTTAAGTGGCAGAGATTGCCTAAGGTTTAACTTTCCCCCCCATTACAAAACAAATTTAAATTTAAAATTTTTTAAAATTTTTTTTTTAAATTTTATTTGTAAATTTTTTAATTTTTTTTTTGTTAATAATTTTTTGATTGTTTTGTATAAAAAAAAAAGTGAAAAATATATAAAAGGTGGGTAAATACCAGTTCAAAGTTTTTTTCAGAAAAAATTTTAATCATAATTCCCTCTCTCATTTTTATTGTTTATACAATTTCGCATTTTTGGGGTTTTTTTTTCTATTTTGTTTGTATAGTTTAATACCTGTTAGTAAAAAGGTTCTTTTGGGGAGGATAATCGCCGGGGACAATGCTGGGGGTTGGAGTTTTTTACAACGCGAGTGAGGGAGGTAAAGCCAAACGATGACTTGACGACATTGGTGATTTAAGCGTTGGGGGTTTTCACTTAATGACGCCACTTTTTGTGGTTTTACAACTCTTGAATTTAACTAAGCCCTTAAGGGAAATTCCCTTTTCAAGGGGAAAACGACGGGTTTGTTCCGGCCTTTAATCAAATCGGTTAAACCAATCAAGTCAAGGGGAGGCCCAAAGGTTCAAATTTGGGGTTTCCCGGGGGGGAATTAAGGAAAAATTGACTAAATTAGGTCCGCCCTGTTTTCTATGACGAGACGGGATTCAAACATTGGAAGATTTTAAAACAAAAAAAAAATAACATAAAAAAAAAAAATATTTTAGAAATTTTTTGAAATATATATTATGAAAAAAAAAGATTTAGGGGGATTTCCCCAAAAAAAAAATTTTTAGGCATTATTTTTTTTTTTGCATCCGGGAAAAAATTAAATAAAAATGTAAAACCACAAAAAAAACCGGGAAAAATTGGGGAAAAAAAAAGGGCTTCATAAAAATATAAAAGCGAAAAAATCCTTTAAAACAAAGGTTTTTTGCTAGGAAAATCACAAAAAAAATTAAAGAGGTAATTTATTTCGGGAAAATCACATCGCTCGGAGAAATTATTTTGGGAAAAACCCCAAATTTTGGTTGGTTTAAAGACGACAACTGTTTTTAGTTCAGGTTCTTGTAAATCAAACCAATTTCAAAAGTTTTTAGCATGGGGACAAGGGTTTTAAAGCGCTAGTCTATAATCCGGGGGGGGTAGGGATCCCCGGTTTGAACCCACCCAAACTTTTTTTCCTCATTAATTTTTGGGTTTTTACCCAAATAAAATAAACCTGGGGTTTTCCAGTAAAAACCTTTAAGCATAACCCGCCGGGGGAAATTTTCCCAAAAATATTATTATTAATTTTTTTTTGTGTGAATAAATTAATAATTATTACCAAAAAAAAAATAACCCCCGTAAAGCGGCTTCTAAAACATACTCCGCAAAAAAAAAACATAAAATCTAACAAAACCACACCAAAAGTTTTGACACGAAAACCCCACTTTTGGGGCAGAAAAGGGGCCAAAAAATTGTAAAAAAAAAAAATTTTCAGGGGGAAAATGATTAATGGTGCCAATATGCGTGTGAAATGCCCTTTTGGGGGGAAATTAAATCGGGGGAGGGGCAATTAGGGAAGGGGGAAGAATTTAAAAGAGGAAAGGGGGAGAGGGAAAAAAGACGATAGGAAGGGGGAAAGGGAAAGGAAAAAGTAAAGGGAAAAGAAAAACCAAAAGCCAAAAAAAAAAAAAAGAAAAATAAAAAAAGAAAAAAAAAAATAAGAGAAAACAGAAAAAGAAAGTAAAGAAAAGAAAAGAAAAAGAGAAAAAAGAAAGTAGAAAAGAAAAAAAAAAAAGAAAAAGAAAGTAGAAAGAGAGAAAATGAAAAAAAGAAAAAGAAAAAAGAGAAAAGGAGAGAAAAAGTAAAAGTAGGAAAGAAAAAAGAGAAAAAAAAGAGAATGTAGAAAAGAGAAAAGTGAAAAGAAGAGAAAGGAGATAGGAGAAAAAAATAAGAATAGAGGAAGGAGGAGGATCAGGAGAAAGAGGAGGGGGAAAACGAAAAAAAGAGAAAAAAGTACAGGAGAAGAAGACGAAGTAAAAGGCGAGGAGGAGAAGAGAAGAACGAGAAAGTATTCACTGGACTCGAACCACCAACCTCAGATACGAGTCCACCGCCCGCCGCACCGCCGCCGTATCATCAAGCTGTCAATAGAATGACCAGCAGAAGATACTTTTATTATATAAAAAAATATATATATACCTAATTTGTGTAAAAGTTATCATTAGAGGCAAAAAGAGTGAGGGTGATTGCACAGGGTAACGGAAAAGTGTACCCTAGTTAGGGGGGGAGAATAAATTTGGGAGGGAATGTAGATGAGTGATAGGATGAATTGATAGTGACGTGGAACAAATGAAGAAAGGTAGGTGAAATGATGGGGGAGGAACAGAAGTGATGGGGCTTAGGGAGGAGGAGGGAAAGAGAGACAATACATAATTATGTGAGTAATATGAAAGGAAGTAGAAAGATAAATTACAATAAGCGAAAGGAGAGGTGAGAAAGAGCGAAAGGAATTTAAGAGAGGGAAACAAAAATATTTTTGGGAAGGAGGAAATTTTTGGACAGATATCACAAAAAAATTGGGCAGACGATAAATGGGACGAGGAAAAATATGGTATGAAAATAAATTTGTATCTGATTTTGATTAATGACCGCCATAATCCACCATATTCAATTTTTGAATGTTTTATTCAATAGTTTTTTTTGACACAAATTTAATAAATGATAACATATCCTTTTATAGTCACTTGCTTGTCATATTTTCTGTGGCTTCATCAGTAGACATTTCGCTCAAGGCGGGTCTACTTAAAATTGACAGACAGGACACAAAACCAAAGTCGCCCAGAAGGTTATGAAACGTCCAGAAATATGAAATTGAAATAATAATTATGTATTAGAAATTATCGGTAGTAATTAGAAAACGTTATGGGTTATTTATGGGTTTTAATGTATATAAGAAATGTTGGATGAAAATAAATTTTTTTTTAATATTAAATAAAATTAACATATTTGTTTTTATCACTTTCGTGATATCACAACTAATCAAACTGCTTTACCAAATCTACGCTGACATCGGGACTTGAACCACCAACTTCCAGGTTACAAGTCTGCCGCCTTATCGATGAAGCTACTGAGGTCGGTTAAAAATAAACTCATCATTATTGATTTAGCTATCAAACACCTCGGCCAAGGTATGAAGAACGCCATACAAAGATAGAGAAAAGCGTACATAAATACATTAGATATTCTTATAGAGCAACGTATTTTGAACACTGTTCCTGTTTAAACACGCATTCATTTTACAAAGGATTGAGTGGAAGAGATTGCCACAGGCAATAACCCCGCCCTTTAGTCAGGACATATATTATGTATATGAATGATGTTTATTCATTTTTTTCTTTATTTTTTCTCTTTTTACTTCCCTTCTATGGCTTTGTTGTATATAATACTAGCGGGCTGTCGCCCGCTTTGCGGGCCGAGGCATGGCCGTGAAAGCAAAAAATCCTTTTTTCGCCTATGGCAGGTGTTGAAGTGGGAGTTTCGAAAAATCCTTATTACACACTAGACTAAAGACAAAGCTACCTACCAAATTTCAGCTTCCTAGGACTTACGGTTTTTGGGCTTAGAGCGATGTGTCATCAGTAGTGACTTTGACATTTATATATTAAGATGTCCAATTAATAAAGTGTTAAAAAAATAATAATAACTCTGTTGCTTCTTCAAAGTCCAGGAATTGATTTCAACAGGAATAGAACCGTGGACCCCAGGTTGGAACCCTGGGTATCACCCGCAGAGTTGTCATTGAGGTTAGTAATGTCATAAAGTAGCAGCATTCCTGTTGGGATTTCATTGAAAATGTGCCAAAAGTTCAATGTGCATCGAGCGACACTTCCTTTCTTTGTGAAATTCTATAAAATTTGAAGGGATTTTGTGCAAGACATAACCACCTTTTCTTCTTCGTTATATTATTCGTTTTTTCCATGTCTCTCTTTCCCTTCACTATCCCTCAATATCCTTCATTGTCCCTCACATCACCTTTTTTGTTCTCATTATTATTATTATTATTTTATGCTTTATTTGGTAAGATAAAATAAAATAAAATATAACAGTACAATACAATGAAATTATAAAGAAAAAATAAAATAATGAAGAATGGGACAAGAAAAAAAAAAAAGAATAAAGCTAATGTCCTACCTAAAGGGCGGGGTGATTGCCTGTGGCAATCTCTTCCACCCAACCATTCAACTTTCGTCTATAATATCATCTTCAAAAATACCTAAATCTGTTTCTACCTCACATCGTTAGTTTTTTTGTATAATTCTAAATAAATCAGGTCAGATTATTTCACGATAAAGATGTAATAAATATTTTCAACATAATACCAAAGAACAAAGTTCATACCTAATAAATTATCACTATATTTAAAAAAAAAAAAAAAAAATTAAAAAAAATTCCTCCATGCCCAGAGATAGTCTTATTTTAAAAAAAATTTAACTTGTACTAGACTTATTTTCATATTTTTTATAAACGCCTGTAAACATGATAAAATATGCAACGTGTTATACTCGTTAAATACTGATTTAGGGAGGTGCTGTGTCAACACGAGCGCACGGAAAGATATCCCTTAAAAAACAAGTGTAACCAAATTTTAAATATAATTTTTGGTTGGTGTGTAGTTCGAACCCAGGCCTTCTGAAATGGCAAGCGAGTAACTCACCGCTGAGCTAATCATACCTTCTTCCACTAGGCGGTTGACCGTCATTCGTCAAACCCCACATGAGTAGATACCATGAAGCTATAGGGTCAACATTGATGAATTTATTTTCAGGCTATATTAATAATTATAATAACTCTTTCTAGCAGTAGGTAACCACCACGCGAGGTTAATGCTTAAAACATTTTTTACAAACTCAATTTCATGAACTCATGCACTGGGTGGGATTCGAACCAACGCACCCCTACGCTACCTGGATTACCAGACTAGAGCGTTCACCACTTGACTACTATTGTCAGGCTATAAAACAACTTTCAAATGTATTTTCCCCCTATGGCATACCTTTAAACGCTTGGTATACGTTAACTGAATACCTAACAACAATAATTATCTCCGATGCAAAAGTTTTCTAAACCTGGGTGATAAAATTAATTGCAAATTAACAAAGTTCAAATTTTAAGCTGTTCACCGTAATGGAGGGAGCAAAGAGTTGTCACATCCAGGGGTAATGAGGGTATCTGCTCACTCGAAGGGGTTTTGATAAGGGAGTATTGTAGTCAAGTGGTTAACGCGCTAGTCTAATAATCCAGTGAGCGTAGGGATTCGTTGGTTCGAATTCCTTCCAGTGCATAATTTTTCTTCATTAGTTTGAGTTTGTGACCACATACGAGTATTAATAAAACTCCGAGTGTTAGGTAGTAGAAAATGCGTTAAGCTTTAACCTCGCCTGGCGGTTAACTTCCACTAAAGAGTATGTCAGTTTGTCTCTGAAGTAATTAGAGCTCAGAACTCAAAGAAAGAAAAAGACTTTCTTTTCTTGAACTACAACACTGTTACCCCTCTCTCTCTCTCTCTCTGTCTCTCTCTCTCTCTCTTTTCAGCTTTCTCTTTTCATACATATAGGTACACTTTTCTTTTCTTCGTCCAATTCTTTCGCAGTCTTTCTTCAATATTTTCTCGAAATTCTATCGTCTTTTCCCTAGGAACTAAACTCTGCAGATTTTTACAGAGGAGAAATTTCCTCACACAAGGATACGCAGCCTGTTACAACAAGGAAAAGGTTTCTCGTCATTTGCATTTAAATTTCTTTCTTTTTTATTCTGACCATACTCAACGCTCAAATTATTAGTTGAAGGAACCCTTCTTTCCTGTCCTATCTTTCCTGCTTTTCCTGTTCTAACTTTTCTGCCCTCACATAACCCCAGGCTAGGAAAAGGTCAAAACGATTAACATAAAAGGGAAAGTGAACCTAGCCCTAATTTCCTTATTAGAGCTTTTTTTTCCTCTCTCATTTCTGATTTCTTCCCTCAACTCAGGTTATAGTGCTCTGTGATTGGTTGAAACTCCGACGTGAGGGTGCGTCTGGCTTATCTTACATTAGTTAACTTTAATCCTGTTTCATAATTTGGTCCTTAGAAAGTTTGAGATTAACTTTTAACCCACTGATAATTTATAATGAATAAGTTGGACGAATTTTTGCTTTTATCAACGTGCAGTTTACACTGTCTACTCAATCCAACCGTCAGTTAGGTCAAAAATGCAAACCTCACTTGTCCTCAGCAGGATAAGAAACAGAAATTTTGTTCGAAAACTCTGTCCAAATTCAAACTTGGATTCGAACTCAAGACAACTTGAATTAGTAACTACAACGGAGTTTCCTGAGTACAAAGAAATTATTGGTCTTCGTCCGGAGCACATTAAAAAGAATGGAACACATCCCAGAATGAACCTATCCTAGAAGAAAAAACAGACTTTGAGATATGAGGGCTTAAACCAAGTTTAACTTCGTCTGGAATGAACTCATCCCAGAGGAAGAAACAGACTCTGATACACGAGAACTTATCCCAGAATGAACTTAGGCTGGAATGAACTTTTTTTAGAGGAAGAAACAGACTCTGATACATTAGGACTTATCCCAGAATGGACTTAGGCTAGAATGAACTCATCCCAGAGGAAGAAACAGACTTTGATACATGAGGACTTATCCCAGAATGAACTTATGCTAAAATGAACTTTTTTAGAGGAAGAAACAGACTATGATACATTAGGACTTATCCCAGAATGAACTTAGGCTGGAATGAACATATCTTAGAAGTAGAAAAGAGACTCCGAGACATGAGAAGACAAAATGAAAATCCCGCCACTTCGCTTTGTGTCGGGAAAGCCCTCGTTATATTTAATGTCTCTACTTATGAGGCATATGATGTGGAAAATGTCCACCCTGCTTCATTCTCTGCTATCTGCAATTATCTTTATAGTCACTTCTAACTTCTTCAAGTTCCATTTGTATTAGCTCTCTCTTTCTCTGTCTTTCACTCATCCTCTACCACTTTCTCTGTCTATTTTTTTTTGTCTCTCTTTCCCTTTGCTTCTATTGTCCATCTCCTTAATTCCTTTTTTTCTTTATTATTCCTTTATATCCCTTTTATTTTATTTCTTCTTTATTATTCCTATCCATCTCTTTTTCTTCTCTATTATTCCTTTACAACTCTCTTTCTTTTCTCTCTTCTCTATTATTCCTTTAAATCTCTCTTCCTTTTGTTTTTGCTCTATTATTCTTTTACATCTCTCTGTCTTTTCTATGATTCTTTTATATCTCTTACTATTTTCTTTCTTCTTTATTTTTCCTTTACATCTCTCTTTCTTTTCTTTTTCTCTATTATTCTTTTACATATTTTTTATTTTCTTTCTTCTTTATTATTCCTGTACATCTCTCCTTATTTTATTCTGTTTCTTTTCTTCTCTCTTTCTTCAGAGTCACTTCTAATATTTCTCCTTTAATATTACTTTACACCTTTCTTTCATTTCTATTATTCCTTTACATTTCTCTTTATTTTATTCTGTCTCCCTCGTTTTCTCCCACTTCACCTCTCTACTACTAGACAGAAGAAAAGGTTTCCCACCATCTTAATAAACACAGTACTTACACTATGTCTGTTTTGTTGTGTATTGTTTTGCCCCGACAATTGTGCCAGGCTTTATATAGTCGGGATGTCTTATCTTGATAACTTTAATAACTCGGCCAAGTGGAAAATCTTTGTCTCCCACAGACCTCGGAAAGTTAGAGTTTTAAGAGAACTTGAGAGAAGGGATTTAGGAGACAAAATTGTATGTTAAGAGTTTGCAGGGATTTGAGGCTGATAGTTTTTGTGATGTGAGTACATGCGGTTAGAAAGTACTTGGACTGAATGGTTTTTATTTCTCACGGAGTTGTTTCTATTTTGTTCATGTTTTAATGGATGAAGATAAAATTAATGGTACAGAGGCGATTAATGGTACATTTTTTGGCATTTGTAGGCAAGGCCATTTCATACAGCGATAATAGTACATACATATGTAGGTACATAGATGTCAGCTTGTGTCAAAATGAAGTCCTGAAGTAGGGAGAACTTTTTCATCCCGAAGCACAAATGATTTTTATTGACTACTGATTTGTATTGATAATAATTATAAAGATATAATATCATGAAGAGATATCATGATGGTTTTGGATGTTTAAAATAATACATAATTATTTATTGAAATAAGGAAAACTTTAGATCAATGGCGGTCATAGTGGTCAAAGACGCTAGTATGGTGATCCAGGTAGCGTAGGGATCTCTTGGTTTGAATCCCACCCAGTGCATGAATTTTCCTTATCTATGTACAATGTACATAATTATGTAGGTCTGAGATTGTGACCACATAATAGTGACACAAAAACAAATGCTTGAACAATGAGACTCTAATCGGACAGTATATATTGTCAAAATATTCAATGTTTCTCAATTGGTGTTATAAAATAAAGTTTAATTAATAGTTAAAATATGATTTCTTTGTGGTGAAGCACAAGAACCCTTCAAAATGATTGTGGGTAGTTCAGCATTATTAAGAGCCTCTTTTACTTTTCCATTTTTTAAAAATTATTCTCTATTCTCAGTTTCTCACATCAAAGCAGTCATGAGGTATGAGTGGACCCTCACATCCAAGTACAGATCAGAAAAATTCCTGCCCCGCTGGGAATCGAACCCAGGTCACCATGCCTGCAATACCTAGAGAGCTAGCTCACTCGGCCACGATGACTACTAATTTCACTACTCTACATTACACTACACTACACTACAAACTGTTAGCGTAATGGGACTTCCTGTCTCGAGCCGACAGTCTAAATAAAGCACTACTATACTATACTATACTATACATTCTATTGAATTTCCACGAAAGTCGGCACTGATTTTGCATAAATCACCGAATCAGTGTCGCAAGCCACAAGCTTGCATATTTCCCCGCCACTCTGTCTGCACAGCTACGAAATTCGCGAGGAATGCTGTCAGTAATTTGTAACCGTTTTGTTGCTGAAAGCTGTCTTAATTGCTATCGTTTGGAGCAATTATGCAGTTGCTTACCCCTTTGCTTCTCTTTGTTTAGCAGACAAGGTGGGGTGGTTTTATATCTTTGATGGAATTCAGTTTGAGGTTAAACACAGGAAGAGAAGCGCGAGGTTTTGTAATTAGTGCAACAGTGCAATTATTAAATGGCGAACAATAATAATGGCAACAATATTGTGTACGTGGTGCAACCACGCTGCTGATAGTTGTGGTGATTTCTATAGAACTTTCCAAATAACCTTGGTTTACCATAAAGATCTTCCATAATGATATACAATTATACATATTATGTACATAATTTTTAAGTCATATCCAAAGCAGGAATATTTGTACAAAAAATTGGACATTAATAGAACAGTAGAAAAAATCATTTTATATTCTTTTTTCAAGTCTTCAACATTTTTTTTTTATATAATGAAATATTTTCTTTCTCATCACTTAAGAAGGTTGGTACGTTAAACCCACATTAAAAAAAGGTTGGTAAAAGAAAAGTCACACAAAACATTAAAAAATCGGAGAGTAAAGGTGAAAAATCAAGTTAAATTGGAAGAAAGATTAGAGAGAAAGAAATAAAATTATATTTGAGTATTGAAAAGAGTAGAAGAGAGAAAGAGAGAGAGAGAGAGAAACAGAAAGAGAAAGAAGAAAATCTACTAGGTTACAGCACCATCAGGATTTTCAACTTTTGATCCTGGTTGCAGGAAAATTTAATCTCTTCGCTGTTAGAGCGTTTTACAAAAGTTTTACTGACTATCCCTTCACATCCATTGATGTGTTCCTCTTCCTATTTCTCTATCTTTTTTCCAATGAGTTCCAGCACCTTCCAATTTTCTTCTTAACTATCACTACTTGAAGGTACCTATCAAAAATGAAATTTCATGTCATACATTTGTATATTCATAATTATTATATTTGATAAATGATACATTTGCTATTTTCTGCAATAAATTTATACTGCGTTGACTAAAATAAGTGAATACAAAAAATAATTATAAAAGTTTATATACGTTGGGTTTAGTGATAGAAACTGTATCAAGTTGCTTTTACTACATGTTGTGTGTGAGTGAGTTTTTAACTAAACTTCATTTTTAGAAAATTGTCATTTAGAACTTTACTTTATTTAAACCAATAGTTCCTAAATATTATCCTCCATTTATCATGAATAAATCTTTATAATATAAGTGTATTCAAAATTTTAGCTAAATAATCAAACAAGTAATATGATAACCCTAGACCACACAACCAACAAACAGCCATCTCAAATATTTCAATGTAGTACATCTTTCTGTTATAGCACTCTTTAGTGATTTGCTGCTTGAGTGTATAGAAACTGAAACTGCGGGACAGGAAGGAAAATATGTCGAGCCATTCAAAATTCTTGAGGTCAAAGTCAAATAGATCTTTGTCAACTGCACTCAAACTTTTAAGCAAAGCTTTCGTGTTATTATTTACAAACTGCCATTCGTTCATGGAAAAAGGTTTCATAACATCCTTGAAGTGCCAAATTCGCCGATAAACTTTCATAAGAACTGATTTTTTTCTAAATTTTATTTCTAGAGGCACGAACACAAGACATGGAAGAAGGTGCAGGATGAGGTATAGGAAGTAGTAGTAGCGAGGGTCGTGAGCATAGACCAGGTGAGCTTTCCAGAGACTTATGTCATTGTTCTCTTTGCTTTTGTTCAAACCAGCCAAAGTGGAGTCAGAATATTCTCTAAACGTGACCGGATTATCATTTACAGAAACGAAATTGAACACGCGCTGGTCAATTTCTCTTCTAGACACTGCGGTATACCAGCCCAGGGCTACAATGGCATTGTTGGTTTTGTCTCCCGGTACCAAGTCCATCTTTATTGAAGGAAGTGCATACAAAATCCTCAAGATCCCTGAACCTATCACCACTGACAGGGCATTGAAAGAGTTTAGTCCCTTATAGTACAGTGGTAAGGGCTCTCGGAATGTTGGTATGATAATGGAAGGTCTGATAATTGAAATGGGGAGAAACTCCATCTTTTCGTAGACCATGGATTCTGAGATGCTCTTAGTTAACGTATATGTGTTTGCCTTCTTGCCTATGATATGACTGTTCAGGATGATATTTTCTGTATCAGAAGTTCTCTGAACGAGCTGTAACAACTCGGACTCAGTGTAAAGTGGACTGTACACTTTCTCCTGGACAAATTTCAGCTCATTATTGCTGTACGCAGTGGAGACATAGACGAAACTCTCCAGGTGTCTCATTTGCTCTGCCAGGCTCACAATGGTTCTGGTTCCCTTCACATTGATCTCGTAAGCCAGTCTGATTCTCTCATCAAACCGTACCGTGGCAGCCACGTGGAATATCACATTTGTATCTTGAATCACCTTTTCTTGGTCATCGAGTGTCATTCCATAGTTATCAGAGCGTAGGTCTCCTTGCACTATATGCACCTGCTTTGCATAGGTTGGATTCTCCATCTTCATTCTGGTGAACACGTCATCTTGGAAATATTCTTTTATCCTTTCATTGATGTTCTGGTCCTTGCCACCTCGGAACAGCAGGAACAAAGTCTTCAGGGTTTTGCAGGAGCGAAGAAGTTTCTCCACCAGCAGTGTGCCCACGTAGCCAGATGCTCCCGTAATGAACACGCTCTTCCCAGCATAGAACTCCACAATTTCTGACCTCTCTGTTTCTTCCGCCATGTTGGTGTGCAAAGAGATGAGTGAAGAAGTCCCAAATCATCTGTAAAAAACATAACAGGTTTCTTATAGGTTCAATTTTTATATATTTAGTTTCATACCGTTTTAGACGTAACTAAATTCCTTAAATTATAAAATTAATTAAATTGATGACTTGAAACCAAGAAAATGCGAGGTGCCAAAAGACAATAATGGAAATCTTTGATCCCCGTATCAAGTATGGCGTTAAGAAGGTCATCAAGCCGTAAGTGTGAAATTGGGAGTGCCAGAACCAATCAACCTACATAACTCAAAACCACAAACATGAGGAAGAGGTTGAACAATGCCGACCGCAAGTAGGCTTCACAAATAGCAAAATAAAAGAAGTACATGGTGATAGTCAAAGTTCTAAGGAAAAATGATGTAAACTTTTTCAACGGGTCTCTTTTTTATCATCATAATGGCTACTCACCAAATCATGTCGTCATTGAAAGCAAATACAAAACTCCATTTATAAAGTATATAAATTATACTTATATATTGATTGAAATTTTTGCATTTTTTATCTATCAAACTAAAATAATAGGTTTATAACACATGAGTAAAATAAGGTTATTTTAATTTGTTAATGATTGAATCCACTATTTGTAACGTCACTTAAAATGAGTTAACTCAAAACAATTGAAAGAATTTTATAAATTATTTCCATGGATATTATTTTCTTGATCCTTTATTAGTTTAATTGTATTCTGTGTCTTCCTATTTTAATATTGATGACTTCTCTAGCCAGGTAATGGTTTTATGATAATCCAAAACACACAATTGTTTACTTGCAGTGTTGATTGCACAATATTACATTAACCTACATACAATACAGGGTGCCTTAGTTCTTCGTGTAACTTGAGATTAGCAAAGTTATAAGCTTGGAGACATTTTTTTATTTATTTTTTTTTGATAACCACTCATTATTGTAAACAGAAATTTGGTGCACAAACCCTTGAAAACGAGAAAGTGTAAAGTCACCAAAATTAAGCAACACCGAGGAAAGTGCCGTGACATGAATTTGCAACTCGAAATTGTCATGTTTTTCAAACGAGACACAAAAGGTTTGTGACTTTAGTTACAAAAGGTTTGTGACGCCAGTTCCTAAACCAGGTATAAAAAGTACAAACCTTTTATACCTGGACTCTAGTTCCTAAACCATTCATAAAAGGTTTGTGACTCCAGTTACAAACTGTGTGTGCCTCCAGTTACAAATTGTTTGGACCTCCAGTTCTTAAACCAGTAATTGTGAGATCACTATGATGCTCTCTTTTTTTAAAATAGTATGAAGAAGACATATCCTCAATTCTTACATGTCCTAGGTACACACTGTAGAAACATTTTTTTTTTTTAAATTGGGCTCTGAACGGCCTAAAAGTGGGAGAAGCTCCTCGCATTCTCATGAAATCAAAAAGTTTGCCAACTATTGACCGACTGCTTAAAGTACCAACTTATTTTTGTGCTAGTCCGCACACAAACAGGCTTTTAATCGGATGATTACAGATTAGAATGGAAAAAGTGATCTCGGGTATTTGTTACAGTCGATGTCGTGTATAGAGTGATTCATAAAACTAACGCGTCGGCTTTATGAATCACTCTATAGTTACGAAATGCAGGTCACTCATACGAAGTTAATAATCTAGATCATTTTTCAAAGTCAAATGAGAGTAAAAACTGGCGTAAACGAACTATTTTAACACAGATTAGAAGCGCCTGATTTTAAAGAGAAAATACACTGCCAATTATGGACACAATACTTCCTCCTGATTGGTTCACATTGTATACACGTGGTAATTTTGAGTTTTTATACTAAATCACACTTGTAACCAATTTTCATCGAATTTGTTTTATATGGTAGGGTACCGTTTCTCCTACATTCTAGATTATACAAAATATTCTGTATCGGTAAGTCGTAGGCCTTATTTTTTTCACTTTCTTGTCCCGATTTTTTTATTTTAAAAAGTAAAAATTAGCGGTCAAGCGCATGGTCTCTTTCACCCAGAACCGCTAGTGCGAAAATGGTGTACAGAATGTCTACTATCTGTTGATAAATTTTTGTTGAAATCGGTTCAGTAGTTTCTAAGATTTGCGCGTTACAAGGAATGTATTTAACAGACCGACAGACAGACACAAAAGCAAAGTTGCTCAGGAGGTTATGAAATATGAAAAAAATTGAAATCTGAGCAAAAATTAATATTTTTATTTTACAAAAACAAACACAATAATTCCGATTTCTAATATTAGAAATTTCTCGGAAGTAAAGATGTAGGTGATCGTTATCACAGTGGCAAAATTATGTACCCGTACTTATAAATCTTATAAATCACATAGCCCGGGGAGTAACAATTATAATATTTTCATATGTATGTAACTATGTACATTGTACATGTATGCACCAATTTCTCAGATGAATAATTCACGTCGCTCAAAATTATTTTTGAAAAATATGCACTTTTCAAACATAAAACAATAATAACAAAAGACACTTATTCATACTGCCCAATTTTCCTTTATTCCAGCCAGGTTCGTTCACAGGATAGGCCGGGTGGTAAATACTTCCACACACAATAACCCCGCCTTCTAGGTAGGACGATTGTTTATATATTTTATGGTATGCCCTGGGTTCTTCGTCACAGTCAATCTACAAGTTATAAGTAATGTTTCAAGCTAGATTTTGGTGGGTAACACCCTGTAAATGGAAAAATACACAATCATTATAAAATTGCAGTGCGACTATTCAAAATATGCATTTTCAAATCTGACCAATATATCAGTATAGGAAACTCCTTGACCTAATGTTCATTACTTGCACATCAGTGATGCATAATTATTGTCATAATATATGTCAATATTGTTTTGTATTGTTGATAGGAAAGTTAAAGTATGGTAGATTGGTAGACACATTTTGCATTGATTCCACGTATTGCATTGAGTAGTGTAGGCACATTTTTTTTTTTTTTTTTTTTTTCTTCTTCTTTTTAATCAAATCAAAGGCATTTACCCATGTTTCCGCTTGCTAGAAATTTGGCATTTTGCATATTTGACATATTGCATTGATTTCTATTTAGCTACAATGCATACTTACACACAGTAGTATAATAATGAATAGGTGAGGTTAAATTAAACTGAAGTTTACTTTTTTTTAATCTCCATTTTGCTGCGATTGGGCTCTGCAGGTTGAAAATATATAGTGAGTAATAATTCTAATGATATTCCCGTGATGTTTTTGTCCAAACTAATATGATTATGTTGATACTAAGCCAAATCTATACACTTCATCGTTGACTAAGGATAAATGTAAACGGTGGACCTATATTTTTCATGTTGCTTAGTTTAGGTGATCCTTCGCAAACTCATGTTTCTGACAAGAATTCATGTTGCATTTCTCCATGTTTGTTGATTATCTTTCTCTTTTATGATTACAAGTTTCATTTTTTTTTTTTTTTATGTAAAAAAAAAAAATGATTTTTTCTAAAATTGAATTTAATTATGGATAGTGTTCCTGACATGGATAACCACTACAGACTTATGTCTCTGGCAGGCACAGGAACTTGGGTTTAAATGTCTCTTGTGTGTTGCAAGACAAACAATCACCGAATACAGGTATAACTCTGGCGGAATTATCTGCCCTAAGTTGATCTTGGATCAGCTGCCTCATATAGCACCGCAGATGAGGGCAGGTATCCAAGAAGACTGCCATGAGTTTTTGTCCTTATTCCTTCAGAGAATGGAGGTCAGACGTAGCAAAGAACTGATGATGAACCTAACATGCTCTTTGCATGTCAGTTGCAAAGGGATGTCAGGTGCGGGAAAGATGTCATCAATCTCATACAGAGTTCAATAACTGCGAATTGAACTTGGACATTGATCAGTGCTCGTCAGTGTACGAGCCACTTACAACTTACTTTAGTGCACAGGAAGTCTGCTTTTCATGTCCATGTGGGAGGAAACTGAAGGAAGAAAGCAAGATTCGATCATCAAAGCTCCACCTGTTCTTCGGATATTATTAAAAAGTTTCAACGGAAGCGGGCAGAAGAACTCTCGATCAATCAAGTACCTTATGACTTGGATTTGGGGCAGAATTAATGCATTTCCACCTTTGAGCGCGGTTCTTCAATGTAAATATAAGCTGGTTTCCGCTAATAATGCATCATGGCCCCCAATTTGAGCCATGGGCATAAATACATGCATTCGAACACGGGTTCATATTCATCATTTTGATGACCACAAGGTTAATTCCCTGACAAGTCCCTCATTGAGCTCAAACACTACGGGTTATATTCTTTTTTATGAAGTTGTACCAAAGGACAATAACAGCATCTACTACAGCAGGAGAAACAATATACACTACAATTGAACAGTTGTGTAGACAAACAGAACCAAAGGAGAATAAGCAGCATTTATACAGCAGCAAAACAAAATACACTACAATTGAACAGTTGTGTAGGACAAACATACAATGAAAGTCAAATTTCAAGACAAGAGTTTGATGAAGCATTAAAAGAACTAAAATCATGAAAAGTCTGTGGAAAAGATGAAGTTCCAGCTGAGCTACTAAAAGCTCTCAATGAAGAAACAAAAGAACAGCTGTATATTGTTATAAGAGAAATATACGATACTGGAGATATACCTGAAGATTTTCAAGAAAGTAAAATGGTTATGCTCCCTAAAAAATACAAAAGCAAGAAATGTGAACATTTTAGAACGCTAAGCCTACTATCACATGCGTCAAAAATTCTAAAAAATATAATAAAGAGAAATCCAAGAAAAAATAGATGCAAATATTGATTGAGATCATTTTTGGGTCTAGATATGGAAGAGGGACGAGAGAAGCTCTAAGATTAATTGCAGAAGAAAGTATGAGAGTTAATAAACCATTGTACGTAGCATTTGTAGATCTTCAAAAAGCTTTTGACAACGTAAATTAGAATAAAATATGAAAATATTAAAGGAAGTGGGAGTGAAATACAAAGATAGAAGAATTATTTTCAACCTGTATAAAAATCAAAGAACTCATATTGAAGTAAACAAGGAAAGTGAAATAGCAGTGATAAAAAAAAGAGTGAGGCAAGGATGCAATATTTCCCCTTTTCTATTTAACATCAAATAATACATAGAAAGAGCAATTGAGAGATGTAAGGAGTACTGCACTGGTATTGTTTTAGACGGAGTGAGAGTTCAAATCTTAGATTTGCTGATGACATAGCCGTATCAGCCCTTAATGAATTCAACTTGAACGTACTTTAAGAATGCATGAATGAAATATTAGAAGAATATAAAATGAAAATCATATGACCAAAACTGAAATATTAGTGTGCACGAAACAAATAGAAACGATTAATATGAAAGTAAATAATTGTGAAATAAAGCAAATAAAATCCTTCAAGTATCTGGGAAGTAACATTACCGAAAACGCAAAGAGTACGGTGGACATACAACAAAGAATAGCTCAAGCCAAAGTTGCATTCAATAATAAGAAAATTATATTCTGCTCCAACAACATAAATATTGTACGGGAGGAAGCAACTTATCAAGACCTTGGTTTGGAGCATAACACTATAAGGAATAGAAACATGGATGAGAGGAAAAATTGAAAGAAAAAAAAATCGAATCTTGTAATGTGGTGTTGGAGAAAGATGAACAAGATCAAATGGACGGACAAAATAAGTAATGAAAGAGTGTTGGACTTGACGGGAGAAAAAAGACAAATATGGAATATGCTAGGGTAAAGAAGACATAGGTGGATAGGACACCTATATAGTCACAGCAACTTTATGGTGTCAATAATCGAAGGAAGAAGGCATGGAAATCAGGAAGAGGAAGACCAAGATCCAGATACATAGACCAAATAATGAAATATTCTGGAAGTGAAACATATGATGAAATGAAGAGGAAGACATCTGATAGAGTAGCATGGCGAGCTATAAAACCAATCCCCGGATTGATAAATATGATGATGATGTATGAAGTTTGATATTACTTTCACTTGTACAAGATTCTTTTACAAAATTATTTAAAGATAGGAACTTAAGTTCATATCATATTATTTTTCACCATGTTATCACTTGTTCTCCAACTTTTGGTTGAAGCAAATTTTTGACATTCATGTTGATAATATTTATTATTTATTTTGCTCCGAACTTCTGAAGTCATCCTTCTTTTTTTTATTAGGTTCTTGTCTCTGACGGGACCATGAAGATCTTCATAACGAAGTTCTCCTGAACTCTAGCTTCATTTTATTTTTTCTTGTAAAGTATATAGATCTTTAATCCAATAAGTTTGACATCCATATTGTAAACGGAGCGTTATGCTTTAAATTGAGAAGAATAAATTTAAAATCAACAATGAGAAAAGATTTACAAAATTATTTGTTTGGGAAAAAAATATTTTTATCGCATGGATAAATAAAAATTATGAAAACACTATGACTTAACTGTTGATATAAACCATAGTTCATCTTTGTACGAAAAAAGTATGCAATATAATAAATTCAGTACTATACAATGCACTTCCCATAGTATAAGAAATGGAGTCCAGAAAATTTAACATTCGTACTTACAAAAAATGAACTTAAACAAAAAAGGGTTTTTAAAGAGTTTCTAATTAATATAAAAGACAATAAAATCGTTAAAGTCTATGATGATTTTTCCATTTTCATAAGTTTTTTTTTCTTTCAGACTGATCATTCATTTTACATGTCACGACCATCTGGGCTATTAAAATAAAATAAAATGCGCTGTGATTGGTTGAATTCCCTATAGAGAGCCTGTTAAGCGCAAAAACAGAGTTAGATTAATCCTGTTTCGGATTAGATAAATCTTCCTGTTTTATGATTTTATTTTAAAAGATGAGTGTTTCACGCCTTTTTATTTCGTAGCCACGAAACAGGACTACTCTAGACCCTTGGGGGTCTGTGTTGTAGCCTGCCCATTCCCGTAGTGTGCCTCCCCTCTGATGGGCAGAATTTATGCAGTTTCTTCCCATTTGGTGATGGGTCAACACGAGCGCACTGGAAGGTAATCCCATACAAACAAATGTAACCAAATATTTAATACAATTTTTTGTCGGCGCGGGGGTTCGAACCCGGGACCTTTTCCCCATGGCAAGCGAGTGCTTAAAACCCCTGAGCTATTTGTGCGCTCTGAGCTATTCGTACCATAAATAATTCTCCCACGATCGCGCACACTCCAAAGTGCCGGTTGTGAATATCTCAGAGTTTATTTTGAGAAAAAAAGCACATTCAACTTTTGGAAATCTTAATTTTTTTATACCTCTCAGACACGGTCGTTGACATTTAAAAAAAATAAATTCGTACCATCTCTCTATTGGTAGCATTAAATGTATTGTGTTGCAGTTAGGTGAGTTGGGTAGAGTTCAGAGTTGATTTCTCTTCTTTTGGCCTTCCTCAATGGTATTAAATTTTTTTCTTTTTCCTTTGTATCCGTAAGAAAAGAGCACATCAAAGCATTGATGATCATATTGTTGTTTATAATAATAAGTACATAGAGCATTTTGATTTCAGAGATAATAAAATGGGTATTTCACTAACTCGAGATTAAAAGTTGTTACAAAATCTATGCGTGGAGACAACACTGGGTTTCCAAAAGCTTTCATGATAGCTAACATAACAAGCTAGAAAGGAAATATTGAAATACATTTCTGATAATTTATGTTCCATCTAGTACAACTTCTCACTTTTCTGTTTATACTGACTATACAACAGCTAAATTTCTAAATTATGTTAATTAAATCTAGTTTCTTTTATTAATTACTAGCCGTTTGCCCGTGCTTTGCAATGGGGCTAAATTTCAAATTTACTAAGGCATGGGGCCCTACTGCTGGACAGCAATGCCTTTTTTTAACTTTTTATAATTTTTCTGGACAAAGCGATAATGGTTTTGGGGGTCAATTCTGAGACATTTTTCGCTATCTCTTATCGTTTTTGGGTAAACAACTCCGGACAAACAAATAAACAAACATATTAGTTTGGGAGGTAGGTAGGTGTCCTTTTTCTGTTTTATATATAGAAAAATTTGTGTTTATTTAAGTGTGCCAACAACCTAATGTAGTAACTCTTTTGTACTAGGGATCTATTATTTTCTATATATCAAATTTTATTTTTGTATTCCCAGGAAATTTCATTCCGAAAGATAGTGGGTTTCGATTAGTACCCAGGGAGAAATATTGCATAATGGTACGTCCGTTTACGTTTACCAGTGAAAAGAAACCCCTTTTAAATTTATAAGGGTCATTTTCATTTATCTTGGGCAATTGGATTTTTTCAAGTCATGAACGTTACTTTTTCCTTAACAATTTTTTAGGCTCAGAAGACTAAGACAAATACCTTGAGCAAAAGCTTTCATTTAGAATATTTCTAGCAGCTACCTCTTCACACAAAATTACAAAACTTAAAAGTACTAGGTAAATTGTTCACGGGCCACGGTAAAAGTTCATGACGGTAACGTTCATGAGTAACACGCCACTAAAACAATCTTTCTCAATAAAGAATATTCACTTTACAAAAAAAAATATTTGATTGGAAAGAGGACATGCAGAAGAATTAAAGAAATACATTATATATTAAAGATTTATCACAATTTATTTTAAAAAACCGGTAACGTTCTTGACAAAAAAAAATTTGACCCACCATTGTCCCCCACTGTACTGCATCCAACATCCAACTGGGGACAGGAAATTTCAAATAAACAAGGTCATCTGTAGAAGCAAATGGCGGCAGCGCTAGCCCTTTTCATTCAAAGGTTTTTTTAAAATGTTTACATTTTTTTGGGGGTAACCCTTTATGAGGAATTTTTTTTTTTCTTCGTAGGGACACATCTTTTACACGTCTGTAGAATGAGGTGAACATTAAATTTTTTTTATGAAAACTAATGGTCACATACTAAATAAACTGTATTTTTCTCATTAATATTGGATTTTGGTGAAAATTTAAAGGGGAGAAAGCATTTTTTTCTATCAGACACAGTAAAATCTTAGACTAAGGGGCACCTAAAATATCATGAACGTTACTTACATAACTGGCAATTTTGAGTCCTCCACATTAGTTTGAAAGACAATTTATTATTGTAATTTTATAAAAAAAAATTGTTTCCTATGTGATCAAATAGATTTTTGTCATATATCCCTATTATTTCCCCATTTATTAAAAGGGGAAAGGTTGCGGACTTGATATGCCCAAGATAAATGAAAATGACTCATAAAAAAATTAAAATATCCTCTTCTCGATATCTTTCCTAGAGTTTTCCCGTATCTCTCTTTCAGTTTCTCAACTCAGTTTTTCCTTCGTTTTTCTCACTCTTGTTATTGACTCCAACCAATAACCTTTATCAAGTCATCAGCAGCGGAAGTAAATTACTCTGTTTATTACTTCCCCAAAACTATCACATAGTTCTCAATTTGGGAAAATAGCTGTTCACAAATTTCTTCAGACTTCAAATAAGACCTTCTGTGCTTTGCTCGAAAGCAAAAAAGCTCGAAACAGCTGTCCAGGTATGTTCTGATATTTATGTTTTATCTAATACAACTTCTCACTTTTCTTTTATACTGATTATACTGATAGCATTTGTTCACACAGACACTTTATATTCTCAAGTAAAAGGCAACATTGTAAGATTGGATTAAACATAAATAAGCCAGACCTGATCAAGTTTCCATCAATTTTTTCTCAAAATAAACTCTGAAAGTTAATGTGGTGTTACGGTTTTCACACCTTCATAACCAATTATGGCTAACTGTTGCTTGTTGGCTGTATGGAATGATCTTTCTACCAATGCAAAAAAATACTAGTTTGTTATCCAGGTTTAGTAGTCAAAAATTTCTGATAAGCAAGATACACAACAAGTTAGCTGGAATTTTCAAATTATTTATTTTAACGATGGTATTCTGGTATACACCGTATACACAACTGTGATAAGTCTCATCTACATTAATTTGTACAATTCTTGTGCATGATTGAATTGCCGCTCCTGTGTCTCCTCTTAATCCTTTTTATTATGTTGTGACGTAGCTCTGAAACTTTAAATTGAGATGATCTTACCTCTTGGTTTTCGATCCAAGGCACCTAAAACGCCACATGCTCAAAACATCTTTAAATGTAAGTTAGTAGCTCTGATCTAAGTCTCAAAAAGGAATTCTCCAATACCGCGCTTATTGGGATGAATCAAGACTAGGAACTACTGCTTTCAAGTGTTCCTCTCCAAACTGAATATGAGATAATATGGTGTACAAAAACTTTCTGTATTTGCCAATTTGTTGCAAACAGTCTCCGGGATTTCGGCAAAGTTTTGCCGTCCTCAAAAAAACTTTCCTCTACTTTTACGACAGTTGGCAAAATTAGTTCCATAAAACTGTGATTTTATGGACATGTTTGAGATGGTAAGTTATGACGGTTCCCTGGATGTATGGTGTGAGTTGGCGCGACCATGTGGAAATTAATATAGAAATCATACATAATACGCGTTTCATTGTTATAAAGAAATACCAATGTTTTCGGTGTTCAATGAACTGTTTTCAGCTTGGTGTGAAACCGGTGAGGTATGAATTATGAATGAAAAAATAATAGATGTAGGAGTTCAAACATATAAGAAAAAAGAATAAAATTTGGAAGAAATTTGGAAAACGCAGCAGCTTATTTTAACCGCGTTTGAAATAATTATGGATCTGAAGGATATTCTGACAAAAGTAAGACATACTCGTAAGTAATGAAATTATCATTAATAATTATAAGTCACCGTGGCCGAGTGAGTTAGCGCGCCAGGCATTGCACGCATGGTGACCTGGGTTCGATCCCCAACGGGTCAGTATTTTTTATGCTCTGTACTTGGGTGTTCGAGGTCCACTCGTACCTCGTGAGGAAATATGAGTAGTTACTTGTATGAGTAACGACCAGTGACGGCATTATTAGAGAAAAATAAATAAATTTAAATAGAATTCGAAAAGTGAAAGAGACTCTTAGTAATGCTGCCCTACCCAAAAAAAAAAAAAAACAAAAAAATCATCAATAATAATTATATTTTAGACATTAACAAATTCGAAACAACACCTGGAGTACAACCTCAGACTATAAAACTAACCTTTCCGTGTCAAAAACACCCAGAGTCGAACACTCATAGCCATCTGTTAAAGTGCAAATTAAATGGTCAAGGCGATCCCATTTCTACAATGTAATTCTCCATTTTCAGAGAGGACATTGTGAGACGGTTGGACACGTCACTTAAAAAAAAAAAACTAAATGGTCTTTTTAAATGCTTTTTTTAGACATTTTTTATAGAGTCATGGTGAAGGTTTTAATGTGATGACTTCTGACCTATTTGAACACATAGATGATTTAAGACGTTTTCTAAAAACAATGTAAATGACAGCATCAAAATATTTTATCCAGTGTGAACATGGTCATTTCAGCTCGGATTTTCAACTCTTAATTTCTATTACATAATATATCTTCTTTTTCTTTCTTTCTACTTCTATCTCTTCCTCTTTCTTCTCTCTCTCTCTCTCTTTCTCTCTCTCTCTCTCTCCCTATGGTGTTCAGATATTTTTCCTTTTTTCTTCTTTTTTTTTTCATTATTTTTTGATGCTTCTTCTGTCTGAATTATTGTCCAATATCTTCTTTTCACTTTTACATTACACACGAGAAAAACTTTTGGACACTCTCCAAAAATTCTGTGAAATCTTTCTTTCCATTTCCCTTCTTTTCACTCTATCTATCTCTCTTGCTCTCTTGTTGGTGTTTTTTTTTTGCGTAAAACTTCTTTCTCTTGCTTTATTGAAATGGACACCACCCACATCGGACGGTTGTATTCACGCACAAAACATACTATAAAATAGGTTTACATAGATCCAATGCCAAAAAGCCAAAAGATACAGACAGGTAGTTCTCTGAACAATGGCCAGACATTTTTGAACGTCTCATATTTTACATTCAATGCGAGTGGTGTAAGTGTAAGTCTCTTATAATAGCTTTAGCCTATTTTATGGCACAAAAAGATTTATTGTAATATTTTGAAGAATGAGAAAATCATACGAATTTTTATTGCTCTCACACTTAAGTTATTCAGCCTACAATATAGTCTATGCTTCCTTTTTGCCGGTGATTTTCATAGAAGACATATGCGCGTATTTTGATTTATAGTTTGCCAAAGATATTCCCAAGATAAGTACCACAGATGACTGCTGTATGTAATAAAATGTTTTAATATTATGGGTTTGTTTAAGGTATTTAAACAATACTGAAAATTTTAGGCAGATGTAAAGAAACTCATACTAGAGAATCAAGGCAGAGATTAAATATGTTATGCTTCTTTAAAACTCATACACAATATTTTATTGATATTTGACAGTGACAGCAGATTCATTACATTCAATTGAATTCTGTGATTCAAAGTTTATTTAATTTTAACTTTACATCAAAAGATTAGTAGGTAAACATCAAAACTTGTCATTTTACCTCATTTACCTTAGTAAGAGTCACTTTAAACTTTGAAGGTTTTCTCATTCAAACATGCTACTATTGATTTTTTCACGATAGTAAAATTCACAAGGCATCAAAACTATATAAGAAACTAGCGGGCTGTCGCCCGCTTTGCGGTCCGAGGCATGGCCGTGAAAGCAAAAAATCCTTTTTCGCCAATAGTAGGTGTTGTAGTGGGAATTTCGAAAAATCCCGTCTTATTGCACATCTAGACTATAAGACAAGGCTACCTACCAAATTTCAGCTTCCTAGGACTTACCAGTTCGGAGAAACAGTGATGATAAGTCAGTCAGTCAGTCAGTGACTTTTACATTTATATATTAAGATAATATAATTAATAAAACTTTTAAGAACAATGTCGAGGCTTGAAGTTTCAAGTCCTGATTTTTAAGTCTCGAAAAAATAGTAAAGCTAGTTTCAGTAATTGGTAATTCACACAAATTATGATGGTCATTATATTTCGTTCTTCATTTTTTAAAATTAATTTTATAAGTGTTGATATTAACTCTCTCCTCCTTCTCTTGTTCCAGGGATCTGTCCAGCAATAATATCACGGAGATTACTCAACACTCCTTCTCCAACCTGACTCTACTTGAAGAACTGTAAGTACCTACCTTTCTATCTCTCACTCTGTGTAACGACTGACTAATGTATAGGTCCATTATTTTGCAAACCACCTCAAGCGTTTGTATTTTTAGAAAAGTATATTTTAAAATGTTACAAATAGATCAGTTAACATTAGTTACGTCTTCATAGCTAACCCGGAGGACACATTACATGTCCCGGTATCTCAGTGGTAAAGTCGGCACTCTGTGAATCCAGAGGTTCCAGAGGTCACGGGTTCGAAACCCAACAGGGACATGACGAGTATTTCTCCCATTTGGGATTTTCTCCACATAATAATACGTCTTAGGCTTACTGCTGGAATATTGGTACTTTATAGTTCTAATATGGCAGTATAAATAAGGCGATATTATTATTATTATCAAAGATAATAATATTCCCGGTCTGTCCCGGTTGTTCGGTGGTAAACGCGATGCCGACGGTCTGGTAATCCAGAGGTCGCGGAATAGATTCGGTCTCTGTAGCAAATAATTGCAATCAACCGACCTCAGTAGTTTGATCGATAAGGCGGCGGACTAGTAACCTGGAGGTCGGTGGTTCAAGTCCCGGATTCAACGTAGATTTAGTAAAGCGATTTTGAGTAGTTGTGATATCGCCAAAATCATTAACACATATATGATAACTAATTGCAATTTTACTTTTGCTAGATGAGGTTTATCTAGCTTTCTTTGGAAGAGCAGCTCCTGCTTTTGAATTATCCGCTTATATATTCGGGGTATGATTTTAGATCGTTAAAATATGATTTAGTTATTTTGCAGTTTAGATACTTCAGTACATTTCAGCAATTTCATACTCTTTCTAACTCGCTGTACAAGTATGTACACTACAGTATGTATTCATAATAATAATACTCTTTAGTGGAAGATAATCACCAGGCGAGGTTAATGCTCAAAGCATTTTCTAACACCTAACCCTCAGAGTGTTATTATTATGTGGTCACAAACTCAAATTATTGAGGAAAAAATTGTGCACAATCAAAAATTGTGTCAAATTTTAGCTGGGCAAATTTTAATAATAATAAGACTCTTTAGTGGAAGGTAACCACTAGGCAAGGTTAATGCTCAAATCATTAAGTGACAGAAAAAATTTCTACCGCCTAACCCTCAAAGTCTTATTACGTACGCTAATACGACGGTACATATTACATTAAGTTCTAAGTCATATCGTGCCCCCACCACAGTATTTCTATATGCCTCAGTATTGTAGGCTTATACGCCTGAACATATAAGGTTTACGCTTAAGCTTCTTAATTTGAAGCGACTACAGGAAAAGTGTGTCAGGAACTTGGAATTAAGTGCTTCTCATCCTGTTTTGGAGATGAGGCAATGGAATAGTGGAAGGAAAAGATGGAGGAGCAGGATGAAGAGATGGAAGAGTAGGAGGAAAAGATGAGATTCATGGAGCAGGAAGAATAAGTTGATAGTGAGGAGATGAAAAGTTGGAGGACGAAGAGAGAGAGAAAAGTTGACAGAAGACACTGAGAGAAAGGATAGATTAAGAAAGTAGGCAGAGAAATGAACTAGGTACTGGGAAGGATGAAGACTGAAAAATAAAG
The DNA here is from genome assembly GCA_024516035.1 of Bactericera cockerelli. Classification (NCBI taxonomy): domain Eukaryota; kingdom Metazoa; phylum Arthropoda; class Insecta; order Hemiptera; family Triozidae; genus Bactericera; species Bactericera cockerelli. The sequence continues at coordinate 37,163,965 of CM044960.1, read as the reverse complement.
TAACAAAGAACAAGTAAATAAAGACAAACAGGAGGCCGAAGAAGAAAGTCGATAATTGAAGGAGAAGACGTAAATGAAGAGAAGGATAGATTGAGAGAGTAGAAAGAGAGCAGTTAAAGAGATGAATTAATAGTATGGGTAAACACGGAAGAAAAAATAAACAGCAAATTAAAAGAAGGAAGTAGAAAAAGACAAACAGGAGGCTGAAGATGATGAAAGTCGAGGAATTGGATAAGACGTAGAGGAAAAAAAGGATAAGTAGAGAAAGAGGAGGTAGAAGATAATAAGAACGATAATAAAGAGTGAGACGAGTATGAAAAAAATAAAATAAACAATTAAAATAATATGTAATAAAATAATAATAATAATCGCCATATTTGTACTGTCCACCAGTAGCCCAGTACTAATAAGTTAATTATTTCACAAGTAAGCCCAAGACGTATTATGTGGTCAAAATCGCAAGTGGGAGAAGAACTTGTCATGTCCTAGTTGGGTTTCGAGCACGCGAACGCTGGATTACGTAACCGACGCATTGACGACTGAACTACTGGGACCGGTAAAGAAAGAAGAGCAAAAAGAAAAGTTAGAGCAGAAAATAAAAAAGAATTGAAAACTAGAATAAAAAAGAACTAGAGCAGGAAGAGAAGAAAAAGTAGAAGGAAGAAGAGAGAAGAGTTGAAGAAACAGAAAAGTGAGAGAGGGTACTAAATAAATAGCGGAAATGAGAAGGTTCCTCAAGGCTGCATCCTGTAGTCGAGAGACAGGAGTGATAAGGATGAGAGGATTGAGAGGCAGTGGGTCCAAAGATAAATGCCCAATACCATCAAACAGCATATTTTCATAATATACGAGACTTGCTGTTTGCCCGTATTTCGTAACAGAACTGGACTAAATTAAGACGCACACTAACATATAAAACTCAAAGACAGAACTAAAGAGTTACTCGTAGTAATGTTTAGTAAAGGAAATTAAGTAAAAGTATAAAAGAAGTTAGTAGTAAAAGAAATTAATTGAAGAAACTATTTTGAACTGATGCATGGCCGCACTGGTTGATGGCCAGGGCTTTTTGAACTATTTATATTTTTTTCAGACTAAGAGACAATGTTTTTTGGGTTGTCGATTCTCACAAATAATTGGATATCTGTTACGTTTGGGCTGTGGTATTTGTAACAGACAACCCCTCATAGTCAGATAGATAGGCGCAGATTTGAGTTTTTTTTTTTTTTTTTTTGATTGCACTTTAACGACTTAGTCGTCATTCGTGCCATCCCCCGTCATGTTTTATATTAGATGGTACATGTTGATTCTCTTTAGGTATTCGAACAGAGACTGGTTGCCCTCCTTATCATCTAGAAGTGATGGAGATACTGGTAAGGAGGAGCGAATCCGTTGGTGACGGGGACAGGACATGATATGACTAACAGAAAGGCGCTCACCACATTGGCAGATGGGAGGTTCAGATCTAGTGAACAGATATGTGTGTGTAACTCGGGTATGGCCAACTCTCATGCGAGTTAAAACCACTTCCCGAGTCCTGTTCTTCTGATTGGAGGTTTCCCACCTGTCAATGGTAGCCTTTATGGATTTCAATTTATTGGTCGTAGGTATTGAGTTCCACTGATTTTGCCAAGTTTTTTTGATGTTATGAGCGATAAAAGGTTTGAAATCATCAGGTGTACAGGTTTTTAATGCTGATGAGTTGTCTGGGTTACGGGCAGCTTCATCAACTATTTCATTTCCTCTGATGCCACAGTGAGATGGACACCACATGAAAGTTATTTCATTGTTTTGTGATTTCAATTGACTCCACATAGAGAGTATGCTACACACTAGTGGGTTAGGAGAGTGAGGGTCAGAAAGAGCCAGGAGTGCGCTCTTAGAATCTGATACAATTACAGAAGAGGTGGCATTTTTATTGAAAAGTGCTTTCAGACAAAGAAAAATAGCCAATAGCTCAGCTGAAAAAATCGAGTTTATAGAGTTTAAAAGTTTAGAGCATACAGTACCATTGATACTGTACGCACAACTTGTTTGGTTTATAGTTTTGGATCCATCAGTGAAACATTTGACATGATCTGAGTATTTTGTGTTTAGGAGGAGAGAAAAATTACTTTGGTAAGAGATAGGAGCCGTTTCATTTTTCCTCCCAGCAGCCAAAGTCAGGTCAACAATAGGAACAGATGAACACCAAGGTGGGGCCGGTCTTATGTAAGGTATAACGTCACTGGAGGTAAGGAGGTTTTTGAAGTCACATATCTCAGCGTAGCGAATGCATATAGCTTTTGGCTTTTTTGAATTGAGGTCAAAATAAGACGTATCATCTTGAAACAAGCATTTTTGAACAGGATTGAAAGGAGAAGCTCTGACTTTGGAAACATAGTGCATCAAAAGTTTGGATCTCCTGAGTGAAAGAGGTGGAATACCTGAATCCGCATACAGACTTACGACTGGACTAGAACGAAGAGCTCCAGTGGCTATGCGGATACCAGTGTGGTGAACTGTGTTCAGCTTACTGAGTACGTTATCCTTAGCAGAGCCGTAGATAAAGCATCCGTAGTCAAGGATTGGTAAACAGTAAGACTGGTAAAGTTTCAAAAGTACTTCACGACGGACACCCCATGTCTTGTTGTTGACCATCTTTAGGGCACAAAGCGAGTTTATTGCACGCTTTTTGACATTATCAACATGATATATCCAGGTCATTTTGGAGTCCCATGTCAATCCAAGGAATTTGGTATTGGTAACAAATTTTAGCGGTGAGCCATTATAAGATAAGACAGGCAATACAGTTTTCCTCAATCTATTAAAGTCAACACACACTGATTTACCAGGGTCTGTAGAAAATTTAGTACCATTAAGTGAAGACCACTTCTGGATATCATCTAGTGTATGTTGAAAACGCTCGAGTAAGGTATCAATGTTCTTGTCTCGTGCAATGATTAGGAGATCATCTATAAATAAAAGACTTTTGAGTGGAGCACTAATGACATCAAAAATGTCATTCATAAAGACAATGAAGAGCAATGGGCTCAGTGACGAGCCTTGGACTATACCGTTCTCGAAGATTTGAGTTTTATAATTATATTAAGGAGATAGGTACAACTGAGTTTCAACTGTCTTCCTAACTAGTTGACCTACCTACATGACTTTTCGGTTCAGTCGGATAAAAGAGGAGAGAGGGAGTACTCTTGGATGAGAGTCTGCAAGAGGGGTAGCGAGGGAAAAGTTTTGATGTCAAAGTTTTAAAGTTGAGGATAGAAAAACTTTCGGCACTGATTGTTTTTGATCCATCGTAAATCACAAAACCACACACAACGTAGGTATACAGCGTACAGTATCTTTTTTTCTTTTCTTTTTTCTTTTTCTCACTTTCTCTCTTCTCCAGTCCACTCTCTTTTCTCTTCCCTCCATTTCTCTTTTTCTCCTTGATAAATATGTAAATCACACACAACTATCACATATATGTTCTGTGGTTAATACCTTTATGAATTTATGCTTTGCTCTTGTAAGATTTCATATTATTATTATTTAATATTATGATTTAGTGATCATGTTTAAAGTGCAAGTGATCATGTTTAAAGCAATGTTTAAAGTATAATAATTCCGTGTCCTTGAGTACATACATACAATTCAGTAATTGTGTGCACTGTATAGTACAGTGTAATATACTGATATCTAAGAATCTGGAACGTAAAGAATCCTTGTAAAAAAATATTTCACTATCAGCAGAAAAACGAGCCATTTAATAATGAAAATAAAATGTCTCGTTTTCAGGTGCTATTTTTAGGGGAAATGTTTCTTCTGTTTTGGGCGCACTTTCGTGAGAAGAAGTGTTCAATGATGTGTTTTATATATTATAATGAATAAATGTATATACTTATCTCATAAATAAAAAATAAAAAAATTATCAGGTGTTGTTAGTTATAATAAAGATAAAAAAAAACATAAAAAGATGATGTAAACTAGGTACGTGCAGAATGAAGATGAAAGGTTACTCTTTTGAACCACACGTAATGGCAAAAATGGGGATGAAATGAAAAAGTGAGAGAAAACGGACGGTGGAAGAAATATCCCAAGAAGATCACCCCGGAAGTCGGATATTTGAAACTGAATTTGAGGTAATTCACGAACAGGCGAAATCTTCTAACCGCCTGAGATTAGAAATGGGACATAGTTTCAGGGAAAAAAAATGCTTCACACTGAAAATGAAATTAAATGATATATCAATATACAAACCTCACATAAACGCGTTGAGATTCTAATGTTGGCCAAAAAACACAAAGCAAGCAAGTAGATTCCACCAATCAGAGGGCTCCAAAAGTACATGGTTCGACTACCAATACCTTACATTCTTACTATTGCAGTACTTCTTACACTCTTCTGCTTGATAAGGGAATGGGTAGGGAGTCAAAATTTATTTTTGCTTGAATATAGAAGTGACAGAAGGACCCATTTAGATTTCGAAATTTGCATATCAAAGTATGATGATAAAAAAGCAGTGTTTAGATTATGATGTAATTTCGACACTATGATCAACTAATCATTAATTTTGCTTGACTATTAAATTTATTGTATTCAACAGTATAAAACAATCATTCACTATTCCACATTGTCCTGTTCATAACCTGGGCAAACTCTAGCCAAGTCCTGCATCGAGCAAAGAGCATTCACAATTCACATTTATTTAGAAAGCTTCATACTATCTCTCATGTTATTTGTTTTGAACTGACCATGTTCCCTTTTGTTCTAAATGAATTCCAAACTGGGTAGTGTTCAATTTCATGAGTTATTTGTATTTTGAAAATAGACACACACAGATATATGTACTTTCTCTAGGTAGACCTATCATCCAGAAACTTACGATCCACAATTTTTTATCCCCTTTCACTAGATGAACAATTAAATATAATACTTAAATATAATCAAGGAGCATATTAAGACTTCACACACAACAAAATCAACCGTGAAAAATGCAAGTAAAGATATTTGAGTTAGGTTTTGAACTCGAAGATAACCGTGTTAATTTCAGGATGCAGGAAATGAAGGGTTTAGAATTTCCGAAGAAAGGAAGTGTCCAAACTTACCCTTTTAAAAATGTTGCTAACCAATTCTTTGACCGTTTATAATTTATGATACATGAAATAGAACCATTTGCAAGGAATCTCAATATAATTCATTCACCCGGATATTCACTTAAAATAAGGAAATTGAAATTCCACGTGGATTTCAAATACCTTTCTAGGAGTGGAATTTTCATAGATATTTGAAAAGCAATAATTATATATCTCAAGCTTGCCATGTTTGGAGAAATAAACATTCTTTTACAAGCGCGAAGCGTTAGAAGAATATTAGAAGATATATTTTCTAATCCGCTCTGTACTTGGATGTTCGGGGTCCACTCATACCTCGTGAGGAAAAATGAGTAGTTACTTGTATGAGTAATGACCAGTGGCACCATTACCAGAGTAAAAAGAAATTAATGTAATAGAATAATTCAAAAAGTAAAGGAGGCTCTTAGTAATGCTGCGCTACTCACAAAAATTGTGAAGAGGCCTTGAGCTTCACCACAAATAAACCATACATATACATTATACATACATATTTTCTAATCCACCTTTAAGATGCCAAGATGCGGTAATGAGTATATTAACCAGATTTAAAAGATTTATGAGATAGAGTTAATCAACTCATTAGTGCTAATGGTGTATTTATCCTTAACATATGTATGCAATTTCAACAGTAAACCATTGGAAGTTAACCAAACTTAAAAAAAATTGAGGAGTTGGATGGACAAAAAAAAATAAACTAAATAGCAATAATACTCACACTCGTATGAATACGATCTCCTTGATGAACCCGACTCTGAAAGGGACCTCGATGTTTTCCTTTCTCCCATCATAAAACAAAATTGCACAAAACAAAATTGCACAGTTTCAACATTTGTTGCCCTTTTTGCTGACTAGAAATATTTAGATGAATTTTTCCTGTAGTAGAGACGTCATAAATTAGACGTTTTGTTTGCGTACAGAAGTTATGAATGTATGATCTGTATCAGTGAAATTGCGGTTTGTGAATTTGAAGCATTGTGCACAAAAATACATTCCTAATACCTTGTCCGAGAGGTCATAAAATTTGATTGCAATGTTAATCTAAATATGAATGAAATATATTTTCATATTATTTTATTTTGACGATGCCATTTTCTTTCGTATTCGGTGGACTATTTGTACGTTAAAATCATGTTCTAGATTTGTTCTACAAACAAAGCATCTAGAACATGATTTTAACTTACTATTATTCTACCTAATAAGAAAGAAAATGGCATCGTTAAAATAAAATAATATGAAAAATATTTAGTAGATTGAGGAGGGGTTCAAAAAGTGCTAAGATGAAAAAGAAAAAGCTGAATAGTAATAATATTTTATTTGCATGAAATAAATGTACGGCAAATTTGGATGCCTCAAAAATGGATAGTTAAATTTTTATAATAAAATATCAATTGTTAGTTCTTATTCGTACTAGGAATTTATTAATTCAGACTAGGAAAGTATTAATTTCAATGTTATAGTAAAATTAATATGAGCTACTTTTCTGTGGAAAGTGACTATTCAAATTACAATTGTCCAACACTCCAATGGACTCTCTTGTCTATCATTTCTTAATTCTTATTGGCCAGAGGGCTCCAGAATTAAGGATGACTTCAATAACCACAAGTACATAGCACGAATGGAAAGTATCCTGAAGCTAAATAGATATAAAATACATCCTGCCAACAATCAATGAGACCAAGAGGTTCTACACAATTGTCACATTTATTTTTACTTAGTTCATGTCTTGACCACATGGTACAATCACAAAGTTAATGAAGTAATTTTCCACTGGCGATGGCGGTTCTCAAAATATCTCATCTTGAAAAGCAAAAAAAAAAAAAAAAAAAAACACAAACATGACGAATTGAGACAAGAATGCGAGTAGGTATGTATTTTATTATGATAATCAATAAATTAGAAATTAGATAAGATATGATGAGGTAGTACTGTGTCGTATGAGAATAGGTCATACGTGCTGCACCCAAAGCTTCCTTTTCAAACGTACACCTCCCCCAAACTGTCTTTGTGGTCATATTCTCACTGTAAAACACAATTTCACTTGTCATCTTCATGCACCAATTAGATCCTCCCTACCTGTCCCTCCAGCTCCATCAGACTCAGTCGAGAGCGCTGATTCTCTATTAAGTTACCTCAAGTCAATCGAACTGAACACGCTGGTATAATATAACAGAAGAATCGGCGCGAACTGCCTGTCTACTAACAGAGTTAGAGCGCCTAACGGAAAAAAAATAGAAACTGTGTATTATCATCATTAGGACTTAGCAGGAAAGAATATTTAATAAGAGAAAAAAAAAGAATCAAGAGAAAAACTTGTCCCCAGAGTTCTACGCCCTCGCTACCTATTACAATTAGAACCCATCGGATTAAGAAGAATATCGTTTGAAAAATGTATAAATCCAAGTTGAAGTTTAGGAACAACTATACTAGACTTCTGTATCGAAAAATCCCTTGAAGCAATCCAAGAATCATCTATTATTGGACTAATGCTGTGTAATACTGTCTTTATACCTATGTACTGTCTATATTTGTACACTAAAAATTTCAACTAAATTATAACCATGCAATGTGTATATTATTATCTTCGATGTGTAAATTTTTAATGGTAACCCTGAAAACCAATAAGCAAAACAACAATCGCTTGTGTGTATTATTGAGTATATAAACCCTGGTAATCTAGCAGAAAGACATCACTTCATCTCATCACTTCATCCAGTTCACTAGTCAGCTCAAGTCAAACCATCGCCACCTCAACCACCACCACCATCATGCACGCATCACTCATCATCTTCTCCGCCTGCGTCCTCGTGGCCTGCGCTTTTCCCGAGAGCTACATTCCCATCATCGCCAAGTCCGAAATCCACCAGCCAGACGGCGCTTTCCAAGTCAACTACCAAACTGGCGACGGACAGGCTTTCTCTGAGAACGCCCAGGCCAAGCCCAACAACGACAACACCGGGACCGTCCTCGTGAGGAGCGGCCACTACGCTTACACCGCCCCCGACGGCACCCCCATCTCCCTGTCCTACGTTGCTGACGAGAATGGTTTCCGTGTCAACGGCGCTCACATCCCAAAGGCCCCAGCCGCCCAGTTCTGAGAACTCCCTGACCCTCCCTGCAACCAGAGGGCCCTATTCCCTTTGATCCTCTTCACATTGACTTGAGAAACATCATTGCAAATATCTTCATTCCAACACTAAGAACATTCCGAAACTTTAGATCATTTTGAAGAAATTTGGACGCACAATATTCTATGAAAAGGTGATCCTTTCTACACTTAAATTTACAAATACAAAAAAGAATAACTTGATTTGTTGTAAATATCGTTTCTTTACATCCACAAGAACACAGAAGTTTTCAGAATTGTTTGATTGTTACTTATCAACCTTTGGTAATCACATACTTTAATACATGTTAATTTGCCTGAGTAAATAGAAATAACAAGTTCTTTCAATTTGAATTTTAAGTGTTTTCTTTGTCCTTTATTCTGATTTTTTTCATTCGAGAGTGGCTCTGATTTACTTTGCTAACTTTAAAATGATTTTGTATGTAGATTTTCAATAACAATAAATGAACAATTACAAGTTTAAATTACAATCATGTCAAAAAATGCCCTCTTTTTCTTTACTCCTCTCGAACAACATTCTGGTGAATTGAACATTTTCTGAGCTGGATTTTCAATCAATATATTTTATGATATTATAGTGATCTAGTAATACGTACTAAAGTATTGTTTTTTCATAATAATATGTATAATATGAAAATGGATAGAGGACAAAAATTTCCATCTCTCACTATCTCTATTTCATCCCCGTGTTTAGAAAAAAATAAGCTGAAGAAGAATACGAAGAAAAAAACCTCTTTGTAAATGAAACACTGAACGTGCTATTTGTTACAAAACACCATTCAATACAAAATTATCCATCGAACAAAAAGTCCTAAATAATAATATTGGGCTGTTTTCGGATAAGTATATGAAGCTGGCAATAATATTATAAGGAAAACGAAAGAGAAACAATCTGATATTAGAGAAAACTGAAAATATGACCTATAAATAAATTGAATGATAACGTGAAAGGGAAAAGAAAATGAAAAAGAATATAGGAAATAAATAAATGTTGGGGATGAAAACAATAATCAAAACGGGGCACGATTGTAAGAAATTTATTTTCCCTCCTGACCTGAAATAAAGAACCGGGATATGAAAGGAAATATCGTTATTTATAGGCCGAAATTTTTAAAATGAGTAAGAGAGGAATGGAAAAATTAGAGTGAGCCATCAAAGAAGAATATGCGGAAGAAGGGAGCATTCGCTCTGAATAAAATGAAAGTGGTGCTTTGAAATTGAGATTAATTTCATTTTTCCTCTTTTGTTCAAAAATATTGCTGTTATTGCATTAAACATCAAAAATCTACTTACTTTCTGATTAGGAAAATCTCAATCCTTCTTCTTTAGCTCTTGACATAACAGAGATCAGCCGAGGACCAACAGGTAGCAGTTCAGTATTCTGGCTACTGGACTTACTTACGAAAGCTCTAGCCTCTTAGCTTTAAGACATTTGATTTTCAAAAAGCTTTGAAGATGTATGTTCTCATGACAACCCTTTCTACAGGACTTGTAAGGTCAAACCAGAGGGCCAAATTTACGATATTATCAACACCGCGCCGATACAGCAACAACTTCTGACCTAAAGATTGTCGCAGATCCTAAGAAAATGAAACAACACCTCATGGAATTCCAGCAAGAACATTGCACCACTGTAGCACAACAAACCAACGAAAACATGTTTCCTCCAACATAATATTAGCAAAGATAGCAGAGACAATAATGCTTATTAATTTATAACCCTAATCCAAATCGAGGGTTCAAAGTTTCACTGGGGGTTACAAATTTCATACCGTAAGTTGGGAACAAGTTTAACACAAGGCACGGCCAGGTACGACAAAGTTCTCTAGTGAATAGAGGTTGGGACAATGGAATTCATCTGAAGTAATGTTTTGTTGTTTGAAAGTTTAAATTTTTAATTAGCCTAACCAGAAATCATTGTGGGAGATCCTTAACTCGAAGAGAATTTGCCCCAGTTGAGAAAATGATGTTAATAGTTGGCAAACTTCAATTATCAAGGTCTAAAATTCATCTTGGTAAAAAAACAAGCTATTTATTAATTTGTTTTTTTTTTTTTTTGTATTGTTGAAAAATTTGATTTGATTGGAAGGTTGTTTGTTGATAGTTAATGTTCTCAGGAGTATTTTTGACACTAATGTGACATCGTGATGTGAAATCACAATGGTTGCCAGTGGTGGAGTTATAAAGGGGAAACGATCTTTTCAAGTGCTAACATTGAAAAAATGCATGAACATGCAACAAGTAGCTGAATGAGCTTTTGTTTGTGATATTTTTATGTCACACACGCTCATGCTTACCAGCTGAAGAAAATAAATATTTCATCAGTAACAAATACTCTTGTCGTTATTTCGTGCAATCAGATTGTTAAAATCGTTCGGTATTTTAATAAGACATAATTTCACTCCCTATAAAATCTATGAAATTTTTCGTTTGAGTAGTCTCATTCAAATAATAGTTCACTGTGTTTATGGAAATTCTAACAATGGTCAAAGATGACTTTGGGCTTAATAGCATTACTTATAAAACTTTGTCCTTATAAGATTTTCTATTATAATTATTATTATTACAATCTAAAAATGGGTATTTTACGTTATACATTAAAAAAAATAGTAGAAATAGTAAACGTAATATCATATTTATGACATTCAAGTGGAATCAATGAAAAAAATAACCATTATAATTCAGTTACCATTCGCCACTGAACCAGGACCACACACATTTCACAACAAAAAGTATCAGATCCAGTGACGTTTGTCATAAGAATTAGCCAACTAATCTGGTGGCTAGTAAAATAAATTTGAGTCTAGAGAAGATCGAGTCTCCTGATGAACAATTGACCCTTTTAGGTCATGAAGAGACCACTTGTTTTTCTACACAAGCCATCCGCACCATAGTGGGAGTAAGAGTCTGGATTCCTGCCCGTATATTTATAGACCCGTTCTGACTCATTTGTACCCAGACAGAAATCATTTCCATTTGAACCTGTCCAGACAAAAACGGAACAGATTGTAAATTAAAAAATAAAGATCCTCTTTGGAAAGAACTTGAAGTCACTATTTGGAAAATACCCGTAGACATGAGCAGATATGCCGATGGTGGTATTGGCTCGCTTATTGATGCATAATGTAGTTCCCGATTTGGTCAATCCGGGTGGAACGCAGACCAGATTGTTTTCTTTATTTTTTTCCAGCCAGAATATTTTTTTTTTATATATATATATAATTTTTTTTTTTTAAAGATTGAAGACACTTCATGAACCCGTGATGTGTGGTAAACGATGGGGATTATTTCTGTGTGGCGCTTGTTTTGTTGATTGAAAAAATCAATTTAATAACTTGCCAATTTTTATGGAACATCAAAATCAAAATTTTGATTTCATAATTCATATTATACAACTATAGCAAAAGACCAACCAACTAAGCTATCCTTTAAACAGTCTAAATTATTACCCTTTGAACTATTTCCCTTTGAATGGGAGAATTTATCTCAACACCTAGAACCATCTGCATGTAAGTTAATGCACAAATGTTTTTCTAAGTGTAGAAGTATTTAATTACGTCTCCGCATCATGTTCACATGGCCATCAATGCCATCATGTATGTATAGTAATGTATAGTATAGGTATACCAAAATCTTAAAACATACCTACCATTGATTAGAAACTGAAATATGTTTTTGTAATTATTGCGCCGCCATCTTTTCAATACATTAACCACCACATAAGCATAGGCACATAAAATGTAGATAGCATTAGCTCCATATCACATACCGGTAGCTGTAAATTATGGAAGGAAATGAGCTGATAAATTGATATCTACGGAGGCAGCCATCAATCAGAAATCAGATCAGATAACGCACCGACAGAACAAGCCATCGATCATTGTCTGCGACAGAGTATTAATTTATTGAATCAATTAACTCTTTTTTTAATGAGGCTGGCGCGGCTTAGAGATGGATGAGACATTCCGAGTTGCTGATTGGTTTTCACCGCTGGATCGGTTTGGAAGTAACTGGAACCGGTAAAATGAAATCACGCCAACGACCTGTATTAAGAAAGCGATTAAGTGCCTAATTAGAAGAGAAAAAAATCCGCCTGAAGAAGTTTTTAGACCTACTTGACTTATGATAAACATGTAATGTAGATTTTTATTGATGCACTTTTGGTGTAATTTTTTTACTTGGGTCGTGGATACTAATAATAAATTAATTTATACGATGCTTTGTGGTATTATTTTTAATTAAACGAACTTTTTTTATCATACCTAAAATGAGTTTTATGCTTGAAAAGCTCTTAGTAATACGAGTAAAATTGAATTAGTAGCAACAATATTACTAAAGTACTTGTTTCACTATAATAGGTAGATAAAATTCTTGTAAATGAGGTATGTATATGAATTGTATGATTGATGAAATGATGATACAAAATATAAAAATACCTGGATTATTTTATCTTTTAAAATTTCATGATGCTTTCATAATTTAAAACAATTTTAAATTGTTTCCTCAGTCAAAAAGGATGATACTTCCTAATCATGTATGAAGAAACGAACATTTTTTGACCTTTTGATTGAATCTAATGTCTTTTACGGTAAACATAACTCCAGATGAATTTTCTACCGGGTGAGTAAAATAGGGGAGCTTTGTGTGATGCCTCTCTTCAGTGACTAGTCTGGAAAGCCTGGATCAGCCCATAACTCATCCTTGCTAGTCGTAAATAATTTAGTAGCGAAAATAAAAACTATTATGTATATATTATAAAAAATTTCAAACAAAATATAATAATATTTTTTATCACCTTTTCAGTTCATCTCAAAAAAATGGGTCGTCATTTTCTCTGAGAATTCCGACCTCAAACAAAATTTAGTGTTCTTTTTACGACAATCAACTCAAACTAGCCAGTAAAACAAGTTCAAGTTGGTGCCATTTTTTTTCGTTCTCTTCCTTTTTTGCTTATTAGCCATGAAAATTTTCTAGTATCATAGAAAATTAAGGAAGTTTTACGATTCAAAGATAATTCGGTTGTTTTGTTCATGAAATTTTACTTTCATTCATAGAGTTGTGAATGAAAATCCAAGCTTGAGTGGGTTTTGATAGAAATCTCTAATAAAGTCTATATTTTTATAAAGTCAATATAAAATACTGAAAGACATTGAAAAAATCTAGTTAATCCAGGAACAAATCAATTTTTATCAGGAGCATTCAACCTGTTTAGGGATCCATCCTCCACTAGAGAGATCCAAAGATTTTCGCACTACCTCAGCCAATAAGAGTGACAGAAATTTTTCATTTAAGAACTGTGAATAGCCCAGTTTCGTTTTGTAAACCCTAGATTTTTTCTCTACATAATTAAAAGTAGGTAGACAACTACACATCGACACAAGAACGTGTATCTCTGGCTTGGGGACGTTAAACAGTGAGAATACAAGTGTCTTGCTAGAGGACTATAAACAGAGAACAGACTAGCCAACCCTTACAAGCCAGGCTAGCTTGCAGATTTCTAAGGGTCTAATGGCTTATAAAAAAAGCCCAAGTCTTCACGATGGTTGATCGCACATAGAAATAGATGGTTCAAGACGGGCCAACTTTGAAATAAAGTTGGCTGGAGACAATCATTCCCTACTCCCGCTGTAGCCAAGCTGACTACAACAAAAACGTGGAATTTTCACAAAAAGGAGGTGAAAGATACAGGAGAAAGTATTATCCAACGTAAAAAATCTATCGGCTTGATAAATACGAATTAATAAAGCCACTCTATCAAAAAGTTAAAGCCATTTTAGCACCTAATGGAATCCCATTTCGAGAATCTGAAGAAGAGGGCGGTCGAGAACATTATGGGGGGATTTCTTTTTCAACATTCAATTTCCAAAGAATCTTGAATGATATTACAAGTTTCTGTTACAATTTCAGGGACGGTGTTTGATTTCGATGCTGAGGGCCGATTTCTGAGGAAACAGTTCAAAAAATATTTATTAATTATTCTGTCTGACAATCTCCTCCTGCTCTAGAAAGACGAGGCTATAGTTGAAACAAACAGTAATTCAGTAATTGGATTAATGAAATCAGAATACATTATAATGTATTGATGATGCTGATTTTGAGTATCAGCATTGTAAACTTTGCTTCTTTTTTACTTTTTTTTTTCAAGGTTCAGAATCTATTTCATCATTTCTTTGATACTCAAGTATTCTTCTTCTGAGATGTCCTCATTTCTTGTCTCAAGGGTCTAGTTAAAGTTCTTCGATCTTCTTCAAATTTAATAAATTAACTAAATATGAAGTGTTTCCTCAAAATCATTTCTAGATACGACCTTAATTTTCCTATAAAAGTTGTTTCTCTCCATTCCCACTCTTTCTCCATGATAAGACAAGGGGTGTACTCATTTTACTTTTGCACAACTTTTCTTCGCAGCTTTGGTGATTAATTATTTCTAACTTTTATTACATCCTAGGCTTTTGCTTAATCTCGAAAAGTTACACCATAGTTTTTAATCTGCTAGGCTTTATCACGAGGGCTACATTCAAGAAAATTGTCATGTTGACGAATCGGGTTGTTACTCAATTTGACGGAAGCGATGAGGATGTCAGGATTAGTAAATAAGTCAATGAACTTCTTCTCAAGATCAGATGTCAATTTCTCGAGATTATTCTCACAGTGAATTATGAAAACTAGGACGAAAATTTCATGTTTTTTTTTTTGCTGTGTCAATTTTTTTTGTTTTTGTTTTTGTTTTTGTTTTTTTTTTTTTTAATTAGACGAGGCGCAATAGTAACGATGTCATCAATTTTATTTTTATGTCTTCAAAGCTTTGTTTGATGATTTTTCATGATATCTGCAAATACTTGTTCGCTAGTGGCTTTTATATACTGCCGTGTGATTTAGATACTTGTACTTCAAGACTATTCAGAAGGCATTTCATACCTTTTATTTATCACTTTATCAACAAATCATTTGTTTTCGAATCCATCCTTTTAATTTTTATTTTCTCTGTCCATGCATCTCTGAAATAGCTTTTCATTGTTCAGGACAATATTGTTTTCAATGAATCCTTTTAAATTACAGTTTGTTTCCATCAGCTAAAGCAATCTGCTCATCTATGTCGCTTTCTATTCATGTGTATGTAACAATTTAGCTGATAACAGAGACAGTCGCTCTGACAGTTCTCAGTCATTAATTTTATTGAATCAGGAAAATACTCGTATATCTCAGGATCTTTTGTTGTTGTTATTGCTATTTTAATATTGTTAGTGTTGTTGTAGTTGTTAATAATGAAGTTGTTATTTTATTAATAACAAAATTAGAATGTTGCTAATGTTTTCGCTGTTGGTGTTGCTCTTCCATCAGTTGTGTTTTGTTTTTACTACCTAAAAGATAAGTGACGTTATTGTTTTTTCGTGTCACTATCGTTGTCGATAATACTGTTTGTTGTTTTTATTGTTGTCCTTAATTGAGGTGTCTCTTTTTTCTCATTTATGCGCATTGATCTCCTAAGAACATTACCTGTAGAGAATTAGATCTATCTAATTCGATTGACAACGTATAGCTAAGAGCCTGGTTTTTATGTGTTTTATTTTATTCTTCTTTTGCACTCGGTTAATTGGAAGCCTACTTACATGAATAATTTCTGTGTATAAAAATACAAACAGGCTGAAGGGACTCATTTGTGCTAATCATCATAATATGATGATTAGCACAAATGAGTCCCTTATCATTATTATCATAGGGTGGCGTCATCATGCACGATGGAAGCCAGACAGTGGAGGAATGACTCAGCACTTCTACCACTGTCTTTACAAGAAGGCTAATAATTGACAAGGGCCCCCAGAACGAAGCCAATGCTGGTCTATACCCTGTTTATAGTGCCCCAGCCAGACTATAAATAAATAAATTTTGTAAATAAATAAAATTCAGCGAAAACATGGAGGTCAAAATTTCACTAAGAATCAATGAATGATTAAAATTAAATAATCATTAATGATAAATAATTAAATAATCATTACATTCATTACTGATAAAAAAAAAAAAAAACATCCGACATGAACGAACAGCTTTTTACGACAGATGCAATCAGTGCAACGCTCTCAAAGTATCTATTTAAAATTGTTTTCGAAGGAAACTGACAGCGTAATAACGTGTTTGTCAATTTCTATGTAAAAAAACAACAACAATCTTGAATTTTTTCATCTAATGAAAACCTTTGTTAAGGTGAAAAGCAATTTTCTATCGAATTTATTTGCAAGATAAAATTATCTCTATATATAAAACAGAAAAAAAGACTACCTACCTATGTTTGTTTGTTTGTTTGTCCGGAGTTGTTTAGCCAAAACGGTAAGAGATAGCGAAAAATGTCTCAGAATTGACCCCCCCAAAACCATTATCGCTTTGTCCAGAAAAATTATAAGAAGTTCAAAAAGGCATTGCTGTCCAGCAGTATTATTATTATTATTATACAATGCTTTATTAGGTATAAATGAAAATGAAAAAGAATAAAAAATATATAAAAACATAAGTCCTAACTAAAGGGCGGGGTTATTGCCTATGGCAATCTCTTCCACCCAACCCAAGCAGTACGGCCATGCCTTAGTAAATTTGAAATTTAGTCCCGTTGCAAAGCACGGGCAAACGGCTAGTTATATATAAATTTGATTTATATGATGTATTAATTAATACTAAACCAGGGAAAGCTTCATCCTTTTTTCGATATGTCTCTTCATTCATGTTCAGTTTGATTCCTTTTTTCACAACAAAAGCTGAATGCGATTGGTGTGAGAAACATTTGATTATTCATTCCTTAGAAGAATTCCTTAGGGAGAGAGCCACAAAAATTGTAATGAAAAACTAAAATAAATATACATTATTACATTAAAAAAAAAAAAAATATCAATTCAAATGTTCTATGATATTTTCATTTAAATTATTGTTTCTTCTATCATGTTCGTTTCTTTATTTGTTGCAGTGTTCTGGCCAACAACAAAATCGAGAGAATCCACCACAGAGCATTCGTGAGGAACACTCACCTGAAGAGGTTATCCCTGCAGAAGTGTTCGCTGGTCAATGTACCTCGAGAGATATTTGAGCACATGAGGCAGCTCACTGCACTGTAAGATAATTTTATTTTTATTACTTCTGTACACTTCACATCTATTGCAGGTTATATATATGATCCATGCCACTGACATGTGGTAAAGTACCAAGAATGCAGGCATTGCAGGCTGCATTGCCGCGTTGAATCCCTATGGATATTCTCTGCAGCAAGTATCCAGGAACTCTTACCTTTGTAGTACAGCTCGCGCCATACCGAAATCTCTCTCAGGAACACTTACCTTAAGACTTTGAAGAGTTTATCAGTTGTCAATACAGTGATGAACTTAATGTTTGTCCAAATAGTACGCTCATAATATTATAGGTACCTAGCTAGTCGTTCAGGATGACGCCACCCTATGATGATGAGTGATATTATTTATATTGTTGGCAGTATAAGCTTGATTACTAAGAATAACTGATCCTACTGAGGCTGAGTGAGTGGGAAATTCCGTTGATGTCATGACCAAATGGCCATACGAGTATTATAATAGCTTGATAGAAGATACTCAAGAGTCAAGAGCAAAAGAAATTACTTCATTCCTTTCGTGATTTTCAAAAAAAATTAGATAAAAATATTAATGTAATCATCTACATTTTATTTATTATAATTCCCTATATTCTATCGACCAAACTAAGGCTACGCTTGGTTCAACATAAGAACATAGTGGATAAGTAGAGTATTAAACCAATAAAAAGACATGTTACATTAAACTCTTACTGAACTTTTTCAAACTTGACAGCTTATTGAAAAGGGTTTTGAGAAAGTTTTTCTAAAATAAGTTTTCTTTACTAGTTTTTCTTATGAAAGAAGAAAATCAATTTTCCTCTCCTTTACTATCAAAAAGAAAAGTTGAAAAGTTTACAATAGGCTTTCTTTTCAGCTTTCTTTGCAGAAACAGTAGGACTTTGTGAAGAGAGTATGGAGAAAACGTTTGACACAGATGTAAGCCGTAAAAGATATAAGAGAGTTGTATGTAGGATTGTAGGCGCGGTCGGTGCTAAGGAGCTGCGGAACTAAAGCTCAAGGATATTTTTCCCAGCTCGTACACAATGAAAATCATCACACATTTCTAGAATAGTTAATATGATTGGTATGGTAAACAAACTGAAAATCTTTAGAGATACTGAAAGACCTACTCTATGAATCCCATTTAGTCCGGTTTATGTGGCAGCACCCCCAAAACATTTTCCCACCGACCGTGCCTGCCTGTATGTAACAAACAGCTCGACGGCTGCAGATTGCACGGGTTGCATTTATTTTGTTCTGATTGCCTTTTTCTTGATTTCCAATACATTTCAGTTGAACAGTTATTACTATGGGGGATCTAAAGGCCAAGCTGTAGGTACCTATACCAGCGGATTTCCTTTGCAGTACAGAGAGGGAATATAGAGAGAAATTTTCCTCCATCTCTATGAAGTCTTTGACTTATAATGATAAATTTAAATAAAACAATACTCCCCTTACTATTTTTTTCATGTTCTTGGGGGAATCGAACAAGTGACTTCCAGGTTACGAGTCCACTGCCTTGACGATCGAGTTACCATGGTATAGGAACTTATCCAAGTATGACTGTACAAGTGTACAAGCAATGTATTTTCATTTTAGATTTTATTTTTAAATTGTGATTAAAAAATAATGTACAATGCATAAATGTAATTTAAAATGAATGCATGCAAGAAGGCAATCGTACAAATAGGTAACACTCAACTAATTATCACGATTCATTGTAATCTCATGTGGGTGCCGCTTCTCGTAGGATCACCGAAATTAAGCACGGTACAGCGAGGTGAAGACTTCGTGATACTGGCATACCGGCCTAACCCAGGCTGGGCGAGGTTAATATGGGTAGCACGTTTGTGTGTTTCCTGCGAATGGCAGGTAACACCCCGTTGTGATATGACCATGCAGTTGAAAGCGACATTAAACCCTCTAAAAAAATCTCAGGCAGAGGGCACCAAAATCCCCAAGGCAAATCCTTTCCCCTCTCGAGAGAAGCAAAATAAACAATGAAAGTTTCCTTCACGGATAATTGGTTTCGGATAATTATGCTCTTTTAAAACAATGAATTTTTTCGCCCCCAAAAGCTTGCTTTTTTACAAAGTTTTTTTTTTCTCTGCCATTAGTCGCTTTTGCTATTATTAGATATCGAGAGATAAAGGGGGGGGGGGGCTTTTATTAGCTCGCTTCAGAGAAGATGAGGGTGAAGTCAGTCAAGCGGTATCGAGGGTAAAACGAGTGTTTGTGGGTGAGATGATGAGAAAAGAGTCAGTGGAGAGATGGAGTGATAGAAAGAGACAGAGATTATGAAATAGATGGAAAAAGAGGGAGAAAAGGTGTTTGTGGATAAAAAGAAGAGAAGATAGAAAGAGACAGAGATAATTTAATAATAAGGAAGGTAGTGTTGTGTGGGTGAAAGAATAGAGATGGAGTTAGTGGAGAGAAAGAGTGATAGAAGGAGGCAGAGGTAATGAATAGATGGATAAATAGACAGGTAGCGAGAGAGAGAAAGGCATGCAAGATAAAAAAGATAATGTAGAAAAAGATAAAGATTTTTTTGTTGTTGAATAAAATGGTTGTTCTTATTTGTACAATAATAATATTTCCTAATATTATCTTCTAAGCTTATGCAAACTTCTGAGGACAAACAAAGAAGATAAGAGAAAAAGTGTTAGTATTAAGATGAAGGGCAATAATCATCATTATAGGGTGGCGTCATCGTGAATGATGGTATCCAGACAGTAAAGGAAAATTGAAATCGGAGCAAAAAAAATATTTTTTTTTACAAAAACAAACACAATATTTCCGATTTCTAATATTAGAAATTTTACGGAAGTAACAGACATAATTATGTACATTGTACAATACAAATAATACAATGAACGGTGGTAGCCAGACAGTGGAGGAATGACTCAGCACTTCTACCACTGTCTTTACAAGGAGGCTAATAATTGACAAGGGTCCCCAGAACCAAGCCAATGCTGGTCTACTCCCTGTTCATAGTCCCCCACCCAGACTGCTGGTCTACTCCCTGTTCATAGTCCCCCACCCAGACTGCTGGTCTACTCCCTGTTTATAGTCCCCCACCCAGACTGCTGGTCTACTCCCTGTTTAAAGTCCCCCAGCCAGACAAGTGCAACAATGAAAAGTTTAATATTAAAACACGCATCAGAGAGAGAAAGAAAAGAAATGAAAGGTTGAAAGGAAAGGATACGGTGAGAAAGAGGAAAGGGAAAGGAGTTGTTACATAGGAGAAGGATGAGAAAGAAAAAGAGGGAATAGAAAGAGAGAGATTGAGAATTTCATGAAAACATTAATAAAGTGTTGTCTCACCAACTCACTAAAATCAGCTTTGTGTCCGTATGAAACTTATCATATTATTTGTGTTAATTACTTTCGTGATGTCATAACTACTCAAAAAATAGCTTGACTAATAAAAATAACACTATTAAGTGGAAGGTATAACCACCAGGCGAGGTTAATGCTTAAAGCATTTTCTTCCACCTAACCCTCAGAGTCTAATTTTATTATTATCTTTGATGAACCCGGAAATTGAACCACCGACCTCCATTCTAAACTAATGAAGATTACTGAATGTATTGCTTTCTTTAGACTGTCAGCGCAAGGCAGGAAATACCATTATACCAAAGCACCTCTTTATTTGTACCCTCACAAGTTTTAACAACAATGAAACAATAGTTTAACAAAGCTACACTTCTTATGTACCCTTACAAGTGCAGTTTAAACAACAATAAAGTTATCTACAACCATAAAGAACAAGGTAGGAAGCTCCTTATATCACTTAACTCTTTCTTAATCCTTTCTTAAACATAATGGCTGTGGACATTTCCTTCACGGAGTCGGTCCATATAATTTGAGGCTCCACTATTGCCAGATTTCCTTTCCTCTTGTGGAATAAATTAATAGCCATGATTTTGACATAAATGAGTTTTATTTGACAACGTTGCGACCCCGCCCGCCCGGCCCATATTTGTAAACAGAGCGCTTTTCTGTATGGTCTTTGTCTAACTTATATTTTATAGTCCACTTTTTCGGCCTACATTTTGTAAACACAGCGCCCTTTTCTATTGTCTAACTTGTGCTTTACAGGCCACTTATCTTAAACAACGACGGTCTCTCTCTCTCTCTATCATTTTCTCCATAATTTCTTTGTAAGAATTACGGTTTATATAATAGGTATATTATGTGTACAAAATTATAATTATTTATTCAAGGGTTTCGTTGCCACAATCTAAACAGAATCTATCTATTCTATTTAACAAGGTAAACGCCACGGAAACTAGGATCTAATAAAACTGATTTGCGGCTTAGGTATTAATAAATTTTAGCTGAACAGGAAACAACATTATAAACAAGTTTTTAGAAGACAAAGAAAGCTCAGAAGTATCTAGGTACAAGAGAAAATAATGAGAGAAGGGAGAGTGTTGACAGGAAGAAAAGGAGTAAACTAAACTCCTACAACAATGCTCTCTGGTAGTCAAGTTGTTAACGCGCTAGTCTGGTAATACAGGTGGCGTAGGATCCGTTGGTTCGAATACCATCCAATGAATTTTTCCTCATTAATTTGAGTTTTTAACCAGATAATAATAAAACTCTCAGAGTTAGGCGGAATAAAATGCTTTGAATATGATCCTCGCCTTGTGGTTACCTTCCACTAGAAAGTGTTATTAATAATATAAAAGCATAAAAAAAAGGGAGACAGGCATATTTTTTTATAGCCCGCCTCCGTGGTTTAATATCAAGCTACAAAGGTCAATCAGTCCCTAAGATTGTTTGATTTGATTTGATAAAATTTCAATTTTATTAACACCAATAATAAATAGGTAAATAGGTACTTTTCTAAATTACCTTCTAAGCAGAGAAACTAGGGCGATTGTGAAAAAGATTGGAGACGGATTGTCTCAGCTCACTGGCACTTCCAAATCCAAAGCGTTCCTGATGCAAAGACTGTCCATTGCAATACAGCGCGGGAATGCGGCTAGTGTGCTAGGCACACTTCCAGTTTGTACTACTATGGAAGATGTATATTACTGTTGGTACCTAAATGTATTCAAATAATTTGAGAACAACTAAAAAAAAAAGTTATGAATGACACAGTAAAAAAAAAAATTGTCACATATAAATGACTATAAGATTAAAAATAAAAATGTGGCATTCCTGCTCCACCTTCTAAGCTAAAATCAACTTATTGGGAGGTAAGACTTCTAAGCTAAAATCAACTTATTGGGAGGTAAGACTTCTAAGCTAAAATCAACTTATTGGGAGGTAAGACTTCTAAGCTAAAATCAACTTATTGGGAGGTAAGACTTCTAAGCTAAAATCAACTTATTGGGAGGTAAGACTTCTAAGCTAAAATCAACTTATTGGGAGGTAAGACTTCTAAGCTAAAATCAACTTATTGGGAGGTAAGACTTCTAAGCTAAAATCAACTTATTGGGAGGTAAGACTTCTAAGCTAAAATCAACTTATTGGGAGGTAAGACTTCTAAGCTAAAATCAACTTATTGGGAGGTAAGACTTCTAAGCTAAAATCAACTTATTGGGAGGTAAGACTTCTAAGCTAAAATCAACTTATTGGGAGGTAAGACTTCTAAGCTAAAATCAACTTATTGGGAGGTAAGACTTCTAAGCTAAAATCAACTTATTGGGAGGTAAGACTTCTAAGCTAAAATCAACTTATTGGGAGGTAAGACTTCTAAGCTAAAATCAACTTATTGGGAGGTAAGACTTCTAAGCTAAAATCAACTTATTGGGAGGTAAGACTTCTAAGCTAAAATCAACTTATTAGGAGGTAAGACTTCTAAGCTAAAATCAACTTATTGGGAGGTAAGACTTCTAAGCTAAAATCAACTTATTGGGAGGTAAGACTTCTAAGCTAAAATCAACTTATTGGGAGGTAAGACTTCTAAGCTAAAATCAACTTATTGGGAGTTAGACTTCTAAGCTAAAATCAACTTATTGGGAGGTAAGACTTCTAAGCTAAAATCAACTTATTGGGAGGTAAGACTTCTAAGATAAAATCAACTTATTGGGAGGTAAGACTTTAAGCTAAAATCAACTTATTGGGAGGTAAGACTTCTAAGCTAAACTCAACGTATTGGGAGGTAAGATCCTTCTCTCATTTTAAAATTGTGAACCATAAGATAAAACTAAACGATAGAGAGAGAGAGGAAAGGAGACTTCATAGCTTAGATGATGTATTGGAGGTGAAGATCTATTCACAATTGAAAATGGAGAAGAGAAGAAATAGGATGGAAAGAGAGGAGAGAGAGAGAAAAAGGGAGAATGTAATTAGAGATTAGAATGAAAGTCTTATCAATACGATGAAAGATGAGAGAGAGGCCTGAATGATTAAAGAAGAGGAAGAGATAGAGAGGGATATAAAGAAGAGGTGTAGGGGGGGGTAAAGGAGATATTTTAGTACTGTATGTAGAGAAAGAGAAAAGGAAAATATAGAAAATATGTAAAAGGGATAAAAAAACGAAAAATATCTCTTTGTCTCTGTCTCTCGCCCTCTTTTTCTCTATCTTCCTTCCTCCCTCTCTCTCTCCCTCACTCTCTCTCTCTCCCTCACTCTCTCTCTCTAGGTTAATACCGCCCTTGATCAAAGGAAGTGTGTGGTGGTCATACTGCTGGACCTGAGCCTCGCTTTCGACACAATAGATCACGCAGCCTTCCTCAGGAAACTCAAACAAGTGGGAATATGGCACCCGATATTTGCGGAGTACTTTAAGAATAGAAAGCAAGTGACCAGAATTGGAAAAATAGTGAGCGACGAGCTGCCAGTGAATCAAGGCCTTTGTCAGGGGGGGGTAAATTCCCCTACGTGGTACAATTTATACACCTACGACGTTAAATACATACACAGGAAGACAAACCTCAAAATGTTTGCCGACGACAGCTGTATCGTGTCAATTCACAAAGAAGTAGAAAATGCCGTCGCTAATGCTCAGGTAGATTTCATTAATTTACAGAAATACCTTTATAATAATAACATATACCTGAATGAAAAGAAAACCGAAGCATTAGTGATGGGCTATAAGAGTAAAAAAACCAACATGAATAATTTTAAAATCTTATGTCACAGCCGCAAATGCCTGGAGACGAAATCCTACACAACCATCTGTTCCTGTCACCAAATAGAATATACAAACGAGGCAAAATATTTAGGGGTAATTATAGACAGCGAATTCAAAATGAAAAGACATGTTTACAATTTGTGCTCTAAACTTAGAATTCTAAAATACCAACTAACTGTAATAAATGCAGGCAACTTACCAATGAGTACTAAAGTGTCAATATATTTTTCTTTGGTTGACTCACTTCTGAGGTATGGTGTCACATTATACACATATGCACCTCAGTATGTTTTGAAACCTCTAGATAGTCAACAAACCAAAATTAAAAAACTTCTGTTTCAAAATAATAATATTCGATGTTTTACACCAGAAGAACTTTCAATATTTGTAAATTTATACAGTAATTTTTTTAATAAAAACTTTAGGCACCTCACAGAACATCAATATGGACTCAGGCAACAAAAATTCAATAGGCCACATGTATATACCATCCAGTACGGTCAAAGAAGGCTAGGGTACATCATACCTACTTTACTGAATAAGTTCTGTGAAGATTTTTTAGATGAAGAAAATAGACAAACACTGAAGAAGAAGATTAAAAAAAGTATTATATTACATAAATAGTTGAGAGAAAAATCATAGCAGACAATTGCCTTTTCAAGTGTCACTAGATTGTAAAAATAAAATTTTATTTATTTTCTGTGCTTACAACCTAATATTATGTAGCTAATATCTAGAGAACTTTAAGAATTAAAAAAATATGAAATTAATGAACCTTTCGGAAAGAGATCATCTCCGAAAAAGGTAGACTTATCTTAGGAGATATTATACATTGTAAATAATTATTATTGTTCAATAAAGTTATCATATTCAATTCAATTCAATTCAATTCAATTCAATTCTCTCTTTCTCTCACTCCCTCTCCTTCTCTCTCTCTCCCTCACACTCTCTCTCTCTCTCTCTCTTCCTCTATCCCTCTTCTTCTCGCCTCTCCCCCTCTCTCTCTCCCCCCTCTCTCTCTCCCTCCATCTCTATCTCTCTCTTTCTCCCTTCCTCTCCCTCCCTCTTCCTCCCTCTCCCTCCCTTTCTCTCTCTCACTCCCCCTCTCTCTCTCCCCTCTCTCTCTCTCTCACTCCCCCTCTCTCTCTCTCTCTCTCTCCCCCTCTCCATCTCTCTCTCTCACTCTCTCGCCCATTATCTACAATCTCAAGATTGTTTCAGCTATTTAAATTCATCATGGTTAAGGACGTCTATTATTAAAAGGCATTGTCGTTTTCTAATGATCTAAGGCGAAACATAATATTCTTTAAGACTCAATTAAGTTGTACTTAAGTCTAGCTATAGTGGATTGTATTAAATGTGTATTGAAAGCCTTTTTGTTGTTGTAATAATATAGGTATTCATGTAGATTTTCAAAAGGGAAAAAAAGAATATCTCATTGTAATTTAACCTCGCCTGGTGGTTACCTTCCACTAAAAAGTGCTATTATTATTATTATGTACGTATATCTATAAACTTACATATTAGGGATAGTGTTACTTAATGCTCGTCACACAAGCGGCTTCTCAAACTTCCTGCATTAGTCAGCAGAAAAGCTTTAGGCTTTTAGTAGAAAGCTTTTGTCATATCATTAATGAAACCTTTCGAAAATTTAAACTACCTATGTCTTTCACGAGCTTTTTAGACTTTATTGAAAAACTTAAAACAAGATGTAAACATGTTAATATTTTGTTAAGAGTTACAAGTGTATGTATGTATGTATGGTTTTTATCTGTGGTGACGCACAAGGCCTCTTCATGAATATATTATTTTTTTAAATTCATATTGAAAATAATATCTTTTTTTTAAAGGTAGTTTTGCCCCGGAACCGCTATCGCATTGCTTCAGGGAACTTTGGCTTTATCATTATTTTTTTAAAGATATAAGTGACCTTGGTAAGGACTATAGTGTATCATCGGATTACAAAAGGAGCATAATTTAACCATAAAGGTGTGTAGGGGTTGTAACCATTTAGGTAGTTAATAAGCACTAAGCAGTCGAAAGCAAAAGTAAAGAAAGCACTCAACTTCACAATCACCTCCTCTCCCCCTTCAAAAAGAAATAATATTTGAAATAGGTTACCCAAGTACTAGGAAGGAGAAACAGCCGTCACACAATTCTGCTTGGTTATTCCTTTCGCCAATCAGATCGGAAACAAACAGAGTGCATTGTGTGACGGTTGAAACAAACAGAGTGCGTTGTGTGACGGTTGAAACAAACAGAGTGCGTTGTGTGACGGTTGAAATAAACAGAGTGCGTTGTTTGACGGTTGAAACAAATACAGTGCGTTGTGTGACGGTTGAAACAAACAGAGTGCGTTGTGTGACGGTTGAAACAAACAGAGTGCGTTGTGTGACGGTTGTAAAGGAGATTAAGGTATCATGAGAGTGAGAATGCTTGCTGGAAAGGGGGCCTGATCCATTTTTTTGTCGAAAATAAACGACAATTTTCCTTATGTCTTGAACATCTACTCTGTATTCGTCTGCTTGGAATTCAACTCAAATTCAGGTCGAAGGGGTGTTGCAAAAACGTTTACAATAGGTATTTCCTTCCCACATCATTCGAATTTGAATGTTCTGACCTCATCTTCTAAAAATTATCTGCTAAAAACCGCCAAACACGTGGGAAACCCTACTCCCTTGTTTTTTTTTTATCAAAGGGGTATTATACATCGTGGGCTACACAATGAAAACATAAATTATTTCTACTAGCTTTTAAGTGGTTGGCCGCTAAAGATTAAGTGAAACTGATGGGGGTGGGCGGGTAGGGGCGCTAAGGAGAGGAGATAACCTCGGGGAAGATGGGGTAGGAGGGTAAAGATTGAGAGACTTGGAGCTGTTTGTGGAAATGGATCACTTGCGCGATTTTTTCTATTAGCTCTTTATCGTAAGGATTTCCAGTACCACGTAAAAACAAAAACCTTGGAATTTTTTTATAATATTTTGTTTTTTTACCGATACCAGGAACCTCGCTAAATTTTACGTAAAACAGTGGAAATTTGAAAATCATTTGTAAGTGTCAGGAATTCACAAAAAGATTCCTGACAAAATTTTAGAGGGACTTCATTATGAGTGATAAAAGTGTCCGAAGCCCAGAACACGTTAACACGATGAAATCCTTGCTAGAAAGAAAATCCCTTAAGAATGTGGGCTGAAAAATCCAACTCGGTAAATATGACGTCACAAATACGCATCAGCTTTTAGCTTTTACTGATTCGACAATTTTAAAAGACTTATCAAGTTCTTTAGCGTTCGTTTTTTGTGGTTCTGATGACTGAAATGGCCTTTTTCTTGTACATATTTTACCATAGAATAGATAATTTTTTCATACGTAAGAGACCCATTTTATAGATAGAGGGGGCTGAAGAAAACAATAGTGGTAGGAGACTAGGAACAAAAAAGCCCATCATCCCGCCAACAAGGCGAGAAAACTGTGGAATATTGAAACTTCTTTGTTGTATAATCTCCCTTTTGTCTCTACCCTTTTTCTTTTAAGCTTTCTCTCTCTCTCTCCCTTTCTCTCTCTCCCTTTCTTTCTTTCTCTCTCTCTCTCTCTCTCTCTGCGTGTTTTTACCCATCCGTCTATATTTCGACTTCATTTTTTGTATTTATGTCTTTTTACAGTCCTTTTCTTTCTCTATTTCTTTCTCTCTCTCTCTCCCTCTCCTCCTCTATCTTCTTCTCTCCTCCCTCTCTCGATCTCCATTTTTCTCTCTCTCTTTCCCTTTCTCTCCCTCCCTCTCTCTCTCTCCCTTTCTCTCTTTCTCTATCCCTTTCTCTCCCTCTCTCTCTATTTCTTTCTCACTCTTTCTATTTTCTTACCCATCCGTCCTCATTTCTGTTTCAGTATTTCTGCCTTCTGTTTCAGTATTACCATCCCTGTCCCTCTATAGTCTCTCTATAGGCTCTTTTCTCTCTTTCTCCTCTCTATGTCCCTTTTTTCTCTCTCTTTGTTCTTCTCTCTCTCTCTCTCTCTCTATTTACTTCTACAGCAACTCTTTCTTTTTTGTTGGTTTTCTCTTTCTTCAGTCACTTTTATTCTTCTACACTATTTATGTTTCTCTTTCTCTCTCTCTCTCTCTCTCTCTCTCTTACACATACATTATTCCTCTCCTTATCTAACTCGAGCTCATTTGATATGCACAGGAAACCACGAGCACTGTACTGGATGCATTTTGGTTGTTCTCTTCCATTAAATTATACTTCACAAAAGCGCAAAAAAACGAGATTAATTCCAAGAGAAGAATTTAAGGAAAAAGGAAGGAGAGAAAAAGGAAGGACACGTATAAAGAAAGCGAGGGAGAATGAGAAGGAAGAAAAGAACAGTAGAAATGATGAAAAGGAATGCTGGAGATTAAGAGAGAGAGAGAGAGAGAGAGAGAGAGAGAGAGAGAGAGAGAGGAGAGAGAGAGAAAGAGAAAGAGAAAGAGAGAGCGAGATAGAAATAGAGAGAGATAAAAAAGGGATAGAAATTGTTTGTCATTAAGAGCAAAAAAAAGTTGACTGAAAAAATTCGTCACACAAAAGGAGAAAAGAGCAGAAATTTCGCATCGAGTTACCGTCAAATGAAAGGAGAAATTTATAGGACAAATGAATAAGATTCGTTCACAATGCAGTTTTGTTGCATCTAAAATATGCAGCCGTACGGGAAACGGTTTTGTGTAACAATGCAAAGAGTTCCCTTTATCGTCGGGGGTTTTCTTTGAGTGAAACATAAATTAGTGTGGCACAATGCTGCGGGAAACTCATTCCGAAATGAGAAATCTGGACGACTAGACTGAAGACTTCCATATTATTACGAACTATTTATAAGGAACCGACCTCAGTAGCTGGATCGATAAGGCGGCTGACTTGTAACCTGGAGGTCGGTGGTTCAAGTTCCGGTTTCAGCATAGATTTAGTAATGCGAGTTTGAGTAGTTGTGATATCACGAAAATGATTAACACAAAATAGGATACCTTCCTTTAAACTTTAACTATTTATAAGGGCATTAAGGGTTGTAACTTTAAGATGTTAAACTTTTGAAGAGCCAGCGTCCGTCGATGGTGCGTTGAATGCACCGGTTTTCGTAAGATCACCAAAGTTAAGCAGCGTCCAGCGAGACTAGGACTTGGATGAGCGACTATTGGAATGAGAATTTTCGTACTGCTGGCTATTTCCGGCCCTACTCAGACTGGATGAGGTTAATTTGGGTAGCAGGTTACTGAGTTTCCCAAACCTCGTGCCGAGGAAGTTATTTGTTTGGAAAGCGATCAGTGGCGGCATTACCAGATGTACCTAGATATTGGAACATTTTGAAATTTGAAGATTTATTTTGGTTTCTTTTTTTGCATTTACTTAGTTCGTTTCTTGGTTCATTCATTTACAAAAAAATTTCTATTGAAATATATTTGTTGACCTCATAAAAACAGCAAAAAATAGAACTGAAACGGAAAAAAAAGTACCTGTACGTATAGGGTAAGTGAGAGTTCCATAGCAAAAGTGAGAAGGGGAGAGAGAGAGGGACATACATAAATAAAAGATCTTTTTGTGAAATTGAGATATTCCTGTTTTGAAGAGAAAAAAAATAGAACAAGGTTTTCTCTCTCTGTCCCTTTTTATATTTCTGTCTTTCAAGCTCTCTCTCTCTCTCTCTCTCTTTCTGTATGTCTCTCTTTCTCTCGCTCTCTCTCTATTTCTCTATCCCTTTCTCTCCCCCCCTCTCCCTCTCTCTCTCTCTCTCTCTCTTTTTATGTTTCTTTATTCTTTCTCCTCAAACAATGTTTCTATTTCCTGTTTGCTTTACTTTCAATTGTGTTATTGAATATTTGAAATTCAAATGGCCATACCTACCACAGCCAACAAAAAAATCTACAATATTGGAGAATAGGATTTTCAAAATTATTAAAGGTCAGTTCTACAAGAAAGTACAATGCTATTAAAACTGATCATATGAAAACGGGAGTTTTACCCTCCATTCGCTGGAAACTCACAAACCAACTCAAGTTATTCTCACCCAGCCTAAGTGGGCCTGGAAATAATAGCCTCACGTGTTCATAGAGAACATTTTCTGTGTGAAAAGTCTGCTCCAACCGGAAATCGAACTGGAGACCTCTGGACGACGCACGACGGGCTGTAGTCTCAACCGTTATGCCACGGAGGCTGTTACTATAAAAATAAATAAATAACTAATAATAATAGGTTATAAAAATAATAATCTTTCAGACAACAAGGACAGTTTTAAATAATCATCTTA
Source organism: Bactericera cockerelli (assembly GCA_024516035.1). Classification (NCBI taxonomy): domain Eukaryota; kingdom Metazoa; phylum Arthropoda; class Insecta; order Hemiptera; family Triozidae; genus Bactericera; species Bactericera cockerelli. The sequence goes on along the minus strand of CM044960.1, from coordinate 37,133,279 downwards.
ATATATAAATGTCAAAGTCACTGACTGACTGACTGACTGATCATCGCTCTACAGCCCAAACCGTAATACCTAGCGAGCTGAAATTTGGTAGGTAGCTTTGTCTTATAGTCTAGATGTACAATAAGACGGGATCGAAATTCCCACTACAACACCTGCCATTGGCGAAAAAGGAATTTTTGCTTTCACGGCCATGCCTCGACCCGAAAAGCGGGCGACAGCCCGCTGGTATAATTATAATAAAAAGTGGCCTAACACAAACATGCTTTGCATTATTGGCCACTTAAACTTCCCATGTTCTTAATTTTCATTTTATTAATAAGTTATTTTTTATATTTATATTTTATTTATGAAGATGAAAGAATTTCTTGAATAATAATCTTTTGAAAGTACTAAAAAAGAAAATTGTAGGTTTCTTGTATATCAATAAAAAAAATCTTTCCTTTCATTGTTATCAATTTTATCTTCTATTTGTTCATGAAAGATGTCAGACAAGAATAAATAAAATAAAACCAACATGGAGGATCATCTTGAAAAAAAAAAAAAAAAACTTTGTGAAACTTTTTTTATTATTACCACAACACCTCCGGACGTAATTTGAATTCGAAAGTTTGTGTCAAAATTAGTAAAGTTTCCCTCTTTATTTCTTCTTACATTATGACATAAAAAGTACATTTCTGACATAAAAAAATCTGAATATTTTATGATAAGAAATGGATTTATTTTTATTCAGCTTCAGGTAAACCAATCATTTTATTATTTAAGTTACTCAGTTTCTAAATCTTAGTATAACAACAAAAATTTAGCTATTTTTTTAATTTAAAAGAAATATAAACGTGCCACTGAACAGCTTTTGCATTAATTCAGGGTTCAGGGCAATTTAGTTTCTAAATCTTAGTATAACAACAAAGATTTTAGCTATTCTTTTAATTTAAAAGAAATGTAAACGTGCCACTGAACAGCTTTTGCATTAATTCCGGCATGATTGTAAAGGTATGACGGAAAGCTCGGTCAGAATTTTCCTCTCCGTCCGGGTTTAGAACCCACAACCTCCGGGTCAGTAACCAATGCTCTTAACCACTAAGGCACAGAGGTCAGCTGTTAGCTTCCTATTCCTAGACAAACATTACATGCAGCTTCCTCCAGGGACATGTTATCATAAGATAAATTATTATTATTATTTTATCTCCGGCGGATTCGAACCCAGGACTAGGTATGGGAGTCCATGCTTTCACATTTACACCTTGAAGAATCAGAGAATCAGTTAGTGATTTCAAAAAAATTCTGATTGTATGCTCGGAATGTTCTTATATTCTTCTTTGTATGTTGCGACATTATTCTTCATTGTATGTTCTGATATCATTTTGGTTTCAGAAATCAAAACATAAAAGTAGAAATAAAATTGCACTTAACTAGTTATTATCTAGATTAGCAGCACAACAACATCAAAAATCTTTCATATTGTGATACTGATTCAAATTTTCAGTGATAAAATATTGGTTAAAAATATCGGTAATAGACTTTAATAGCATGCTCCTTGATTATGTTTTAGTGATATTGTCCTTGAAGAGGGTAAAAAAGCTTTTATGGGGCATCTATTTTATGAGTGCTATCGCTTGACAGCAGTGCTTACCCAACAATAAACTGAATTGACATCGAAAACAAATTTTCCCGGAATAAGACGTTTTCGCTGACCATGGCCCAGAAACAAACATAATGGGAGTATTAATAGAAAAATGAGGAGAGGAGAAGGGTGAAAAGGAAGGGTTAACGAAGAAGGGAATTAGAAATGGTGGGTAGATAAAGAGAGGGAGAGAAAAGAGAAAGAGGAAAAAGGGGAGGAAAAAAGTCAGAAAGAGGGGGGATAAAGAGAATGAGATGAATGTGGAAAAGAGGGGTAAAAATAGAAGGAGAAGAGTTAAAAGGAGGCGTTAAGGATGAGAGGGAGGAGGAAAAGAAAAGTAAGAACTTCCTCCTTCTTGGAGAGAGGAGATAGGGAAATGAAGCATGAGAAAGAGGAGGAGAATAAATAAAAGGAGACGAGGAAAAGAAAGCGAGAGAGGAGGGGAATAGAAGAAGAGTAGGAGGAGAAAAGAGAGAAATAGGGAGAAAGAAGAGGGGGAGAATACATAAAGAGAAGGAGGAAGATAACGATAAAAAAAACTTAAGTAAGAGGAGGAGAAAAAAAGACGGAGAGGGTGTTAATAGGAGGGAAAAGGAGAGGGAAATACAGATAAAAGGGGAAGGAAAAAATAAGAAAGGGGGAATGTGAATGAAGGAGAAAGAGAAGAAGAGCTTCAAGAAATAGACAGCAAAGGAGACACCAGTTCGAACATTTTCAATTTTATTAAAAGTTCATAATTAAATGGGAGAGAAAAATTCCTCTCCTATATTGTATGGTCGAGCAATTCGCCCATGTAACCCTCCCCCGATTTCATTTTGTAAAGTGGGCTTTTTTGTAAAGGACTCTCTCTTTCTCTGTCATTATGTATAAAGGCCAGAAAGTTCCTCCTTCTAGGAAGAATGTATTTTTATGATCGAGCATAGAACTCGGGCTAGCATAGAACTCGTTTGTTATACTTCACAGGACCAGACAATAAAATTTCTCCAACAACTTTCTCAAAATAGTTTTCTATTTTCTCTCGTTTTATTTTGACCTTAAATTAGTTCTAAATATTAATTATCTCATCTTCATTTCAACTCTACAATTCCTGGGATAAGAATAAGAAATAATGATCATGGTGGTAACGATGCAATCATGACATTGGAAGTGAAAACACACTGTATAATGTCGATTATTGTCAACAGTACTTATGTCTTGGTTCTAAATACATCCGTGGCTCAGTGGTTAAGAGCATTGGTTGCTGACCCGGAGGTTGCGTGTTCAAATCCAGGCCGGATCGAAAAAATTATCGGAAACATCCATGTTTTGGTTCTTTATAGGTATAATTTTCTTCTTTTTCCAGACAACTGGACCAAAACCAGATATCCAGCCTGGATGCCACGAGTTTCCAATACTTGACCCAACTCAGAAATCTGAGGCTCGAAGGAAACAGCCTGCACAGGGTTCCCTCCGATGCTCTCTCTCCACTCGTCTCTTTGGAAGCTTTGTAAGTGGAAACCATAAAAAATATTTTTCCAATTACTTTGTATTTTAAATTATACACTCTCCAAACAAAAACTAGTGATAACTGCAAAAAAATCTTTGAAAATTAAGATTTTTTTCGCAACTGATCATTTGAATAATTTTTGGATTTTTTTCAAATATTTCTCCTTCAAAATATTTTTTTGTGTGCTGGTTACGGCTGAAGATCTAGAATGAACAAGAATAGGCACCTATTATGTATAGGCACCTTTTCAAGAATAGGCACTTATTCTTTTTTTCTGTTTCTGTATGAAATTAAATTGCAATGTGTGCAATAGTGTGCATGCATTTTCAGAATGAATAGACGTTTTTTATTTTATTTTTTATGGTAAATATATTTCGATTCCAACATTTTACGCATACGGATGACGACAACTTACGATACCGGTGTATGGACATTTATTTCATAGAGAGATGTCCAGATAGGCTAGAAATTTGAATTCTAAATTTTTCATTTTTTCAAAAACATCAAAAAAAAATATGTGAACAAACGTCAGATGTCTGCGTTAGAAATGTAAATAACGGAAACTACTGAGAGAAAAATATGATGGAGCCAGCGTCGATGGCATGTTGAATACACCGGTTCCCTTCAGAACACCGAAGTTAAGCGACATCCAGCGAGGTTAAGACTTGGATGGGTGACCATTCAAATTCTAATTCTCGTGACGCTGGCTTTTCCCGGCCCCACTCAGGCTGGGTGAGGTCAATGTGAGTAGCAGGTTTGTGAGTTTCCTGCGAATGGAGGGTAAAACCCCCGTCGTGATATGACCATGGCAGTTGAAAGCGACGTTAAACCCCACTTAAAAAAAAAAAAAAAAAAAAAAAAAAAAAAAAATATGATGGATAGACTGAGAGATCAACGAGTAAGTGCTGAAAAATGGTAAAATGGTAGGTCTCTGAAAAATATTTATGCAATTGATTTCATTGCACATTGCATAACTGAAAAATACCAGGCGTGCATAAAAATATTCTATTAATATTTTGTTTATACCGCTACGGTGGCGGGTGGATGGCCCTAATGTATATTCATGCTTTTCTCTTGCTAGTATAAACAATTTCATATCCGGGAATATCTAACATTAATTATGGAAAGCATTGTATTCTTTTTCTATGAAAATAAATAAATATTTTTTTGCTCCGATCTCAAAAAATTCTGGCCCTGTCATGCGTTTTGTCTGGACCTCCTGAGCAACTCAGTTTTGTGAGTATCTGACTTTCTGTCCGTTATTTTAATTATTTGTTTTATGTATTTGCATTGTTTCTAAAAACGAGGAGTAACTGATTATATTATCGTTAATCACATTCGTGATAAGACATCTATTCAAACTCGATTTACTAAATATTTGCCCTACTTGGGAATTGAACCACCGTCTTCTGATTACAAGTCCGTCGCCTTATCGATCAAGCTACTGAGGGCGATAATTTTTTCAAGTATCATTGTTTCAACAATGATACTTAATTCGTTCCAACCAACCTCAGTAGCTTAATTTTTTTCAATACATACACTTTTTTTTTCTTGTTTATATATTCTTCTGATTTCTTTATTTGAATTTTCATCATTACCTGTTTATACATAGGTATATCCTTTTAATAAAGTGTTAAATAATAATGCATAAGACGGTAGACTTGTACCCTGGAGGTTGGTCGTTCGAGTCTTAATTTCTGAAAATGTAGCAGCGTGAGTTTGAGTAGTTTTGACATCACGAAACACAAATATGACAATTTTCAAAATAAATACTTCGTTCTGCCAATTAAAAATATTAGGTTGAGGACATTGTAAAAGAAATTGAAAGATACAACGGACAAATGACCTTCTCATTAGTGTTGACAACAATTTGGCTGCTTGACAAAAAAGAAAACTCCGCTAGTATGAAAACTTTCCGACTTATTTTTCTTTGAAAGTGATTTAAAAGTTGGGCAGCAGTTTAGTGTAATATGTAAATATTAGTTGCAGCTGCTCTCTAGAAGAGTATGCGTATGTAAAGGAGATTTTATTTAGGAACAGAATTCCATTTTATTAATAGTTTGAGCGATAAAAGTTTTGATGTAGTTTTACCAGCACCATCAGCATTAATGGTAATGTTTTGTTTTTTTTTACTTTCAACACAAGAATTTTACCTTTTGAAAGTGGGTGAGGGGATGTTCACCCTCAGCATTTTTTGATGAAGTTTATTTGTTGCAAAAAAATACATGGAAACTAAAAAAAAAAAAAAAAAAAAATGTCTCCCTGTATCCACGTTTTATGATACGAATAGTGCCCACTTTAATTATTCTAATCCTGTTTCATAATTCTGCCCTAAGCGTGTTCCCTACACCAATACAAATATAGCTGACAAAGAGCGGTTCTGTACTACTATATTCATATTACATTTCGTATCCTCTTTATGCTCGATGTTGCTTGACTTCAGTGAGCCAAAAAAAAAAAAATCCGTGTATTCAACGTGATATCAACATTTTTTAATCCAACCAATATTAAAGTCAATGTTTAAAAGGTCAAAAACCATCCAACCCAAATTAGATTTAAACATTGGTTAGGTAATATACTGTAAATATATGTATTACTAGCGGGCTGTCGCCCGCTTTGCGGGCCGAGGCATGGCCGTGAAAGCAAAAAATCCTTTTTCGCCAATGGCAGGTGTTGTAGTGGGAATTTCAAAAAATCCCGTCTTATTGCACATCTAGACTATAAGACAAAGCTACCTACCAAATTTCAGCTTCCTAGGACTTACGGTTTGGGCTGTAGAGCGATGATCAGTCAGTGAGTGGTCAGTCAGTCAGTGACTTTGACATTTATATATTAAGATTAGTTAGGTATCATGACAGAATAGAGCTAGAATATTTTTCGAAACAAAAATAAAGTTTCGCTTTCAAGCAGTCCAGAGGTAAGTACATTTAAGTTACTGACAAGTATTTAATTTTCCTCTCTTGTGAATTATTCCCCTAGTCCAGTAGATGAAGCAAGAGCAGCTTTTATTATTGTCTCGAAAACAAATTGCAGGATCTTATTCTATCCTTAAACACTCTTTGGTATTGGCCCTACCTAAAAGGTGGTGTGTGTTTGGTAATACCAATAATTTCCGTCCCTACCCAGGCTTGGTGAGTTTAATATGGGTAGCTGGTGCGATCCCCAGCGAATGGAGGGTAAAACTCCCGTCCTAATCACGACGTGAAATCAAATAGAATCGTTGGCGTTAGGAAGGGTATCCAGCCGTAAGAATGGGCCACAACCAACCAACCTCAACCATGAGGTTGGACAAGGCCGAACCCAAGTAGGTTTGGGAAAAAGGCAAAGTGAAAGAAGAAGAAGAAGAAGATTATTAATTTGGTAAGTAGGTAATACTTTGTTTTTAGCTGATCTTCTTCCTGTAATTATTCAGTATTTTGGTTAACAATGTTATCAAGCTCCTCAAAAGTTAGTCTTAGCTAAGTAAAATTAATTTTTGAAAAAAAAAATAGTTCTCCCGAAAAGTACACCAGTATGTCATGGGAGCATAAAAATGTTTTGTTAATGAAAATATTATTATTGTTTCTCTCAGATATCTCCTCTCGCGGGTGTGAAGCACCCCCGAGAGGGTGGCTCACCAAGAATTATGATCAAGTGTCCTGGTGTCATTCTGTTAACAATGTGGGGAGGGTATTAGTTGGTGGACTTCATTGTCCACCGTATTCTCTCCCATGGCCTTTTCCCTTGGTGGTCTCATCTTTAATCTGATGGGAAAGCACTCCTGGGGTTTTGTAAGCGTTCCAATCGGCCACATTGTGAACTGTGCTCACAGGGTTCCGTTGTTTATGCGCACTTCGGATTTCCACTTCAGAGAATTTGAAGCGGCGGCCGTGGCGTATATCTGATTCCCAAGTTCCGCTGCTCCCGTAGGAAGAGTGGGATAGTACTTTGAAGCACCCCATCCCGCGGGTTCCATCTCAGCGGTTTATTTCCCTCAAGAAAAATACCTTTTCTGTGAAATCAGATATGAGAAATAAGTTTCTGATATGCGGCAATAAATAATAATGTTTGTATAAAGACTTGGCCATAAACTCCTGACGGGAAAACGTAAACTGCATTTATGACAGAGTCGGATGCAGTTTTCCCTTCCCCGCTCTCGCAGCGATTCCCCTCGTGGTCATTTATTTTGTGTTCCAGGGGAGGGAAGATTCGCGTAATACTGGGTGTAGGAAGAGTACTTCGAGGCTTTTGAGTGCTTTGTTGATTTCTGTTTGATAATAATAATACTCTTTAGTGGAATGTAACCACCAGGAATGGTTAATGCTCAAAGCATTTTCTACCACCTAAACCTCAGAGTCTTATTATCATGTGGTCACAAACTCACATTACTGAGGAAAAATTCATGCACTGGGACTGGGTGGGATTCGAACCAACGGATCCCTAAGCTACCTAGATTACCAGACTAGCGCGTTAACCACTTGACTACCAGTGCACGGCTTTATATGTTATGTTGCTGCAAGTTATGTGACCATTTAACTTAACGTCGCTTTCCACAAAGAAAACAGCACCAACAACAAATAGTTGTTTGTAAGGGATACCTTCCGGTGCGCTCGTGTTGACCCAGCACCTAAATGGGAAGTATTGTGTCACTTCGCCCCTATCAGAGGGGAGGCATACTACATAATGGGCAGGTTACAACACAGATCACAAGCGTCTGCAATAACTCCTGTTTCATGGGTACGAAATAAAAAAGACTGTGAAACACTCATCCTTTAAAAAAAAAATGACGTTACCCTACTACCTACTACGTTGAATTTTATGATTCTTTCATACTCTCGAATCCTGTTCCATACAATTTATAACTGGACACGATTATTATTTTTCTAAGTAATAAAAAGTCCGTTTTATTTTATTTTCTATTGCATACAAACATAGATATTCTCTTTTTTTTCCTTCGTTTTCCATCGTCTTCTACTTAGGCGCCTTCATCGCCTTCTAGTTTTTCCTTATTACCAAATATTTTTCCCCTAATATCCTTAAGTATCCCACTATTTATGTAACGTCCTGCCCTCTGCTCCAAGACAGGGAGAAATATCTTCCAGAGCTCCCTGTACGCGATTCCCTTTCATATCGGGAAGATCTAATCCTATTTATACACCACCCCCCCCCCCCCCTTCGGAGGAGGAAATAGTTGTAAAACATAAATTTTAATTCCTTCGAATTTATTTTTGAAAAAGAGATTTGAGCTTTCTTTTGCAGTGTCGTATTTCAGTCCGAATTCATGCAATAGTCGGCTGACTTCTAGTGATCTAGTGTGAGCTACGTGCCTATGTTCTATGTTTACCGTTCGATTGTTTAGTTTGGAATGTTCAGAGATTAATTTTATTCCAGATTCTCATATAATTATGATCTACTTCTCAAGTCCGGCTAAACAAAATTCTCCGTTTTTTGGACTTGAACCAATGGCCTCTAGGTTATAATATTTTTAGCCGACCTCAGTAGCCTGATCGAGTAGGTGGACTACTTAAGACCTGGAGGTCGGTGGTTCAAGTCCGGGTTTCAGCGTAAATTTAGTAAAGCGAATTTGTGTAGATGTGATATCACATGGTTGATTGTCACAAATATGATAACTTAACTTATCTATACTTATAAAAGAGAGTTTCACTCACTGACTGACTCACTCACTGATTCAGCACTGTTTCTCCGAACTGGTAAGTCCTAGGAAGCTAAAATTTGGTAGGTAGCTTTGTCTTAAAGTCTAGATTTTAACTTCACTTCACTTGATTTTTTATTTTTTAACTTCACTTGATTTTTTTTTATCTTAACTTGATTTTTTTTATATAACTATGATATGAATGTTTTAAATCTCTCTTATGTGATATATATTCATGTTATTTGTTTTCTGTTTTTAAATAGAGCTAGGCTCGTAAATATACACTCGTGCTGCGGGCATTAAAAAAAAAAAAAAGATGTGCAATAAGACGCAATTTTTCGAAATTCCCACTACAACACCTGCCATTGGCGAAAAAGGATTTTTTGTATTGCGGGACATGCCTCGGACCGCAATGCGGGCGACAGCCCACTAGTAATATTTATAAGTGTTTTTTTAAATATCATAACCTGAGATCGGGGCCGAAAAAATTTCTTAAAACATATTTCCTCGCCTGAAAAGTGCTATTACTGTTTGCCAAAATCACAAAAAAGAGAGAGGTAATATTCTTGTGTCGACTAGGATTTGAAGTATTTGAACTATTTAATTCAGTAGGAAAATACAATACTTTCCTTATTATAGGATAAGGAAAGTAAAAAATCTGTGGCTCAGTGTGTGAGTGAGTTTTTTTTTTTTTTTATTAATCGAATAACTTTATTTATTGTTTGCTGACCCGAAGGTTGCGGGTTCGAATCCTGGTCCTAGCGGAAAATTCAGTTCGAGTTTTTCCGTTTCCAAAATAGCATGGATGTTTAAAGTGCCCTGAAGTAGTGCGTAAGCGGTTCCGGGGGAACAATTCCTTTTTTTTAAAAGTAAGTAAGTATAGAACTGCTTGTGATTAATTTCGAGAAAGAATATTTAGTTACTCTTGAGAATAAGAAAAAGGAGAAAAAATCAAGTTTGACACATGACACATAATATAATTCCAATCTCCCGGTGGGCAGTTAAAAATCACTTTCAAAAATTAAAAGAATTCGAGAACTTTAGGATATTACAGGAATGTCAAACGTCCCCCTGATGTAAAGGGCATCGCAGTTCCCACTCTCACTCATATCGTGTGTCTTAGAGTCGACTATCGACAAGTCCCTGAAATATGTTCCAAAATATTTTTTTGTATATAATTTGTATAAAGGTACTGTACCGCTAATAAACGTACCCGTATACCGGGCATTATTATTATTAAAAGTAGCACAAAAATTTCAGGAATGGTGGCTTTTCTCTGTGGAAACGGCACTTTCTGTTGAGGAATAGAATGAGAACAATGTCCCACTTGTCACGCATCCAGCGTCGATGGGATGTTGAATACACCAATTCTTATTAAGTCACTGATGTTAAGCAACGTTTAGACTTGGATGGGAACCATTCAAATTAGAACCCTCCTGATGCTGGCTGTTCCCTACCCTCGCCAGGTTGGGTGAGATTAATGTGAGTAGCTGGGTCACGCATCCAGCCTCGATGGCATATTGAATATACACCAATTCTTTTTTAGTCACGCATATTGACCAAAGTCCAGCGATGCTAGGAGTTGGATGGGTGTCCAATCCAATTCAAACACTCGTAAAGCTGACTATTTCCGGCTCATTTAAGGCAAGTCTTCAGCAAAGTGGGGATAAAACCCCTTATCGATGTATATGACTTTCAAATTCGAACCCTCCTGATGCGGCTGTTCCCTACCCTCGTCAGATTAGGTGAGATTAATTTAAGTAGCTGGTTTGTGAGTTTCAAGCAAGTGCAGGGTAAAACCACCGTCGTGATTTGACCCGCTTAGTTGAAAAAAAAAAACACTTGTCTCCCGCCTATACCACCAAATAGTAGTAGAGGTGTGTTTTAGACTTTTAGACAGTCGTGTTCCGACAAATATCAGGAGGGGTTGTCTGGTGAGTATCAAGTGAAATGTGTCAGTCGATGAAATATGGTCAGGCCGTGCTGGAATTTTCCAATGGGCTTTCTGTGGTCACCCTCACCCACCCTTCGGTTGGAATTGAAAAATGAAAATATTGGTCCAAGGCCAATTTTTCGGTTTCTCTTTCCATCGTTCTGTCTCTTTTTTTCTTTCTCTCTCTCTCTCTCTTTCTCTCTCTCTCTCACTCTCTCGTTCTTTTTCCCCTTTGCACTGTGTAACATAACATACATGTCGCTCTTGAATGGTTTAGTTTAGAGTTTTAGAGAGTGAGGGAATGTTTTGGGAATGAGTTTGGTATTGACCTGATTTTATCTTTATATTTATTTTATCACATATTTTACTTTTTTTTAAAATTATAATAAAAAAAAATCCCACCTAGTAAAAAAACCTTTTCGTGAAAAAATAATTTAGTTAGTGTAGTTTGTTTATCAAACTGAAATCTCGTAGGATTACCGAAGTTAAACAACGCCCAGCGAGGTGAAGACTTCGTGATGATGGCATTCCGGCCCAACCCAGGCTGGGTGAGGTTAATGTGGGTAGCAGGTTTAAGAATTTCCTACAAATAGAGGTAACACCCCTGTCGTGAAACGACGTTAAACCTAATTAAAAAAAAAAACGTGTTTTGGCACCGAAAACTGACTATCGAAAATTTTGGGTGATTACATTGCTTTCCTTTCTATAGGATAAGGAAAGTACAAAATGAAAGTGACACCAATGTACTAATAATTAAATATTTTCAATGAGATGACAGAATGCTCATATTATAATAAAAAAAAATACTGACCCAATATGAAACTCGGCTGACTTTGCAATATTTGTGTTCGTTACCAAATGATGTTCTTTCCGATCATTAAATTTAATATGGGCATAAAATAAAATTGCCCATATTCAAAGCAATGGATTGTTCACCGAAATATCTTTGTATAAAAGTTAGCCCATTTCCTTTTACATATTAACTATTTGAAGCTCATTTTCGAAAGGCTAACGGTTGATTCTTAAAGGAAAGTCAAAAAAGAGAAAATCCTAAACTTCTTTTCATTTTAATAGAACTCGGCTCCTTACGAATAATATCCACATCATCGAAGAATATTAAACCTACCTAAAAAAAGGTATCATATTGGTGTTAATCACTATCGTGATATCACAACTGCTCAAACTCGCTATACTCAATCTACCCTGAAACCGGGACTTGAACCACCGACCTCCTGATAACAAGTCCGCCGCCTTATCGATCAAGCTACTGAAGTCGGTTATTTAAACCTACCTATCCATATAGTACATACATAGACTGACCTCAGTAGCTTGATCGATAAGGCGACGGACTTGTAACCCGGAGGTTGGTGGTTCAAGTCCCGGTTTTAGCGTAGATTTAGTAGTCCGAGTTTGAATAGTTGTGACATCACAAAAGTGATTATCACAAATATGATGACTTTTTTAGTAGTACATCAAGTGGTTAACGCGCTAGTCTGGTAATCGAATTAGCGAAGGGATCCGTTGGTTCGAATCCCACCCAGTGTATGAATTTTTCCTCATTAATTTGAGTTTGTGACCACATAATAAAAAGACTCTGAGGGTTAGGTGGTAGAAATGCTTTGAGCGAACTTCTAACCTTACATGCTGGTTACTGGTTACCTTCCACTAAAGAGGGTTATTATTATTACTATTATTTTAGATTCTATAGATATCTACATACATAATAAGTTAGGTTTTCAGTGATCACAGTTTCTACTTTTGCAAACAAAAGTGAATTCCCATGTTATTTCGCTGTTGAATGGGTGATGTCAAATAGAAAGTTTTTGTCATTTCCCTAAATATTTTTCCCAATAGGCATATTTTTCGTAGAACATTCCACATTTTTCAATTAGATAATCCAAACATTTCTCCGAGAGAATTTTAGTTTCTGAAATTTTGTGTTGATACGTCTTTTTCTTCATCTTCGCGGAATCAAAAACTAAAAATTTCCGTCTAGACAGCGAATTTCTCGAAAATTTAGAGATGAGGATAAAAAAATTTGAATATTTTTGTTATGATGACTTTTCTCGATGTGGCATACATTCAGAACTCGGGGATGAGACGTCTTTCAGGATGTTGGAACGAGCAAAAGTTTTCGCAAAAGTCTCGAATAGCCATCTTTGAGTTGAAATCATCCCAGTTCTTATATGAAGAACACTTATTGCTTGTTTGCTCTGGGATTTAACATTAAAAACTTATTTGCTTCTTCTTTGTAAACAATAAACTTATGTCGAAGTCAAATGTAAGTCGAGCTTATAGAATAGTGAATCAGCCAGCGTCCGTCGAGGGCACAGTTGTCATTCTGCACTAAAGTTAAGCAGCATCCAGCAAGGTTAGGACTTGGATGGGTGACCATTCAAATCTGATGCCTCGTGATGCTAGTAACTCCCGACCCTACCTAGACTGGGTGAGATTCATTCCGGAGTGTCCAGACTGTCCAGCAAAAGGAGGGTAAAAACCCCGTTGGAAATGACCTAGATGTTGGAAATGACCTAGCGTCAAGCCGTATAACAGTGGTATATCCTTTGTTGATAAGCTACCAGCTACCCGCCACACCGCATTGTCTATGCTATCGGATATTCCTTTGTGAAAATCAAGATTTCCATTTAAAAATACCGCTATAAAAAAAATACCTACCTATCTTGCGAAGAAAAAGATTTTTGTTTAAAACATCTACCTTTATTTTGGTACTTATATATATTTCAGATTATTTTCGCAAAATTAGGTATTTGTATATCCCAAGAGCACGGTAAAAAAAAAACGACAAAAAACCAGAGAAAAAGCTCTCAATTAATGTAAATAAAAATAGGAAGTTTTTCCGTAAAAACTTCCATTTTCAATGTTTTTCCAAAACTTTTCTTTTTCCGAAATTTTAAAAAATCCAGCTGAGCAAATGGGTATTTCTTATAGAAGTTTTTGCGTTGTCATAGCTTGGCTTACCTCTTTACTTTTAATAATAATAATAATAGGTAATCTTTAGTAAAAGGTATCCACTAGGCTAGGTTCATGCTCAAATCATTTTTCACCACCTAACCGTCAGAGTCTTGTTATTATGTGGTCACAAGCTCAAATAGTTGAAGAATTTTCTTTGTGTTATTATGTCACAATTTTAGTGGGTAGCGCAGAATCATAGGACTTTACCACTTTAATTTACAATATCTTGTATTATTTTTTTGCCTAAGATTCTGCCACTGGTCGCTGCTTCACATATAAATTTAATTGTTAAAAATCCAAGAGAGAGAGAGAGAGAGAGAGAGAAAGAGAGAGAGAAAGAGAGAGAGAGAGAGAGGAAAAAAAATAGAACTGTTAAGTTAAAAAGGTCAAGGTATGATTTCCTTTGTGGTGAAGCACAACCCTCTTCACAATTTTGTAAGTAGCCCAGCATAACTAAGAGCCTCTATTACTTTTCCAAATTATTTTAAACTAGCGGGTTACAGAGAAATAAAGAGAGGGAGGGAGAGAAAGGAAGAGAGAGATAGAGGGTAGGCAAGGGAGGTAGATCTATAGAAAGAGAAAAAAATCTGGTGTAAACATCACACGACTTTCCTTATCCCCCAAAAAAGACTCGAATTCCGCCACTGGTGACTCAACAGTAACAGATAACTAAAAATAAATGCCGAATTCGTAATCAGCACTTCAAAATGATTGAATTTGATATGTCACAACCCCCAACTAGGATGAATAATAAAAAAGTTAGTCAAAGCAGGTACCTCCAAAATACCGGTAAATTTAAGCCGAGGTCCAAAAAGTTCAAGATATCAAAAAAATGAGCAGAATAGACCCCTATTATTTTTGCATTCTAAGAAAATGTTGTTCTACAACTTTTTTTGTATCTTTAACCAATTCAAAGAAGCGGCGCTTGCGGCTAATATTTGCGGTCCTGCGGCCGTGGAATGCGGCCGATTTCAACCAAAAGTTTCATGGTTCGTCTGGTGTATAAAATTAATTTCCATACCAAATTTCAAGTCTCTATCCCTTACCGTTCTCGAGATATCCTGTTCACACACAGACACACACACACACACAGACACACACACACACAGACACACACACACACAGACAGACGCACGGACCAATGGCTGAAAACAACTTTTTTGGTATCCTGAGGCTATGATTCGTCCAGAAATGTGAAAACCTGGGTAGGTCAAATTTTCGACGAATACAATACTTTCCTTATTATAGGATAAGGAAAGTAAAAAGAGAGGGAGAGAAAGAAAAATTGAGGTAACTATTTGAGGCAAAACTTTTTTCCCAGCTCTGAACTCGAAGTTCTTGCCGGGCGAACACAAACTTGAATCTAGCGTCATGTGCAAATAAATAAGAGAGAGGGAGGAATATTATTGAATTACAGAAAGAAGTGGAGAAAGAGTAAAGAAGGGTAAAGAGAGAGAGAGATTAAGAGAAAATGAAATAATGGTAACAACAACACTCTTTAGTGGGCGAGGTTAATGCTCAAAGCAGTTTCTACCACCTATCCCTCAGAGTTTATTATTATGTGGTCACAAACTCAAATTATTGAGGAAAAATTCACGTAATGCGTGGGATTTGAACCAACGGATCGCTATGCTACCGGGATTAGCAGACTAGCGCGTTAACCACTTGACCACCAGTGACAATGATAAATAACGAAGAAGAGATAAAGAGAGTGCCAGCCTCCGTGGCGTGATAATTGTGACCACTTGCTGTGGTCCACAGATCCTGCCTTCGACTACCGGTTGAAACAGGCTTTTTACACAGAAAATTCTGTTCCCTCTGAACAAGTAATGTTGACATGTCCGAACCTACCCAGGCTGTGTGAGGTTAATGAGAGCAGCTGGTCCGATTCTCTGCGAATGGAGGGTTAAACGCCTGCGCTAATCAGGACGTTAAATCAAATAGAATCGGTGGCGTTAGGAAGAACATCCAGCCGTAAAAATGTGCCACAGCCAATCAACCTTTACCATTAGGTTGAACAATGTCGACCCCAAGTAGGTTTGGGAAGAGACAAAGAAGATGAAGATAGAGAGAGAGAGGAAGAAAAATGAGTATGTGTAGGATAAAAAAAGAAGAAAAGTGATAAAAAGTAGAGAGAAAAGTATAGAGTAAGAAGAGTGAAAGATAAATGGAGAGAGTTAGAAAGGGAGAGATAGAGAGAGATAAATAGAAAGAGAAAGAAATATGTAAAGTACAAAAGGGAGCCAAAAGCAAGCAACATCTTTCACTCGGCCAGGGCTGTCCATCCGAATTATCTTTAACATCTATCTGACTTTCCAAAAGTGCATCCTGCTTCCCTGTGTCTTCTCCCTTCTCATCTCTAAACTTTATCTCCCCCCCCCCCCCTCACTGATATTTTTCTCCTCTACCTCTACTTTATCGCTCATCTCTCCTCTACCTCTCCTCTCTGTTTTTATTTATCTCCTCTCTTTCTTTTCTAAATATTTTCTTTACTTAACTTACCTTATATATTTTATCTCTATCACTCTAAACTTTATCTCGCTCCCTCACTGATATTTTTCTCCTCTACCTCTACTTTATCGCTCATCTCTCTCTTTTTCTTTCTCTCCTCTCTTTCTTTTCTTAATCTTTCCTTTACTTAACTTACTTTATATATTTTATCTCTTTCACTCTAAACTTTATCTCGCTCCCTCACTGATATTTTTCTCCTCTACCTCTACTTTATCGCTCATCTCTCCCTCACCTCTCTCTTTTTCATTCTCTCCTCTCTTTCTTTTCTTAATCTTTCCTTTACTTAACTTACCTTATATATTTTATCTCTTTCACTCTAAACTTTATCTCGCTCCCTCACTGATATTTTTCTCCTCTACCTCTACTCTATCGCTCATCTCTCTCTTTTTCTTTCTCTCCTCTCTTTCTTTTCTTAATCTTTCCTTTACTTAACTTACCTTATATATTTTCTCTTTCACTCTAAACTTTATCCTGCTCCCGCACTGATATTTTTCTCCTCTAGCTCTACTCTATCGCTCATCTCTCTCTCCTCACTCTTTTTCTTTTTCTCCTCTCATTCTTTTCTAATCTTTTCTTTAATTAACTTACCTTATATGTTTTCTCTCTATCACTCTAAACTTTATCTCGCTCCCTACCTGATATTTTCTTTCTCTACCTCTACCATACTGTCTCTCCCTCTCTCTCTCTCTCTCTCTCTCTCTCTCTTTCTCTCTCCCTCCCTCCCTCTCCCACTCATTCCCTCATTAGCATGCCATGACTCACTGGTATTCTCCTCTTTTTCTTACCCCCCCCCCCTCTTCTGATGTCTCCCTCTTTACCTTTATCCTTCTCTTTATCCTTCTCTTTATTTCTTTCTCTCTCTCTCTCTCTCTCTCTCTCTCTCTCTGTCTGTCTTTGATTATTTTTATCTACCTTTCCGTATAACCTCCTTTCTTACTCTCTCCCTCTCTATTTCTTTGTCTCTATCTCTTTCTTTAATACTTTGTATATGTCTATCCTTATACCCTACTCCTCTCTGTATTCCCCCTCATCTCTCTCTCTCTCTGGCTCCCCTCTCTCCTACTCTCTCCCTTTTTATTTTTATCCTTCTTTTCCTCTCTTTGAGTCTTTTGACGTCTCTTCAGTCGCCCGCAATAGATTTCCAGAGTCAGTTAACCGGACGAAATGTTCGGACAGGAGACACCCACTGCTTACTGGTCTTTACTATGAGAGAGCAGACCTGTCAAATGCTGTAGTCGTTTGTGTCCCTTATGGGAGATGTGTCTGTGCATCAATTCATCTTATGCACTTTATGAGAAGACAGAACGTTATAGTGTCAAAGCTGGATTTCGCCACTTCAATGAATCAGTAAAAAATAGATAATATAATAATGTAAACATAATATTTATCTAGTCATTGAGTGTTTAATTTAATCTAGTAACTATCATGCATATATTTCATTTTTCAAATTAGTAGGTATCAATATTCAATTATAATATTCTTCAGTGCAAGATAATTTCCCCGGAAATCGTTAAAATTCAACCCGATTTTTTTTTCTTCGATTATTACGTGAGACTTTTTCGTGACACTTTCGTGCTTTCCGAACTCAAAAAACTGGCAAACCTCACCAAAATTTAACCCCTAGTCCATTGTTTCCTGATTTAAGAGCAACGACTCATTTCCTTAAAAGCTTCACACATTCCCTTCATCAGCTGAAAGCGGCCCTATACACCACTGCAACCCCCCCCCCCCACCCCCCCATCCTCTTTTCTCCATCATTTGTGTAAGTCCCTGAGAATATGTTTCTGAGACTAATTATGATTTATGAGTGCACGTTTTGGATATGATGCAGATTGAATTGAATTACGAAAAGAGCGAGAGAGAAGGAAAGACAGTGAAAAGAGAGAGAGAGAGATATAGATAGAGCGAGAGAGAGAAAGAGAAAGAAATTGCAATGAGAGAGAGAGAGAGAGGAAGAACAAGGTAAAGAGAGAGAGAGAGAGAGATGAAGAGTAATGAGAGATAGGAAGAGCAAGGTAAAGAGATAGAGAGAGAGAAATCAAGAGTACTGAGAGAGAGGAAGAGAACGTAAAGAGAGAAAAAGAGAGAGAGAGAGAGTGAAAATAGCGATTAGCACAACAACAAAAGAATCTTTCTTATTGGGATACCGATTTCTTTTTTAATTTGGATTGGATTTGGTCAATGATCATATACGAGGGGGTGTTACCCTTCATTCGGAAGAATATCACAAACCTGATACCCACATTAACCTCCCCCCGCCTGGGTTGGGCCGGAATGCCAGCATCACGAAGTCTTCACCTCGCGGGACGTTGCTGAACTTCGGCGATCCTATGAGAACCGGTGCATTCAACGAGTATTTCTGTTATAATTTATTCTGAATTTAAATTTTTTCTCTTTTGTTCCAGGAATTTGGGAGGAAACGCCATCTCATCCATCCCTGTGGACGCTTTCCCCAAACTAAACAACCTGGTGATATTGTAAGTATTCAGTTTTCTTCTCTATTATAACTCTACGTAGAAAACCAGAAACTCGAAGTATAGTATAATCAAATTTTATTATACATTTTGAAACGGAACAGAGCGAACAGTCTTTATAAAATGCACTGTTTCGCTCAAAATGTAAACGAACAGAGGAACATCCCTTTCTCTAAAAGGAACCTAGTTGGGGACTCGGTTCTTTCTTGGAGAAACAGATGGTTCTAGCTTCTGATTGGTTCTCATTCTGCGTCCTTTTGGTAATGGATTATTAAATGAGAGCGCCAAATTTTGAATCTGCATTTTAAATTTATTTTTAAAATGAGATGAGCTAAGAAACAATATTAGAGAAGACCTACACAAATACAGCTGATTACAGAAATTTCACTTCTGTTGATCTCTGAAATTACCTTGTTATATTTTCTTTATCTTCAACCGATCAAATGCCCCAAACACGTAAATAATTATGTTCGTGCTGTGCCGGGTAAAATTTCATAGTAAAATTCAACTTATAATCCGTCTAACTTGAAATTCAAGGGACAGAAGCGTCATTTTGATGCATCAAAAGTTTCAAGCTATTGCGATTTCGAATAAGGAGCCTAGTAGTTCAATGGTTCGTGGGTTCGACAAGGGCCGAATTTTTTTTTTTCGAGTTAATCGGATTTTCGACCTTTCGCGATTTCGAGTTTTACAAAGATTCTACTTAGATCTGAAACTTGTTTCATATCCTGAAACAAGACTAGACCTAATAATAAAAAAAAAACTGGACTAGATCCTGAAAAAAAAAGACGCCCAGTCTTGTTTCTCGTCCCGCCACGCCCATCCTACACCCCCCGCGCCCCCCCCCTAGGATAGGTCTGCTAGCACCCTATCCTACACCCCCTCGCCCCCCCCCTAGGATAGGTCTGATAGCACCCGCGTCCAGAACCCACGACTAGAGAACATAAATATTTTCATAGCCCCGAGGCAGGCACATTTTGTCGTTCAGACGGGGCTAAGTTTTTCTTTTTTTATTGTTACTCCAGAAAATTCCTATGGACATTTTTTCTGTATTTTTCAGTAGCCAGCTATTTGTTATGACGATTATATTGCGATCAGTGGCGACGATAAAGGGGAAAAAAAGTTATCGTATTTGTGTTTAATCAATTTCGTGATTAATCACTCAAACTCGCCTTACTAAATCTACGCTGAAACCGAGACTTGAACCACCGCCCCCCAGGTTACAAGTCCGCCGCCTTATCGATCAAGCTACGGAGGATATCTTTTCTGTGTTCATAATTTAGTTCTTTCTGGAAATTATATGAATCATCTGCGTAAAAAAAAATGGGCAGGTCAAATTTTCGACGAATAAGATACTTTCCTTATTATAGAGGATAAGGAAAGTAAAAAAAAAACATCTGATTCTGAAGAAATTTTGAAATTTTATCGAAATTTGGAACTATCGAAATTTTTTACGCTTAAACCTGGTATCAGGAGTAAATACTTAGGTAGCTAATGTGAAACTTATAATGGACACGCCTTGAATTTATGAGGTGTTATAAAGCACTACTTTGTACCTGATTTACGTTCTTTTCTCAATCATGCTACTCAAATCTAAGAAAAAAGTTAATCATCTCTAAATCCTCGGCCTCTGTCAGAAAAAAAGCAAATCTCAGAAGCATGTCAGCCAATTTTTTCTTTATATTTTTTTTTTTTTTTTTCATTATCTCTTAGTTATCTCTAGCATAATATATTATCTCTTATTTTTCAATCATCGACACTGAGATATCTGTAAAAACGAGGGACAGAATATAGTACCCAGGCTAAGTTTTATTTTATTTCTCTTTTATTTCTACTTCAATAAAGTTATTTTAATGGGCGAAAAAGAGAGAAATACACAGAGAGAAGAAAAGAAAATGAGAAAAATGAAGAGAGAAGAAGAACGATAGAGAGACAGAGAGAGGAAAGAAAAGGGAAAAATATGATAGGGGAAATAAAGAGAGGGAGATAGATCGACAGATAGAGAGATGTATACAATAAGAGAGAGAGAGAGAGAGAGAGAGAGAGAGAGAGAGAGAAAAGGGAGATAGATAGACAGATAGAGAGATTTATACAATAATAGAGAGAGAGAAGGGAAAGTAGAGTGAAAAAGGAAGACAGAATAATAGGTTCGAGTAGTAAATAAGTGAGAGAGAGAAGGAGAGAGTGGGAGAGAAAAGGAGATTAATGAAGAAGCAGAAAAATAGAGAGATCTTTTTCTTCTCTCAATTTGCATTTTCCCAAACCTACATCTTGGGGTCGGCATTGTTCAACCTCATGGTTGAGAATGCTTGTTTGGTTGTGTCATTCTTTTATCTATTTTTATAGTCGGATGAGAGAGGGAGAGATCAAGAGAAAGAAAGAGGGAGAGAAAGAGAAAGTTAGATGATGAAAAAGGGAGTGATTGAGACAGAGAGAGAATAAAAGAGGGAGAAAAAGAAAGAGAAAGAGAGAGGGTGAAAAAGATGGAGAGAAAAAAATAGAGAGGGATAGAAAGAGAGGGGGGAAAAAGAGAGAGAAACAAAAAAAGAGAGAAGAAAAACAGGATAAAGGAGAGAAATATAGCTCAAATAAAAAATATGATTGTAAGGGAACAATAAAATGATATTAAATTTATACGCTGTTGATATACACTGACATAACTCAAAGTTTATATACTTTCCTTTTACATATACTTCTACTTATAGTATATACTCTTAATACTCTCCAAACTTGTTCCTGGAACTGATGTTAATAAAACAAAGTTATTATTTTTCTTCTTGAGCTAATGTTTCTTTTCAGTTTCGTCCAGAGTTTCAGCTATTATGGGTTTGCTGAAACTTGATGGACCCGACGGGACTTGGTGTGTTAGAAAAATGAAGAGAGACTGTGGAAGAATATTTCGAGAGCTGAACTTTTTGTAGACTGGAACATTGACGTTTTTTTTTTTTTTTTTTTTTTTTTTTTTCTTTATAAAGATGAGTGTTTCACAGCCGTTTTTATGTTCGTAGCTATAAAACAGGAGCTACTGTAGACGCTTTTGGTCTGTGTTGTAGCCTGCCCATCCCGTAGTATGCATCCTCTCGGATGGGCGAGAAGCGAGAAGAAGTGACACAATACTTCCCAATCAGGTGCTGGGTATTTTGGAATTATAGCCGTATATAATTCCAAAATAGGGGCAAAGCCATTCCATACAGCCATAATTCCATAATAGGGGCAAAGCCATTCCATATGCCCATAATTCCAAAATAGGGGAAAAGCCATTCCATACGGCCGAAATTCCAAATTAGGAGAGAGTATGTAGACAAGACGAAAAAATATCAGCTCTTTCGGAAACAAATCATGAGAGGAAAATATAATATATTTATTTGTTCCTCCATATCCTAGGAAACACAACAATAAGAACACCAGCTTCTTCTCTTCCTACTTTCGTAACAACGATAGTAATTATTCTTCATTCTTCAACACTTCATCAATAAGGACTGATGTAAAAAAACACTGCCAATTATGGACACAATACTTCCTCGGGATTGTTTCACATTGTATACACGTGCCAATTTTGAGATTTTATACCAAATTACTTGTATCTCCAAAACGACTGAACCGATTTTCTTCAAATTTGTTCTATACCGAATGAACACTCTTTTTCTAATTCCGAACCGAATGAACACTCTTTTTCTAATTCCAAACCAAATGAACACTCTTTTTCTAATTCCAAACCAAATGAACACTCTCTTTCTAATTCCAAACCAGGAAGTCAAGGAATAGGGACTGAAATCTGGAATGAGTGGACAGAGGACAGTATGTAAACAGTATCAAATTTAATACCTTCTTTCCTCAGCACTAGGTAATAGGTATATATCCTCTTTCCTCTGAATGAGGTAAAGCAGATCCGGATGTTTGATATGCAGGTCAATTTCCTTCATCAGGGTGAAGAATGAGAGAGAAAAGAGAAAGTATAAGGAGAGAGTGACGGAGAGAGAGAAAAAAGAGAGAGAGAGTGAGGGAGAGAGAGAGAGAAAAAGAGAAAGAGAGTGAGGGAGAAGGAAGAAGAAAATACAGGGAGAGAGAGAGGGAAAGACAAAGGAAGAGGAAAGGATAGGAATAGAGAGGGAGAGAGAGAGAGAGAGAAAAAATAGGGGGAGAGAAAGAGAAGGATAGGTCAATTTCCATCATCCAGATAGACAATCTGAAAGAAAACTTTTTATGCTCTTTCTCTCTCTCTCTCTTCTTTCCTCTTTTCTTCCCCTCTTTTCTCCCTCTCTCTTGAGATGAAGCGTCCGCATGGAAATCTGTCCAAAGCTCCAAAGTGGCGTAGTCCAAAGAAAACTTTTTCCTTTTTTCTTGTTGTGGGTGCATGGGTTAGTACGGTGGTCACAGTTCTGGGGTCGTGAAAAAACTCCATCTTTTTCTTATCGGCGCGGCGCTTTATAATAAGACGATAAGCCTGTCTTACACGCCGGGCCTAAACATTTTTTACTGTGTGGTACTGATCATCTAGAGATAGAGTCTTTTACTTTACGCTTCCCAAAAATTCTTACAAAGCTAAAAAAAAAATATTTATCCTATCCTAAGGGTGTCTCCAAAAAGACTCCTGAGAGATTGCGACAGATTCTGAGAGTCGACAAATTATATACATTTTTTTGGGGGGGGGGGGGGGGGGGGAATCTCTGTCACTTCTAAAGAACGCGTCTTAAATCGTGCTCCGCATAACATCAAAACAATTGGGTCAGTCCCTAAAGATTATCCGCCAAAATTGATTTTCAAATTTTGGTATTTTTTTCCGACACGAAGCATTGTATGAAACAAAATTCTTTCAACCCTCCACTACTGTGTTTGAAATCGATAATCATATATTTTTCCCCCTTCGTACATATGTATTTTTTTGGACGACACCAGGACTCCCAGGTACCTGACTACTTTCAGATTTGTTTGTTCAAAGTAAGTAAACAGATTCTGGTAAGAGAAAAGATGATGGATGAGAATGGAGAACTGGGAACAGAATGAAGAAGAAAATGGGAGAATGAAGAGAGGGAATTAGAATAAGTCAACGAAATACAGGGTGCAATAGTTTTTTTCACAATTAATTATATTTTTATTGTTACATACAAATAATGAACTTAACTAAGTACAAATTAACTATTACTGAATGACAAAAAATAATGGCTAAATGAAATCTGAAACAAAGTTTTTCTTTGTGCTCATTAGTATTATTATATTATGGTTTATTAGGTAAGACAAAATATATACAGTAAAATACAATTAAATTATAAAGAAAAAATAAACAGATGAACAAAGAAACAAAAACGAAAAAGAAAATAAAGCTAATGTCCTACCTAAAAGGCGGGAATATTGCCTGTGGCAATCTGTTCCACCCAAGCCTTATTTCTTTAATAAAATTGTTTGGCCAGCTCTAGACAAAACTAATGAAGCTTGAACACCTTGTATTTGTGAAGGGCAAGAGAAAAGAGAGGGTCAAACCAAGAAGGGAATAGGGTACTGAATTGTGGGGTAAACAATATCCTTTTTCTCGCCTGAGGACTTAAGAATCGTCCTTTGTAAATACATTTTAATGTACGACCTGTCAATCAAATGGGCCAAGTTGAAATGTAAGGCAAAACTTGAAAAGGGATTTTATTTTTAGAAAGAGCCACCATTTCGTGATTTATTTTTAGGAAATACATTGTATTTATGATAGTACAAAGTAATGCATTTAGCACAGATTTATAGAAATTCTGGAAAGGTCTCTCTTTTTACAATTTTTTGATACCTACTTCTTGTTTTATAAGAAAATTTATTGATTTAGACTTCCTTCTTGTTTCCATTTTCTTCTCCTCTTTCTCTCTCTTTCTCTCTCTCTCTCTCTCTTTCTCTCTATCTCTCTCTCTCTTTCTCTCTTTCTCTCCCTCCCTCTCTCTCTTTCTTTCAATCAGGTCTGACGGTCTTGTTAAAAGTTTAATAATGATTTCGGATAAAAGATTGCCTTTGAATAATAATATATAATATTCTCCTTATTAAAATTCCATTGTATATTTCTTTGTCTGTAATACTCTGATTCTTTTCATGGAAATAAATAGTGTAAAATTTCCACGTGGAAATTCCAAGAAAAAAATGAAATACTTTTGAAATAAATGGGAACAGCCTGAAACTTTGGAAAAAATTCCATCAAGTAAAGAGTTTCCAAGAAAATGTGTTGAAATTTCTTGGAGTTGGAGGCAAAGATAAACTTTGTTTTGTTTTTCTTCTCTCTCCCCTCTCCCCTCCCCCCTCTCTTTTTTTCTACCTCTAATACTTCTCCCTTCTCTGTTTTTTCTTCCTTTTCTTCTGTCTAAATCTCATTTATCTCTTCTCTTTTATCTGTCTTTCTCCCCCGCCCCCTTCCTCTTCATCTCCTTTATCTCTTCTCTTTTAGCTTTCCTTCTCCCCCCTCTATCTTTTTCTACCTCTCGTTCTTTATCTCCCCTCTCTGTTTTTTCTTCCCCTCCTCCTGTCTCCATCTCCTTTAACTCTTCTCTCTTACCTGTCCTTCTCTCTCCCCCCCCCCACCACCTCTCTATCTCTCTCTATTTTCTTTTCCACGTGTAGCAACACGTGTCTGAACTCTTACAAAAACGTCCCCGGCTTGATTCATCCGAGTAGAGGAACGGAGGCCTATTTTTCCCGGTAGCTCAGTGGTAAAGGCAGCACTCTGTGAATCGAGAGATTCCAGAGGTCGCGGGTTCGAAACCCAGCCGGCACATGACAAGTTATCCTCCCATTTGGGATTTTTACCACATAATAATATGTATTCAGCTTACTGCTGGAATGATGAGACTTAAATAGTCCTAATCGAGAAGTATAAATAAGGCGATATTATTATTAAATCTACATATTATATATATATATATATATATATATTATGTTCATTTGTTTGTACAATATTTGTTTGTACCAAATTTTAAAAATAAAAAAATATCAGCAAGTGCAATTTTCCATCGAAAATATTTTAAAACATTTTCGATTGCAAATTGAAGAAGCACAAGTGGATTAATTTATGTATAACATAGGGTCGAATTAACAAACAGGCTTAAATATCTAGGATTGGGTAATCCAAGCCAATATCACAATAGCTGATATAATTGCGCTGTGGTTGGTTGAAAATCCCACTAGACACTAGAGGACGTGTTAAGGGCTAATAATCCTAAACAGGATTATGATAATGCCGTTTTGGATCAGATTAATATAATCCTGTTTAATAATTCGGACCTTGATTTCACTTTTGGTGAAAAAATTAAATGTGTGGCATACAAATGTAAATAAAATAGTATAAAAAAATTGTCATCAGTATCAAAAAAGCTGGTTAGGAATTAAAGTTTTTTGTTATCAATCTAATTTTTCTTTACAATACTTTACGAAAAATATCAAAAACAAGATATTTTATGAATACTTTTTCGGTATATTAAAAGATCATAGTATTTGTCTAAAAATCAACCTTAGTAGCTCGTTCAATAAGGCGGTGGACTTTCAATCGGAGGTCGGTGATTCAAGTCCCCTAAGTCAAGCAAATATTTAGTTCAGCAAGTTTGAGCAGTTATGATATAAAACGACTGTGATCAACACAAATATGATAACTTATTATACGCCGAAACAAAGATTGGTCTTACTTGCCAAGGTACCCCAAATTAGACCCACTTCTCCGATCAGAAGATTATCGCTTAACGTTTGAAGAAAGGTAATAAATTCTCGTACTCCACACAGGCTATAAGAGGATCAGAAGTTTGCTTCATTCCTATGAAAATAATCTGAATCTCTCTCATCTGTTTTTCAACCTGCTTTTCATGGAAAAGGCATTTCTTCCTCCTTTTCTTCTTCCTCTTTATTCGAAATCGTGGAAATAAAAGCCGTTCCACGTGCAAAAATCAGAAACAAATCGTTTATTTTTTTTTTGTTGTGTCGAGAATTTTCACTTAACTATGTATTTCTAAGAGAGGGAATTGTTACTATTAAAGTGTTTATATTCAATTCTTGTGATAGAAAAAAAATATCCTACCAGGATACGAATGTAAAAAAATCTTTAGGTTCATGTATGTCATTCTTTGTATACATATGTATGTTATTTCGTTCTAACGCGTGTATTATTCGTTTTGAATGAGAGGCATATTTTGACATTTTCATGTCTTTGCTCTGGCACATAACCAAAATTATGTGACGAAATTATGTAACGAAATTATGTAACGATATTATGTAACGATATTATGTAACGATATTATGTAACGAAATATCGAATTGTAAAGGGAGAGAAGTCTTCTAATATCGGATATCGATATTATGGTTTCGATATTATCGATATACCTAATATCGATATTTTCGTTTCGATATTGCAACCCTAAGAGAAGAGGGAAAGTGTGTGTCATGCGCACAATGGCATGTGTCATGCGCACAATACGAAATTTGGTCAGTTGGGTTTTGGACCTTGAATATTAAAGATGAAAATGTCGAAATGGTTGCAGACTCGTATGCAAGCGTTTTTTTTTATATTATTTGTTCTTTGGCTGTCATAGGTTTTCATTAAACAGAATATTATATCAATTTTTTTCAACTCAAAAATGTTTTTGACATGATATGCTTCTTGGAAAATTCTTTTGCTTGAATTTATCATTGTAAATATTCCAATATGAACAAATTCAACTTGGAATTTCATAAAGAAATCATAATAGTCTCGTGACCGGGAGAATAATTTTTGCGAAAATTCTTATGAAGGTGAGAGGATATACAATTGGACCGTAGTTATAAAAAGAAGATCTTGTTATGAGCAAAATCAAGGATTAAAGAGGAAGATATAAAGAAAAACGTAGAAGAAAAAACAATTGCTCTTTTTCGCATTCATAGACATTTTACTCAGTAATTGCTCTCGTTTGCAGGGCGTTAAGTAATATTAAAAAAAAATAATAAAAAATAACCATTTCCATTTTTGCTTCCTTATACTCACAAGCTATTGCTTCATGTTTAAGTAAGAGGAATTATTAATGAAAGAAACAAGTCAGTTTAATGAATATACATGTAAAATTTACTTAAAAAAAAAGGAAATCATTCTCAAAACTTTATGAATGCAGACTGAAGTAATTTCACAAGGAAATACTTTTCCTTCTAGAAGTAAATGGTTCTTGGATATTCATAAAGCTGACCTTTTCCTTTTATTAATAGCTCTTCTAACTTAAACATTAAGCAATTGTTTGTGAGCAAAAGCAAATGCTTGCGAGCAAAAGGAAATGCCTGCGAGCAAAAGGAAATGCTAATGAATACGAAAAAGAGCAATTGCTGTTTCTACATTTGCCTTTAGATCTGTGTCTTTTATTTTTTTTTTATCCATTTTACTCACGACAATTGCTTCTATTTTTTTAAATACTACCCATTGAAATACGTTATTAATATACTAACAAAAGTAGGAATGCTTTGAAGAATTTTTTGGGTTTATTTATTTTGATAATAATAATAATACTAACTTTTATAAATTCTCTTAGGAGTAGGTCTTATTGGAATGCTACAACGTTACAAAAAATACTTAATACCTCAAGATTAAAATTATAAGGTAAAACATCCTACATTTTCCCCTTTTTCTCCCTTAAGCTGTTTAACGTTTACACGAACTTGAATTTTCAAAGCGAAAAAAGAGGCGTTAGATAAACTTTTATTACTCTTTAATATCATATGGAAGTATGGAATATACCCTAAAATTTGGGGTGAATCTCTCATTATTCCACTTCTAAAACCGGGAAAGGATAAAATTTTACCCAGTAGTTATCGACCTATCTCCTTGTTAAATTGCTCCGCCAAAATCATGGAAAAAATGGCAAATAAAAGGTTATTTTGGTTCCTTGAAAACCAAAAATTGTTAAACCGTTTTCAGTGTGGAGGTAGGTGGAGGAGATCCACAATTGATAATCTTACTCTTATGGAAAATGAAGTAGCCAAGGCATTTGCACATCGTGAACATGTTATTGCTATTTACTTAGACATTATGAAAGCTTATGAAATGACCTGGAGATATAAAATTATGAAATGTCTTGAGTCTTTTGGTATTGGAGGTAAAATGTTAATTTTTATCAACAATTTCCTACATAATAGAATTATTAGAGTTTCTTGCAATGGGCAATTTTCAAATATTTTTTCTTTACCTAATGGAATTATAACCGGTTCATCTCTGAGTCCTCTATTGTTCATTGTATATTTAAATGATATACTGGACCTTGTTAAAATCCCTTTAAAGGGCCTACTTTTTATAGATGACCTTGTCCTGACAGCCAGAGGTAAAGATCCTGCTGTACTCATTTCACGTCTCCAGCATGCTCTGGATGATATATTACGTTGGTCTAAACAAAATGGTACGATCTTCTCTTCTGACCCAGGCAAATCTGTTTGTATGCATTTTACCAAATTAAGACAACCCCTACCTTATAATTTGTTTTATGATAGTACTCAACTCAATTTTGTTGCTAAAACCAAATTCCTTGGCCTAATATGGGACCAAAAAATGAGCTGGTGCGCACACATATCGTACACAAAAGAAAGGGCTCTGAGTGCTTTAAATGCGCTGAAAATGGTCAGCAATAGAAAATGGGGAGTCAGACGTGAAACTTTACTCAAGTTCTACAAGTCGTATATCCTCCCGATTTTAGACTATGGCTGTGTTGTTTATGCATCAGCCAAGCCCAGTCAACTTAGTAAACTAAATACAGTTCACCATGCTGGTATTAGAATAGCCACTGGCGCTATAAGATCAAGTCTAGGGATGGGTAAATATTGAGCGAGTCGACTCGAAGAGTCGACTATTTCTGAAGAGTCGTATGAATCGACTCTCGAAGTTCTAAAGAATCGACTATCGACTCACCGCTCATTTCCTTGTCTGGTTTAACCCACTAGCACTAGCCATTAGAAATAGGTCTGTTACCCACTGACGTCATCACTCAACATCTCATCGCATCGGTCCCGTCCTATAGGGACCGTCAGGGACGATTTAAGAATATAATCTTTCAAACTCTTGAATAGGATTGACTATGGCTTTATCCATTGAAAACAAGTCTGTTACCCACTCAAAATTAATTTCTTTCTACTAGCTTCTTAATGTGATATCAGGGGATAAGTGAGAACTAGATGTAGCGGAGGGCAATATGAATATTCAGATGAATATTTAGTCGAACTGAGTCTAGTGTCTACAGAACCGAATATTCTAAACGAGTCGAGAATCCCATCCATACTCCCTAGACTACCTACTGAATCGACTACCCCCATTATCTAAGGTGAAACAAATTATACAGAATTTCAAAGAACCGCGACTCTTAAAGAGTCGACTCACTGAGTCGACTACTTTTGATGAACTGAGTCTACTGAATCGAATATTCTAAACGAGTCGAGAATCCCATCCCTAATCAAGTCCGATCCCTAGTCTCTATGTGGACTCAGGTGTTCCCCCTCTTTGCTTAAGGAGAGACAAGTTATTGATGTCCTACGTTGCCAAAATAGGAGGCTCCCCATTTAATCCTGTTCACAAAATTTTATTTGAACAGAATTTATCTGTGGACCTTTTTACCACCAATAAGCCTAAACCTATGTTTTTGAGGTTCAAGGAGTTAGCTGACTTTAACAATAACATTATGGCTAGTGAAATTCTTCCTTTATCTAGAATTCTACCCCCTTGGACTGATAAATCATCTTTATTAACTGTTAACACTCAATTGAGTGTCCATAAAAAATCTTCTGTCCCTCCTGCTCTGTACCAGCAGAAGTTCCTTGAGTTAATGGAATCATCATATACATCAGTAACCAAATGTTATACTGATGGTTCAAAAACTGTGGATTCAACAGGATGTGCATTCAGTATTGATGGTTTGGTAACATCTAATCTGTTGAATCCCATAACTTCCATTTTCTCTTGTGAACTTATTGCAATATTACTTTGTCTGAAAGCCATTACAAATATTTTTACCTCGTCTAGATTTGTAATCATAAGTGATTCATTGAGTGCATTATTGGCTATCTCAAATCTTGAATATTCTTGCCCAATAATTTCCCAGATTTACAGCGTTTGGTTGGATCTTAAGAGAAATGGGAAATTTATTACTTTATTATGGTGTCCCTCACACTGCGGAATACAGGGAAATGAGATAGTCGATAGGGCTGCCAAGAACCCAACTTGTCAAGTCCCGTTAAAACTCTGCTCACCAGCTGATTTTAAACCTTACATTGCCCGCAATATTAGAAATAGATGGCAGTCTCTGTGGGATGACCTATTGATTCCGAACAAATTGAAGTCCATCAGACCAAAAATTGACACATGGCATTCTAGTAATAGAGGATGTCGTGTAGAAGAAATAGTCTTAACTAGAATGAGGATAGGACATACTATGCTCACACACAGTTACCTATTTACTAAGTCCCCCCGTCCTTCTTGCCAATGTGGTGACAATCTATCCGCCGCACACATTATGATTTGCCCGGACCTCCAGCACCATCGGGCCTCCCTCCCCTCTATACCCTCGTTGCTAGACGACCAGTCGGGAAATGACTCCCTCATAGCATTCCTCAAAGCCACCAACATATTCCCCAAAATATAACTCGAGGATCCGGCGTGAACGACAGGCCTACCGCTTTGTTAAAACGCCGTTAAACTGGAAAAAAAAAAAAAAAAGCGAAAAAAATAATGAAAGAAAGCAAAAATGTAGAAACAAGCCAGCTTTTTATTTAATCAAATTTATGTGAGGCAGGAGTAATTATTTCTCAAGTCTGGAGATTTTCCTAATAATATTTCACCTTGTACCTCTAATTTCTGCCTTTTGTTTGCCTAATTGTTTTACTTCCAGCTTTTCTTCCTAGAATTCATACAATTTTGAAGTCCAATGTTACTTCCGATAATTTTATAAAATTAGAAATCGAGAGGAGTTATTGTGTTTGGCTTTGTAAAAAAAAAAAAATCTTCTCCGATTTCATTTCTTTTCTGAGCACATGAGGATCTTGCATTAGGAAAATAAAGTTCTCAACCATTTTATTTTAATTTTTATTGCAGTTTACAAATCAATCTAAAGAA
The DNA here is from genome assembly GCA_024516035.1 of Bactericera cockerelli. NCBI lineage: Eukaryota > Metazoa > Arthropoda > Insecta > Hemiptera > Triozidae > Bactericera > Bactericera cockerelli. Next base: position 37,101,592 of record CM044960.1, on the reverse strand, counting down.
CACAAGAATAAAGGTTACTTTTTACCCTCAAAAGCTTGTTAATAGCTAATATATGAGGTATGTGTAATCAAATAAATATCTCAAGCGTTCTTCACACCTCGGCCGAGCTATTTGATACTTGTCTATCAGCTACTATTTGAAGCCATACTTTCTGATGAATCGACCAAGGACCGAATTATGAAACAGGATTAGATTAAATATAAGTGGACACCATCCCTAAACACGCTCTCTAGTGGGTATTTTAACCAATCAGAGCGCAATTATATCAGCCTTTAGTTGGATCAACCAATCTCAGATGTTCAACCTGCTTCAGTTTTTTACAACGTCACCAGTGACTTAATCGGTTGAATTTTTGATACTCTTATCTACTTGAACATGAAATTTATTTCCCTATTCTTTTCATCCAACAAAGGGGAAGACTTTTGAAAGTATTTTTCATTTCTCTTGAGTAGGTAATCTGTAAAGTAAAAAAAAAATGAGAAAAAAAATCTAAATTATTTTCGCAGGTCATTTATTATTTTCAAAAACAGGTCTGCATTTTTTTTTTTTTTTTTTTACATTCGAGTAAAAAATTATAGTGACGTTTTTCACTACGTACAGTAATAACCATATTTCATTTTCTGCAGTGGACTTCTTGTTAATACATTACAAATATTAAAATTTATAATTTTTGTTAATAAAGAATATAGCGACTCTTCACACAAAGAGTTTCAAGCGTTTGGAGGTTCTATCTGAAAAAATTTCCTTTGAGGTTCTATCTGAAGTCAGGGCTCTAGTCTCTGAGGTTCTATCTAAAGTCAGGGTTCTAGTCTCTGAGGTCCAATCTGAAGTCAGGGTTCTAGTGTCTGAGGTCCAATCTGAAGTCAGGGCTCTAGTCTCTAAGGTCCAATCTGAAGTCAGGGTTCTAGTCTCTGAGGTCCAATCTGAAGTCAGGGTTCTAGTCTCTAAGGTCCAATCTGAAGTCAGGGCTCTAGTCTCTGAGGTCCAATCTGAAGTCAGGGTTCTAGTCTCTGAGGTCCAATCTGAAGTCAGGGTTCTAGTCTCTGAGGTCCAATCTGAAGTCAGGGTTCTAGTGTCTGAGGTCCAATCTGAAGTCAGGGCTCTTGTTAGCGAATGATTAATTCAGCGGAAGCACGACCGGGCTGTAATTAATGAAAGTATCACCAGACTACAAAACGACAAGTTTATGAAACGATAACTTTTTTTTCGGAAAAGGATGTTCTCAACTTTTCACAGCGTCCCGCTCCAAGAGCATGTTTGACAGAGCTGATAGGGTTTTATATTTTTAAATTTTATTGTTTATATATAGGTTCGCCAGAACTATAATTTTTCTAGATACACTAATGCCTAGAGTGACATTTACATCAGTATCAGTATAAACAAAAAGTGAGAAGTTGTACTAGATGTACATGAATATCAGAACATGCCAAAAGTTATAGATTATAACAAACATTATTTGTTATAATCTATAACTTGCAAGTGTAGGCATTTGTATTTAAAAATAAATAAAAAATATATGTATATAAAAGACTCCTACCGCATGGTCATTTTGATTAGACTTGAATACATGGTGTAAGTGTTAATTCTAAACTATATTTCCAGTTCCCACTTGCCGATTTTTTCCCGCCATGATTTTTTCATCGGCGACGGACGAAAAAGAATCGTTGGTAATGGGTAACACCCGCACTCATTTGTATGCGTGCCTCATGATTTAAAAATTGGTATAAGAAAGATCATGAATCAATATGTATGTATAAGAAAATGATTATATTTGGCATACTACGGGATGGGCAGGCTACAACACAGACCACAAGCGTCTACAGTAGCTCCTCTTTCATGGCTACGAAATAAAAACGGCTGTGAAACACTCTTGAAAAGTACTTTTGGAACATATAAAAGTTGCTGATAGATGTAATTAAAAAAATATTTTTATCATTTATTTTTGAAAACTGGTAATGGAAAGAGAAAAACTTTAGATACATTTTTCGGTCATGCCTCGTGCCAGAACCATTATAATTTATAAATTCTGCACAGTAAAAACTTCGTCACGCCCACCTACGTTTTGGGGACCACTGTTCCTGAAAATATCCAGGAATGCAATTTATGAACCCTGAGAAGCATGTACTCGCATAATTATTTTCATTTTTTGAGTTATTGCTCTCTTCTCTCTCTTTCTCTCCCCGCCAGCTCTCTCCCTATCTTTAGCTTTCTCTCCCTTCCCTTTTCTCTCTCTTTTCTACTTTTTTGTCACTATTCTTTCTCTCCCCTTCCTCTTTTTCTCTCTTTTCCCTCCTATTTTTGTCACCATTCTTTCTCTCACTTCTTTGTTAAAAATTTATTCTTATGAAAGTTGTAAATTGTTGGAAATTACGAAAACTGGTGAGCACTGTGTCGCGCCAGGGAATGAAGAGGGAGAGAGAAATAGAGAAAGAAAGTTTAAAAGAAAGAATGGTGAGAGAATATAAAGAAGAACGAAACAGAGAAGGAGAAACAGAGAGAAGAAAACGAAAAGAATGAAGGATGCAAAACAATTGAAGAGAAAAAATGAGGTAGATAATACGTAATAGTAGTATCGCCTTATCTACCCGATTAGGACCAATTAGTCCCAGTATTCCAGAAGTCTGGCTGGGGGACTTTAAACAAGGAGTAGACCAGCAGTCTGGCTGGGAGACTATGAACAGGGAGTAGACCAGCAGTCTGGCTGGGGGACTATAAACAGGGAGGAGACCAGCAGTCTGGCTGGAGGACTATGAACAGGGAGTAGACCAGCATTGGCTTGGTTCTGGGGGCCCTTGTCAATTATTAGCCTCTTTGTATAAACAGTGGTAGAAGTGCTGAGTCATTACTGAGTCTGGCTACTATCATTCACGATGACGCCACCGATGACGCCACCCTATGATGACGCCACCCTATGATGACGCCACCCTATGATGACGCCACTCTATGATGAAGACAGAAGTAAGCGGAGTAAGCCCAAGACGTATTATTATATTGTCTAGTCCTAATTGGGAGGATAACTTGTCATGTCCCGGTTGGGTTTTGAACCAGCGACCTTTAGATTACCAGATAAACGATGGTACTTGATAATATACTACCTGATAATATTAAATTTGTGGTTCATCTTCTGTTTCATTTGTGTTTCAGGTTAATGAAAAGGAATGCTATTCAGGAGATTGATGAGGACGCCTTCACAAATCTGACAGCCCTCCGAGTTCTGTAAGCAATAATTTCATAATTATCATAACCATGAACATATCTATGAACAGGATAATAACATCTTGGGTACTAAATTTATAGGAAATCATTTTTTTTTTTCGTAGCCATGAAACAGCAGCTACTGTAGACGCTTAACCTCTGTGCTGTAACTTGGCCATTCCGTAATATGCCTCCCCTGTGATGGGCGAAAAGTGACACAATAACTCCCTTTTACGTACTGGGTCAACATCTATGCACTGGAAAGTGTCTCTTACAAACAAAGTGTTAATATTTTTCATTTAAAAAAATCGGTTCTAGAGATTGAACCCAGGATCTTTCGCATGGCAATTTAGTATCTTACAACTGTGCTAATCATGTTAATGAAAACCAACTTCGGTAGACGATTGAAAAGTGCAGTTGACTTTAGATCATCCGGTGTTTTTGGAAGTACATATTCATTATGCTCTTTGTAAATATTTTTGAAATACCAACAAAAGTGGTCAAGTACCATGTATTATAGAAAAGAAGTGCTCCGCCAGCCTCTGTGGCGTAACGGTTGTGACTACTTCCTGTAGTCCAGATATCCTGAGTTAGATCCCCGGTCGGAGCATATTTTTCACACAGAAAATTCTGTTTCCTCCGTACATGTGAGGCTGGCATTTCTGGCCCTACCCAGACTGGGTGAGGTTAATATGGGTAGCTGGTACGATTCCCAGCGAATAGAGGGTAAACCCCCCGTTCTAATCCAAGACGTTAAATCAAAATAAAATCGTTGGCGTTAGGAAGGGCATTCAGCCGTAAAAAATGTGCCAAAACCACCCAACCTCAACCATGAGGTTAAACAACTTCGACCCTGCTTAAGCGGGATAAGACAGATTGAGAGAAGAAGAAGATAGAAAATAAGTGCTCTGTATTGAGGAATTATGAATCCTTACTGGCTCTCTAATAGGCCACTGTAGCCTCGACTACCACCTGAACAAGATGGACATTGCTCAAGACCCAAAGTGCAGTCTCTGTAAAGACACTCGATCGACAGAAAAAACACATTTCTGTGAATGTGGAGCAGCCTGTTACGCTCAACTGAAACAGTTCTTAAGGCAAATTCTAGCACCTAAAGAAGTTACTGAAACACAGTTACTGAAATCAATACTAAAAGAATCTGAAGCTACATTAGAATTTTTGATCTCTTTAAGACTTACAGGGGCATGTCACAAAAGATCTATTTAAGGTCACAGTGACAAATAGCTTTAGTAGCCGACAGCCCTACTTATACCAATGTACTATAGAACCCGAAAGACAATGTCCATCGAAAGCCATCTGCCATATACTACATATCCAAACCAACTGGATAAAATGCTCCAAATATTTTATTTCACATACCAGCGCTCTTCTAAATTAAATAAAAGTAAAAAATAACCAGCACTGAAAAATGTATACAATAAAGTGTAATTTTGCAACGTCCTCTGCAGACGTGAAATGTATGCAGCGCTGGAATAAAGTAATAATAATAATACTGGATGTGAAATGACTGTGACATAAACAACTGTCGGATAACCTGGATAAAAATATCCTAAGTGATAGAAATAAATAAAATGCACTGAGACTCGACTTACTGTGTCAGGAAAATAGGATGGAACACCTCCAGAGGATAACCTTGCTCTTTCTATTTTTCTGTCCTTTTTGAACGAGATATTATTTATTTAGCGTGCACTGGTAGTCAAGTGGTTAACGCGCTAGTCTGGTAATCCGGTTATCGTAAGGATCCGTTGGTTCGAATCCCACCCAGTGTATGAATTTTTCCTCATTCATTTGAGTTTGTGACCACATAATAATAAGAATGTGAGGGTCATGTGGTAGAGCATTATCATTATTACGCTAGTGAGGCTAACCTCATTATGTTTGAGATAGAAAATAGGATACAAAAAGAGGACGATAATAATACAAGACGAGTATCGTTACCTTTATAATACAGTATTTTATTCATCCGGCCCGAAGGACCAATCATATAATATGACCACTAAGAAACGTTTCAATTGTTTCAATGGACATGTCCGAAATGATATGACCGGCACGAACGACCTGCTGATTGCAGAGTTAGAGTGCCTTACAGGGAAAAAAGTGCCTTACAGGAAAAAAAATGATTTTGCCTAAAATTAACCTGTATTTACCCATCGTTGGGTTGGGTGGAAGAGATTGCCATAGGCAATAACCCCGCCCTTTAGTTAGGACATACGAGTATGTATATATTTTGTTTATTTTTTTCCTGTTTATATTAGTTTTGTCAATTTTTTATTTGAATTTTTACCATTACTTGTTTGTATATTGTTTTTCTAGTAAAGCGTTTCATAGTAATAATCGTTTATGCAATGTTTTTCTCTTACAGTACAGCCAATATTTAAAAAAAATCAAATGTTATGATTATGGTTAGAGTTTGACCATGTTTGTCATTAGTCACATTTCGCACCTCTTTCTATGAGAATTCACTGTCGGGCAAGTAATAATAAATTGTTATCCCTATTGCTACCCTTATAGTGTTCTCAGGTCATTCAATTCACTCAATACACCACAAACACTGACAGTGGTTCATATACAATGATGCAACCCCATTAGCAGTTGACACTTCTACCCTAGAAATATAGCGAGAAAAAGACCGTCGGGGGTAGGTAGAGAAACAGGGAAGACTTTTGGGAGTGCGGGGAAAGAACTCTTGACTTAATTGGAACCATTATTCTGTCATTACTTCAGAGTGGAGACGTGGAAATAGAAATTATTTGACACTTTTTTGCCACGAGAAGAATGAGATTTATTCTGTCTGGTGTTATAAATAAATGTGGAACTTATAAATGAATGTGCATGGGACTTAGGGGACTTATTTGTGTGGCCCAGAGCTGTCACCGCACATCGACCTGCAAACTTGGGTCACTATGTGACAGTTTGTGAAATGCTAGTCAATTTGTTTGAAATGTTTTTGTAGTAGTGACACGAGCTACGCTGAATTATTTCTCATGGTCACCGACCTCAGTAGATTGTTCAAGAAGGAGGCATACTACGGGATGGGCAGACTATTATTACTATTAAACGTATTGGATCAAGTTTTATTTACATAGAATATATACATACATGGAAATTGATATTAATAAAACAAAACTTGAACAAAGGCGGTGCTAATGCCAACGGCATTCTCTTCCGCACCACCCTACAACACAGACCTCATGCGTCTACCGTAGCTCCTGTTTCATGGCTACGAAATGAAAACGGCTGTGAAACACTCATCTTTAAAAAGAAATTCTCATACTGAAAGCTTCAACTTAATACTTTATGAGGCTCTTTCGAAAAATTCAAGAATGAAAATAGAGTTATGTAAATAATTGCACAAAAAAATATGGCTCACAAAGATACTTGTAGGTTGCAGGTTCATTTTTTTTCAAATAATAAACTCATCAACTTTAATGTTTGACCCCTTCTCTAAAAGATCACAAAATTGACCAATTTTTCTTTCCATCATTGCAGAGAGCTGGATGACAACCATCTGGATGATATACCCAAAGCCCTAACCAAACTTGTGAACCTGCAAGAGTTGTAAGTAAAATATAGAACCAGAAAAAACCTATATTTAATTATTATATTATACTGTAATAATAAGCCCCTATGGCATAACGGTTATGACTACTGCCTGTAGTCCAGAGATACCGAGTTCGATCCCCGGTTGGGACAGAATTTTCCCACACAAAATTCTGTTCCCTCCGAACACGTGAGGTTGCCATTTCCAGCCCTACCCAGGCTGGGTGAGCTCAATGTGGGTAGCTGGTACCATATACTGTGTCAATCGTGGTAACACGTTATAGAGCAGTTAGTACAATAAATTTAATTGTTTTTCTCCGTTATAATATTACTAGGGGGCTGTCGCTCGCTTTGCGGGCCGAGGCATCGCCGTGAAAGCAAAAAATCTTTTTTCGCCAATGGCACGTGTTGTAGTGGGAATTTCGAAAAATCCCGTCTTATTGCACATCTAGACTAGTAAGACAAAGCTACCTACCAAATTTCAGCATCCTAGGACTTACGGTTTGGGCTGTAGAGCGATGATCAGTCAGTGGTCAGTCAGTCAGTGACTTTGACATTTATAATTATATTAAGATTTTAACTATTAGAAAGCAGAAATTTCGAGAGCCAGTATCGAATGTCAGTTTTTGAAAATTCCAACTTGTCATACAGTCTTTTCTTACCACCCAGCTCAGTAGCTCGATCGATAAGGTGGCGCGGCGGACTTGTAACCTGAAGCTCGGTGGTTCGAGTCCCAGTTTCAGCGTAGATTTAGTAAAGCGAGTTTAAGTAGTTGTGATATCACGAAAATGATTAACACAAATATTTTTTTTGTGAATATTCACACGCAGTTTGTGATACTGCATTTAGGTGAATATTTTATTGTTTCCTATATTGTTCTAATTTAGATTTAGTATTTCCTTACAACTTTCTTTGTATTTATCAATACTCATATCAAGATCTAGGTGTTGCGCATATTGATTGTAAGTTTGTAGTGTTGATAAGAGGGTCGAATTTCTATACATAGGTGAGCAATTAGGTATTTCAAAGTATTCATCAGTCTGTTTCTTAGTCTATATGATAACTTTTCACTTCTTTCTTACCGCATGAATTTTCTTCTCCAGATCTGTCTCTGGCAACAAGATCAAGTACATCCCGGACGGCATCCTGCAACACTGCAAGGGCCTCGGACTGCTAGAGCTCAAAGGCAACCCACTGGTCGGAGTTCACCCGAACGCCTTTGCCTTTCTGCCCAAACTCCGAAAGCTGTAAGTTCAAATGTCAGCAATACGTTTAACCTGGGTACACTGGAGAACATTGTTCATAGAATGCGAAAGCTGTAAGTCCAAATGTCAGCAATAGGTTCAATCTGGGTCTAGTAAATTGGAGAACATTGTTCATAGGTTAATATACAATAGTGAAACTCGCTAGCTTGTGGTGAACACTTTACTTGTGTTTACTGACGATGACCATCTGACGGTATGACCATCTGAAAAAAATAATTAAGTAAAACAAAAACACAGGATTTTCGATTTCTAATATTAGAAATTTCTCGGAAGTACAAGCCAAGTGTTCTCTTTCTTCAAACTATTTTCAAAAGTCTTTTGTCAAATAAATATTTAAAAAAATCAAACTATAATTTAGTACTGTTTTCCGATCTCTAGAATGTGTTTTCTTTAATATTTCAAAAAGAGAAAGAAATTCTCTTTTGAAAGAAACGTGTCGCGGGGGATGAATGGAAAATATTCTGAAATATTCTTTTTTACCATTCATCCCTCTCCTCTCCTCTCCACTCCTTCGGTCCTCCTCTTTCTCCCTCTTTTCCTCTTCTTCTCCTCTCTTGCTCCTTCTTCTTCTCCTCCTCCTGTTCTGTATTTTCTTCCCTTATTCTTTTTCTATTTTTGTAAATTGGTCGCTCGTCTCTATCTCCTGAAATTGGAACATTTCACCTCGGATAAACATGTCAAGCACGTTCTCCGTGTATTGTAAATGAACTCGGAAACTCTGGCTCCCTTTCTCTACTCTTTAACTCCCTCTCCATCCTTTCTTCCCTCTCTTTCATATCCTCCCTGTTCTCCCTTCCCTTCCTCTCTTCCCTCTACTGCTTCTCCTTCCTGTACGCCCTCTCCTCCCTCTCTTCCCTCTCCTCCCTCTCCTCCCTGTCTTCCCTATCCTCCTCCCTCTCCTCTCTCTCCTCCCTCTCATCCCTGTCCTCTTACCTCTCCTCCCTCTCTACCCTCTCTTCCATATCCTCCCTCTTCTCCCTCTCAAACCTCAACTCCCTTTCCTCCCTCTTAAATAAGAGGGAGGAAAGGGAGTTTACTACTACCCGATTAGTACAAATAAGTACCATTATTCCAGTAGTAAGACGTATTATTATGTGCTCTAAATACCAAATAGGAGGATAACTTGTCATGCCCTGGCTGTGTTATGAACCCGCGACCTCTGCTGGATTACCAGTCAGACGCCTTGACCACTGAGCTACCGGGACAGACCAGGCAATATTATTACTTTTATGTTATACCGAAGTGCAAGTGTCTTTTTTTATCTATTATTTTTTCTTGTCAACTTCATATCCTTGCAGGATTCTATCACTCAAAGGGTTGGGTGGAAGAGATTGCCACTGGCAATAACCCCGCCCTCTAGGTAGGACATAAGCTTCATTATCTTTCTTTGTTCTTGTTTCTTTGTTCAATCTATTTATTTTTGCTTTATGGACGACACCTCATTCCGTCCCGCGAATTTTTTCTCTCAGGTAGTCGATACTCGATTCCGTCCCGAACCTCTCAGATCAATCACTGAATTCCGTCCCGTCACTTATCTTATGCACCTATGTACTATGTACATAAGTACATAGAAGGCATGGTCTTCTATGTATCTTACCTAACCCTACTATATTCTTGAGGCATGGCCTTCTATGTATTTTACCTAACCCTACTATAAACCTGAGGCATTGCCTTCTATGTATCTTACCTAACCCTACTCTATTCTTGAGGTATGGCCTTCTATGTATCTTACCTAACCCTACTCTATTCTTGAGGCATGGCCTTCTATGTATCTTACCTAACCCTACTATATTCTTGAGGCATGGCCTTCTATGTATCTTACCTAACCCTACTCTATTCTTGAGGCATGGCCTCCTAATAGGTGAACATCGCCATTGTTCTTAGTTTATTTTACGTGATTGAAAATAAACTGATGAAAAATATTGAATTTATAATTTATGTATTTATTTATGTATATAGGACGGAACAAATGGGACGGAATCGGGTATTGAACCCTTACGATGACCGGACGGAATCAGGTGGTAAAATATTGACGGGACGGAATCGACGGGACGGAATAAGGTGAAAAAAAGGTAAATGGGACGGAAAACGGTGCCTCCCTGCTTTATAGTTGCATTGTATTTTACTGTAGGTATATATTTTTGTCTTACCTAATAAAGCATACTTTAATAATAATATAGCCTTGGAGGATCCTATCACCCAAAGGGTTGGGTGGAAGAGATTGCCACAGGAAATAACCCCGAGCATTAGGCAGGACTATTTATTTTTTATTTATAATTGCATTGTATTTTACTGTATATATTTTTGTCTTACCTAATAAAGCATACTATAATAATAATAATAAGTATACCTTATTATTATTAAGTATACCTATGTCTTGTCTCCCCTGTATCGTCACTATCTCACTATGTCGCAACTACAAATTTTCATCAATCAACAGTAATACATTGTCAGCTAGACCTGTAGTATCTGTATATACCTAATAAAGTGAATATCCTTACAATAATAATAATATATATTATCCTTGCAGGATCCTATCAGAGGCGCGGGACCTGAGGGAGTTCCCCAGCCTGAACGGCACCACAGCTCTGGAGGTTCTTCGCCTGGACAGGGCCAGCATTCACTCCGTGCCCCCCAGTTTGTGCACCACTTGTCCCCACTTGAAAAGTCTGTGAGTATGAAACAATGGCTGAAAAAAATTGGCACCTCCACTGAACGTACTTTGTGGTAAATTACATAATGGTACTTAGGGTACATCCACTGAATCTGAACTATCTCTGAGCTAAGTTAAATACTACTGTAGTTATAAACGTATTTATGGACATAATAATTATAATAATAATAAAATACTCTTTATTGGAAGGTAACCACTAAGCGCAGTTAATGCTCAAAGGATTTTCTACCACCTGACACTCAGGGTCTTATTTTTATGTGGTCACAACTCAAATTAATGAGGAAAATTTCATGCACTGGGTAGGGATTCGAACCAACGGATCTCAAAGCTACCTGGATTTGGTTATCTCTGCGATCTTATGGTCGGGTAGTAGAGATGCGTCTGTCAGGCCCCGGTGCATGTAGATGTAAGGTCACGTGATCACTTTCGAGTTCTGTGAGTGGTGGAAATTGAAGATGTGACCTGAAATCTAAATGAGCAGTGACATGCTAGGCGTATCTCAACCCAGCCATTAGTTAGGGCCAAATTATAAAGTAAGAGTGCACTGGTAGTCAGGTGCTTAATGCGCTAGTCTGGTAATCCAGGTAGCGTATGGATCCGTTGTTTCGAATCCCTCCGGTGCATGACTTTTTTCCTCATTAATTTGAGTTTGTGACCACATAATAATAAGACTCTGAGGCTGAGGGTTAGCTGGTAGAAAATGCTTTGAGCAGTAACCTCGCTTTGTGGTTACCTTAAACCAAAGAGTATTATTAATTTATTATTTTAAGCCAGACTTTGTCAGGCCATCCTTCAAGTCCGGCTATAATACGCTGAAGGGTTTATCTGTCTTGTGTTAGTGCTATTTTAAAATTCGGTCCTTAGAGTTATTTCAAAGGTATTTATGATATAACTTCCGATAAATTTCCTGTATTAGAAATCGAAAGTGTTTGTTTTTGTAAAAAGAAATAGTTTTTGTTGTTAATTCATTTCTCTTTATAACTTTAAAGTTATAAATCTTTTGGTCTAACATGGCTCATACACTCTATCTGTTTAGAAAAATTCTTCCTGACAGTGAAAATCTCATGACAATCTATTGACATTAGTTTCCTGCGAATGGAGGGTAACACCCCTGTCCTGATATGACCATGCAGTTGAAAGCAACGTTAAACTCCATCCCCCCCTCTTCCCTTCACAAAAGCACCTTTTAATTCAAGAAAAATCAATATGATGTAGTATTGTGATCTTAACTCTCGAATATTTCCTATCGCTTTCAGAGATCTCAAATCCAATAAGTTGACAACAGTTCCTGACGTGAATAACTGCTCAGATCTCCGAGTTCTGTAAGTAAAATTTTCTGTATGAATTTATCAATGACCCCTCTAGTGGAAGGTAACCACCAGGCGAGAGTAATGCTCAACGCATTTTCTACCTCCTAACCCTCAGACTCTTATTATTGGTCACAAACTCAAATTAATGAGGAAATATTTATTCACTGGGTGGGATTCGAACGAACGCTACCTGGATTACTAGACTAGAGTGTTAACCACTTGACTACCAGTGCACGGTTTATATGTATACTCTAAACTTATAATATCTTTTTCCATACCTTCGTTACATTTATTTAACATTTTATACTGCCTGTCCCTGTATAGCTGGAAAAAGATATTATAAGTTTAGAGTATAATTATAAACCGTGCACTGGTAGTCAAGTGGTTAATGCGCTAGTCTGGTAATACAGGTAGGGTAGGGATCCGTTGGTTCGAATCCCACCCAGTGCATAAATTTTTCCTCATTAATTTGAGTTTGTGACCACATAAAAATAAGACTCTGAGGGTTAGGTGGTAGAAAATGCTTTGAGCATTAACCTCGCCTGGTGTTTACTTTCCACTCAAGCTAAAGAGTATTATTATTATTATTATAGAGCATAGCTCGTATATTATAATTTCATGTCCTATTAATTAGCGCCGGCAAGTCATAATAAATAATAATTATACGACTTGAATAGTTTTGGAAAATGGGAGCGTGGGTATTTTCCTCAGGGACTTAGCAGGGACCTCCCATGCGGCGTATTCATTTCAGTTAGGGGTGCGGAGTTGTGGACTGAGAATTGTGCTGTTGGAAAGCAGTAACAGTTGGCGGTAAGCAACCTTGTCCTGTCCCTCGTTCCAGAAGGGTTGGGTGGAAGAGATTGCCACAGGCAACAACGCCGCCCTTTAGGTAGGACATTAGCTTCATTCTCTTTTTTGTTCTTGTTTTTTTTTCTATCTATTAAACAAAATAAGGAGGGAAAAATGTTTTTAAACTGATTGTTATGCTGTGATTTTTGGCAACCCACCATATGGTGGGCAGCATGAATATTTGTCTAAAAAATAAATATTACTCTTCTTCTTCTTCCAGGGACCTTGCCATGAACAACATCGTCTCCCTGGACGGGAATCCCTTCTCCGGGCTAGGCAAGGTACACGATCTGCTGCTCTCTCACAACCTCATCTCCCACATACCAAAGGACGCCTTCTACGGGCTCAACAAACTCCAGGTCTTGTAAGTAACAAACTAGTTTGTAAGTAGGAAACAAAATAATTAGCTGTACAGTCGAACTTGTCTATAAATAATAGAACCCAAAGGAACAGAGCAAAAAGTAACAAATTAGTTTGTAAGTAGGAAACAAAGTAATTAGCTATACAGTGGTTATAATAGAACCCAAGGGAACAGAGCAAAAAGTAACAAATTAGTTTGTAAGTAGGAAACAAAGTAATTAGCTATACAGTGGTTATAATAGAACCCAAGGGAACAGAGCAAAAAGTAACAAATTAGTTTGTAAGTAGGAAACAAACTAATTAGCTTTACAGTCGAACCTGGATATAATAGAACCCAGGGGAACAGAGCAAAAAGTAACAAATTAGTTTGTAAGTAGGAAACAAACTAATTAGCTTTACAGTCGAACCTAGATATAATAGAACCCAAGGGAACAGAGCAAAAATTCTATTGTAAAGAGGTTTCTATAGCCAATTCTCTATTACACATAAACCTGGTGACGCAGGGATTTGAGATTTCCTCCATTATAAGGAGTTTTCTATTATATCCGCGTCCATTATATCCAGGTTTGACTGTAGTTATAACCATGCTTTGGTCGTGATATGACCAGCGACGTTAAAAAAAACCCCAGATTCAATTTCTGGAATCCGGTATGAGCAACTCATGGTGTCGTCAATCCATCAAGAAAAATATCCACAGTTATAAAATATACCTACCGTGTGAATCTATAATCCAAATTATATTGGATATGGTGAAAAGTAATCCATCAAGTAAAATATCCACAGTTATATAATATACTCGTATACCTACCGTGTGAACATGAAATTAGTATCCAAATGTAAGTATCCAACAAACATTTTTATTTACATTATACCATTTTTGTAGGTGAATATGCCTTAAGAACTTTACGAGTCTTTATCAAAAAAGACAATATAAATTTCTTTGTAAGTAATCAAAAATATCATGGAGTCACAATTTTCACAACAACACAAAAAAAAATAATTTCTTTGGGTGTCTCTCTTTCTCATAAGACCCATGACCCCCTTTTTATGCAAGCTTTCAAGAAATACACGACGAAAATGCACTGAGAAGTCGGAAACCAACCAGATGAAATGATAAAACTTACCAAGGGTTTCAAAAGCTCCTATTCTTCTATATTTTCTCAAGTATTCTCTACTCGAAAGTCCGAAAAGTTTAATTATTAAACTTATAAAAAGTTTTCATGTTGATGTTTCCATCTGATAGTTTGCGCCCAAAAGTTACTTTATTACACCCGGGTAACTTTATGGGTTGGAATTAAATATTTTTGGGTCAGATAAGCGGCGATTGTTGCTTTTAATTATGTTTATTCCAATTTAATTTAATGGGTTCTAAGAATTGTATCACTAGTGATAGATGTGTTTGAAAAAAAAAGAAAAAATTGAAAGAGATCTATACCTACGTAAATGCTTCCGATATCTAATTTTAGATATTAATACAAAAAAAAAAATATTTTGTTTTGATGTTGCAAATTAATGATAGTTCACAAAGTATATAATTATACTTTATTCTATAGGTATATAAATTGTATACATGAAATGCATGGGAACTATGTTTTCTCTGCCATTCTGCCGCGCTGTCTCTTTCTTTGTGTAGGGCGTTTCTCACACCTTGGCCGAGGTGAAAAACTTTGAGATTATAACGAGAAGAAAAAATTATCATCTAAAAATATTTTCACTGTATTTCAGGGACCTAGAATCCAACATTATCACTTCGCTACATCCAGATGTATTTCAAAGTGTGGCCACACTGGAAGATCTGTAAGTATGTAGGAATGTGCCTTTTATAAGTATAAGGCCAAATCATGAAACAGGATTAAAGTTAGGATAAGCCAGACACGCCCTCAAGTTGGAGTATCAACCAATCACAGCACACTCTAGACCGAGTTTAGGTACAGCCTCCTTATCTTAATTTCATCCTGTTTCATAATCCAGCCCCTAGTATAAGTAGCGCTTTATTTACAATGTCCGCCCATTATGCCAAAAGTTTTTTGTTTATTTGAATATAATACTTATAAAGCAGTGTAATGTTTGCTTTTTCTGAAGAAAAAAAAAACTCTGTGAGGAATGCGAGTCTTTACGTACGTAGCAGCTTTTGAATTTTTCATCGAGTGTTTCGTAAAAACCTATCTCGAATGAACCTATATCTCTGATTTTCAAAATTCAAAGACTTTGATCAAAAGGTAATAATAATAGCACTCCTTAGTGGAAAGCAACAGACGAGGTTAGTGCTTTTCTACCACCTAACCGGCTAACCCTCAGAGTCTTATTATTATGTGGTCAAAAAATTAAATTAATGAGTAAAAATTCATGCAATGGGTGGGTTTTGAATCAACGGGTCCCTATGCTACCTAATTACCAGACTAGCGCGATAACCACCATTAACAGAAATTACTTACGCTGCTTTCGCGAGAAATTGAAAGGAAAAAGAAGGAGTCACAATTTTGAAACGCACCTTAACTTCTGTCCCTCAGGAACCTGGATATAAGAGAAAAAAATTCCGGTCACTTGGGTTCTCTTATGTCCAGGTTTGACTGTATTATTATTCAGTCTGTTCCGGTAGCTCAGTGGTAAAGGCGCCACTCTGTGAATCCATAGACTCCAGAGGTCGCGGGTTCGAAACCCAGTCGGTACAGGACATCTTATCTTCCCATTTGGGATTTTTACCACATAATAGGTCTTGACCTTACTCCTAGAATAATTGTAATTGTAATTGTATATTTACGGGTCAAGCCCAGTGTAAAATCAAACATAAATACATGTATCCCAATGAAAAAAACATAGATTAACCAAAACATACAAAACATTTAGTGACTAGATAAAATAAATAAATAATAACATTGGTAACAGGTACACAGTAATACTAGTACCTGTTACCGGTATGGCTGCAAGTCCTGCGCTCGAATTTCTAAATTTTCCACGTTAAATTTTCAAGTATATAAATTTAAAAGGAAGTTGAGACCATGCAACTATCCAAGATATGAAATATACTGAAAATGAATCCTGCGAGTAATACTAGTATCACATATTGTTTGCCGCACGCATCATTCGGTTGATGGGGGCAACGGGACTTAATATTTCTAGTCGGGCAGTCTAAATAAGGCGATATTATTATTCTGTCCCTCAGGAACCTGGGCAACAACATCTTCCCCACCCTGCCCACACGGGGCCTGGACCGTCTCCTCCATCTGAAGACCTTCAACAACCCTCACCTGAGGGACTTCCCCGAGCCAGACAAGTTCCCTCGGATCCAGACCCTCGCCCTGTCCTACGCCTACCATTGCTGCTCCTACCTGCCTCTCATCCCGGCCGAACCACCGCCCAAACCCTCGCTACACGACTCCATCATCTTCCCGACGGAGAACGAATTCGACATGTCTCTGTGGAACTCCAGTTTGACCGATATTTGGCCTCAACTGCGTAAGTGAAAGTGAATGACGGCGCGAACGACCTGTTGCAACACAGAGTTAAAGCGCCTAATTAGAAAAAAAAAGAAAGTGAATGGTTAAGTGTTATTATCAAACAAATTTAATCAAGTTTTATTTACAATATAGTACTCGTATATTATGTACATTTACAAAAACAAAGTTGAAATTAATAAACAAAACTTGATTAAGGGCTGTACTAATGCCTACGGCATTCTCTTTCAATGCTTTTAGCTAAGAGAATGCAAAGTGTTGTGTGTTCCGTTAATATGCGTTATAGATGCATAAGAAATTATTCGCATATTTTACTGTGATATTCAATGTACATCAAAAATCTCGGCCAAGGTGTGGAGAACACCTTATACAGTATGTTTCAGAAAAGGTGGCCACCCCCTCGTAACTTTTGAACGCGACGGAATTTTTCAATTCTGTAAAGTCCTAGGTATAGGAAGTGCCTTATGGCCCATCCTGTGGTCATATTTATTTTTGGCCCCGGTCGGCCCTTCCGGCTTTTAGGCCATATTTTTTCATTTTTCTCGCGAATTTTAAATGGAATGCTATATTTTTTATTCCTGTTAATTAAAGTCCAAGTTAGGCTGAGTATAATGAGCTTTTAAAATTTTCAAAAACCTTATCAGGGGCGGAGCTAGTAGGGTGCAAGTTTCAAAATTGTTACACCCTGTATTTCAGCGTTAGTTAGATATTTTAGTACTTTTTTTATGTTCATAGGTTCAAAATATTGTTTTACACCATATGAAATCAAAAAAATATTCTTGCTTACTTCTAATCAGGGTCATAGTAAGGTTTTTGTAAAAGTACTTTTTTTCTCACGTCAATTTTTCCGTAAATTAATGGTGTTCTCGAAATTGGCATTTTTAGAGGTGAAAGTCTGCAGTGACATATGTTTTTTATGCTTGAAATCGAAAGAAAACTTAACGGAGAAGCGATTAAAATCATAAAAAAAGCCATTTAACCTGCTAGTTTTTTCACGACAGTGTCCGGTAAAGTGGGTGAATTTCGTATTGGATTTTTTTGTTGTTGAGGAAACACAATTGGCATAGAAAATAAATAATACCTAATAAGGGAATAATGCTTCAATTAACATAACTAAATGCGAAATTAAATGAAGATTATTTCTTCTTAATCAGTGCCGGATATTTTTGTTTTTTTCTCTCTCTTTCTCTCTCTCTCTCTCTCTCTCTCTCTCTTCGCCTCTTGAAAATAATTGAATTGGTTTAATTTTCACCCTCAAGAGTTTGGAACTTGACCTGGTATTTTTTTCTCTTAAATTTCGAGATAATTAGATTTTTATTTAGAGACTTGGTATTCATTACTAGCAACATCAGTATGATTTTTTTTTAAATTTGGGTTTAATATCGCGTTTCAACTGCATGGTCATATCATAACGGGGGTGTTACATTCCATTCGCAAGAAACTCACCAACCTCCTAAACACATTTATCTCACCCAGCCTGGGTTAGGCCGGAATGCCAGCATCACGAAGTTTTCTCCTCGCTGGACGTTGCTTAACTTCGGTGATCCTACAAGAATCGTTGCATTCAAAGCGCCATCGAACTGACTCCAGAATTATTGAGAATGTGTTTTCTACAGATTTTACCAACTTACCAACTAAAATTGTCTCAAGAGGGACCCCTAGGCCGACTTTAGAAGCAGCATTATCCGATAATTATTTTTGATACAACTTGAACTTTGAAAAGTGAAAAAAAGAGAGAGAGAGAGAAAAAAAAAATATCCGGCACTGATTTAGAAGAAATAATCTTCATTTAATTTCGCATTTAGTTATGTTTATTGAAGTATTATTCCCTTATTAGATACCTATTATTTATTTTCTATGCCAATTGTGTTTCCTCAACAACAAAAAAATCCAATACGAAATTCACCCACTTTACCGGACACTGTCGTGAAAAAACTAGCAGGTTAAATGGCTTTTTTTATGATTTTAATCGCTTCTCCGTTAAGTTTTCTTTCGATTTCAAGCATAAAAAACATATGTCACTGCAGACTTTCACCTCTAAAAATGCCAATTTCGAGAACACCATTAATTTACGGAAAAATTGACGTGAGAAAAAAAGTACTTTTACAAAAACCTTACTATGACCCTGATTAGAAGTAAGCAAGAATATTTTTTTGATTTCATATGGTGTAAAACAATATTTTGAACCTATGAACATAAAAAAAGTACTAAAATATCTAACTAACGCTGAAATACAGGGTGTAACAATTTTAAAACTTGCACCCTACTAGCTCCGCCCCTGATAAGGTTTTTGAAAATTTTAAAAGCTCATTATACTCAGCCTAACTTGGACTTTAATTAACAGGAATAAAAAATATAGCATTCCATTTAAAATTCGCGAGAAAAATAAAAAAATATGGCCTAAAAGCCGGAAGGGCCGACTGGGGCCAAAAATAAATATGACCACAGGATGGGCCATAGGGCACTTCCTATACCTAGGACTTTACAGAATTGAAAAATTCCGTCGCGTTCAAAAGTTACGAGGGGGTGGCCACCTTTTCTGAAACATACTGTATAAAGAAAAAGACAGCGCAGAGTGTAAGGTCACGGGTATAACCTACCCCAAATGATTTCATTATTTTGACTTCATTAAGATTAAGAAGATGGTATATAATAAGCAGTTAGTAATTCTATTCATTTGAGCAGTCCAGTAGTAGTATCTATTTATTGATTGAGCACCAAGTCTTTCACGTTCTTTAAACTGAAGACGGCTATTCTAGCCTATATCTCGGTATTTGCTCTTCATTCGCAGGAAACTTACAAACCTGCTCTCTACATTGACCTCACCCAGCCTGGGTTGGGCGGGAGTGCCAGCATCATGAAGTCTTTACCTCGCTGGACGTTGCTTAACTTCGGTGATCCTACGAGAACCGGTGCATTCAACGCGCCATCGACGCTGGCTTCAGCAGTCTAGAGTAGATGAGTTAACCCCCGTCGTCAAAAACGTTAACAACAAAATTGAATTGAATACTTTTATTTATTTGTACAAGAAAGATATTATTATAAACAATACATCACCTATAAGCTAAGTCGAACTTCTGAGAAGTTTTCTCTTGCAGAGATGCAGAAAATCATAAATGAAATGCGTTTTCTCTTGCAGAGAATTTCAGCAAGAAGTTCGGGACGCAGATCAACACCCTGTGGGACACCTTCGGCTCGGACTTCACCTACCCTGGCAACTTGCCTGCCTACGTGGAGGAGTACTTCGAGGAGCAGGAGAAGAGCGCCATGAACGAGAACATGATGCCCAAGACTGTCCAGTGTGTGCCTCTGCCAGGTGAGATGAGTTTATTACTTCCGAGAAATTGATAATATCAGAAATCGGAAGTATTGTGTTCGTTTTTGTAAAAAAAAGTATATTTTTTTTGCTTTGATTTCAATTTTTTTCATATTTCTGGACGTTTCATAACCTCCTGAGCCACTATGGTTTTGTGTCCGGCACGTGTATACAATGTTGGCAAATTGGCACGTGTATACAATGTGAAACAATCCCGAGGAAGTATTGTGTCAATAATTGGCAGTTTTTTTTTTTTTTCAAGATTAGGGTTCACATTTTTTTTTCTTAGTCATGAAAGAGCAACTACTTTAGACGCTTGTCTATTTATCTATCTTTTATTTAACACGTTCATGGACACTTTCGACATGAATGCTATAGCATTCATGTCTCAAAGGGGCATACACATATCTATGTCCGGAACAAAATGAGAAACAATTCAAGCATAGTCTCGAGACACTGCTGTAACATTCATGGGAGATACAAGCCTTTGATTTTTGAATGCTATAGCAGTCATGTCCATAATTATGAGTTGACATTGCATTTAGAAAAATGTGAATGCTATAGCAGTCATGTCCATGAACGTGTTAAAAAATATGAAATGATGTGCAAAAATATTTTGAGAGAAATCATCTATCTCAAATTCTATTGTGCAAGGGCTAATCAGTGCTAATGGAGTAAACTTGCTGCCATTTATGATAATGGCTATTAAAATTGACGTTAAACCAACAAAAGTCACAATAATTCCGTTTCTAATATTAGAAATTAACCGAAGTAGTATTAATAATCCCAAGGAGCAAAGACTCTGATTGTTAAATCTCCTCCTCTGTAGATAAATATCATTAAAGAAAAATATAAAAAAAATGCCGGGCATTATTCTCTGTGTAAATGAAACTCAGAAGAAAGTTCAGAAAATTGAACAAGAGAGCAGCACTGGATTGCAGAAGTAAACTTCCTACTTCTTGCACGTGCTGCTTTCAACGGCTAAACTTTACAACAGTACGAAAGTTCTATCGTGACAAAGAAAATAAAATTACGAGTTCAGGACCACATTCCAGTAAGCACTCTCAATCTCAAAATCCCCAAATCTCTTTTCCCTTTAAGTTCAACCGTGAAATTTCGTATAAAAAAACCAATCAGAGTGTGTTGTTTGGTAGTTGAAAGGTATATTTGGAGATTATGAGAGTTAGAAAGCTTTCTGGTAAGAGATCCAGGACATAATCATAATGTAACATGCAAAATGTCAGCAACTAGCAAAAATTTCTTGTTTTATTATACTTATTATTATTATTATTACTAAATACTTTTTTAGATACAAAGACATGAATATGTATAATACAAATAATGGCCACGCATATCTATGGACGATCTTTCCAAAGCCATGTCCAAAGTAAAATGTACTAGTCCGGGGTTTGATGAAATTCGTCTCTTGGATTTGAAAAATAATTTTGCGTCTTTAAAGAATGTTTTATTAAGGTTATTTAACTTAATATTTGACACTGGCACTTTTCCACCAGAGTTAAAGGTATCCACAATAACTCCACTACATAAAAAAGGTCCCAAAAATGATCTCAAAAATTATAGGCCAATCGGAAATATTCCGGCCATTGCTAAACTCCTGGAAAAGATTATTAATGATAAAATCATGCCATTTGTTGAAAGTTCTAACGTAATACCCGATTATCAACATGGCTTCAGACCTGCAAAAAGCACAATGTCTTTGTTAGATAACTTTGCTAACACAATCAATAAGGGCTTAGAAGATAAAAAGTTTATTGTAGTTGCCTATCTTGACCAGGTCAAAGCTTTCTGTACTTGCGATCACGCTATATTACTTAGTAAGTTGGAAAATGTAGGTATAAGACATAAACTTCTTAGGCTCCTAAAGAACTATCTACAAGATAGATACCAAGTCACAAAAATAGGTAACTTCACAAGTCCCAAGCTCGCAGTTCGCTACGGGCTGGGACAAGGAAATATTTTATCACCTGGTTTTTTTAATCTGTATGTAGCTGAAATGCAATTTTTAACTGTCTCTTGCCAACTATACCAGTTTGCCGACGATTTAGCCATTGTTTCAATACACAAGTCCCTTGATATAGCTCTTAATAATATTCAAAAAGATCTTACATTAATTCAGAAATGGTTGTTTAATAATGAAATTTTTATCAATTATTCAAAAACAAAAGCTATGATTATTAAAAGCCCACATAAAAAAATTAGTATTGATTTCAATAAGTTAAAGTGTCATAGTAGATCTTGTTTATATTCACAAAGTTATGAAAATGGTTGCAATTGCACAGAGCTCGACTACAGCTCGCATGAAAAATATCTAGGATTAATTATAGACTCAAAATTCAAATTTTATAATCATATTGAGCACCTATCGTTTAAATTAAGAGCTGTATCAATTAGATTGAACCATATTAGATATTCAGTACCCCAATCTGTCATGTGGATCCTATATAAAAGTCTTTTTGAGTCATTACTCAGATATGGGCTTACCGTTTATGGGTTTGCCTCGAAGACCTCTCTTAATATAATAAGCAATATTCAAAAGAATCTAGTTAACAACATATTTAAAGTTATAAAATATTAAACCCAATAGATTTGCACAAGTACCTACCTTTTAATTTTGAAGTACTTCTATCATCAAGAATTTTGACAAAAGACACCAACGCATTATTATTTAAGACATCAAAATTTTCAATCTGCCAGAATTAATTCAAACTACGGGAGCAGATTACCCGACTACTTCGTTCCTAAGTTTCTTAATTGTATGGATGAGTCAATGCTCGCTATAGAACAAAATTGTCATTCAACGTTAAAAGCTAAAGTATTTGAAATTATTCAGAATTTATCCTTAAAATAATAAAATATTGTACTGTTTGCATTAGGTAAATTTTTCCCCTTACTTTTCAATCCTATTTATATGAAATTGTATTTTTAAGTTTCTCTATTGTAAAAGTCATTGTAAGGTCTCTCCTTAGAAGAATTCCTTAGGGAGAGAGCCACAAAAATTGTAATGAAAAACTAAAATAAATATACATTATTACATTATAAAAAAATGGAAACAAAAAAATGGGAAAAAATAGATAAATAATAAGTCGCAACTAAAGGGTGGGGTTATTGCCTATGAAAATCTCTTCCACCCAACCCTTATACTTAATTGGTAAACTACATAATAGATACCTACTGCAACACAGAACATGAAAAGGGTTGGATGGAAGAGATTTCCTGAGGCAATAACCCCGCCCTTTAGTTAGGACATAATTATATTATGTTTATATTTATTTATTTTTTCTTTATTTTTTTCTTCTATTGTATTGTATTTTAATTTGTAATTATTTGTATTGTATATAATAATTATGTCCTATTAATAAAGTGTAAATAAATAAATGAACTCAATAGAATATGTAGTGATCAAGACCTAAGAGATAAAGGAAAAACGGCACGATGAGGCTCTTGACCGGACTGCCTGGAGACAACTGGTATGAAATGTCAACCCCGCTTGAGCGGGATTAAACTCAAAGTAAAAACAGAATAAAATATGTATTGAACCAAACGGCGATGTTAAGTCTGTGGCTTTCTCTTCCAACGAACCCCAAAGGATATAAATAAAAAAAGAGAGACAGCATAAAAAAACAACTTCAACAGTAACTTCATCTACCCAAATATACACTAAGCAAAACAAAATAGGGGCCACCTGTATTTTCTAAGATCATCGTGTATAGTACACCTTGGATTGAAAGTCTATTCTTGTTATCTTACTTATCTTGTTAATTAGACGTTCAGGTATGAATTGTGACCCTAACTTGAATAAATGACATGAGGTAAATATCATTATTTGAGATTAATAGATTATAATCAAAACAGTTAATATTCCAATCTCGAACGGTTTGGTTGATTACCTTAATATTTTTTCTTAATAACTTTTCCTCTTGATTTAAAGTCACTTTTAGTGTTTCTTATCGACATGCCGAGGGTTCGACACCATTTAGGTCAAGAATTGCGTATCAGAGCCTTAACTCTACTTAAAGAGGGCCTTTCTCAGCGGAGTGTGGCCAACAGGCTTCAAGTGTCACGGCGAGCCATTCAAAATCTATGGAGTCGTTACCAAGAGTCTGGAAATTTATCAAGAAGACCAGGAAGTGGGAGACAGCGCTCAACCACTGTGAGAAAAGACCGATTTATAGCCAGGAGAGCCCTGCAGGAACGGTTCACATCCGGCCCCCGCGTACAAATGGACCTCCAGGAGTACTCGAACACAGTTGTAAGTGCTCAAACTATTCACAATAGATTGAGAGAGGTACAAATTCGCTCTAGGAGAAAAGTTCGTAAACCTAAACTTAGTTCTGGACACCGCGCTGGAAGATTAAGGTGGGGCTGGAAGATTAAGGTGGGCTAGAGAACACCTGCTCTGGACTGATGAGGAATGGAAGTGTGTGCTCTTCTCGGATGAATGTAAAGTGAAATTTTAAAGCGACGATAGACGTTTTTGAGTGTTCCGATGCTCAGGAGAGAGGTTTCAGAGCTCTTGTAATCATGAAGCAGATCCTCATGGGGGACCAAGTGTTATGGTGTGGGGTGGCATCAGCAGCAGAGGGAAAACCGATCTGGTTTTCCTTGTTGACGAAACGGTAACCTCTCAACTTTGTGTGGATAATGTCATCGTTCCCCATGTGCTTCCATTTAGCGAAAGAACCGGGTCTAACTTTATCTTCATGCATGATAATGCCCACCCCCATACGGCAAGAGCCACTGTTGAGGTATTACAAGCAGTGGGGATCAGAGTTCTCGGCTGGCCAGCGATAAGCCCAGACTTCAATCCTATTGAACATGCATGGGATTACCTTAAGAGGGAGATTAAAACTCTAAATGACCAGATCCAGACTCAAGATCAGCTCATGGAGGCGTCAACAGCTGCATGGAACAGGATTCCGGAAGAGCGCATCCATATACTCATCCAAAGCATGCCAAGAAGATTCCAGTCATGTGTAACAGATCGTGGAGGTCACACTCGGTACTAAGGAGCCGATAAATTTCAATTCCTTCTTGGTATGCTGTTGTAATGGTTGAACAAGCGTCTTAACTTCTATTCTCAAGTTTGTTCTAAAACGACCATTTTCAAAAAATAAATAAAAATCTTGAATTTTTTTTAATAAAAATTCGTTTGTTTTTATCAAAATAGTTAGAGAAGAATGTATTGGAGTAATGTCAACCTTTTATTTCATATTTAAACCTATACATTTGAAGTAGTGGGTCCGAATCTCTAAAAATACTTGTGGCCCTTATTTTGTTTTGCTTAGTGTATAATTGTATATAGTTAGGTACTTTTTTTTTTTTTTTTTTTAAGCTTTATTAGGAGGACAAACAGGCAACAGTATAACATTAAGAAAAGAAAAAAAAAAAACAAATAAATGACAAAATAAATAAGTAAAAAAGAAAAGAAAATAACAATAATGTCCTACCTAAAGGGCGGGGTTATTGCCTGTGGCAATCTCTTCCACCCAACCCTTAAACTTTATCTCTTAATAGTACCTATTTATCTTTTCTTTTTACTGTTTGGCAAAATATAACATTCTCTTAGATTGTTTTTTATCGTATCTATAGGAAAAAAAAAGATAAAATCCAGGAGCACAAACGTTTCTTACACACAAATGAATTTTTCCAACCAGGTCCGTTCCTCCCCTGTCAAGACCTGTTCGACTACTGGACACTCCGCTGTGGGGTCTGGGTGGTGTTCCTGCTGGCTATGCTGGGCAACGGAACAGTTGTCTTTGTGCTCATCTTCGCCAGGAGCAAGATAGATGTTCCCAGATTTCTGGTCTGCAATCTGGCCGCGGCTGACTTCTTCATGGGGCTGTATTTGGGTAAGATTTTAGTTTACTGCAACATCACGCACAACATACAACTGAGTTTATTTATTTTGGTCTATATTATTTAGACAACCATTAAACTCAGGCCTAATGTGAATAAGCTTGTAAGCACACTAATATCTTTTATTTCAAACATCTCAAGATCTCCTTTATCTTTCACTTTCCTTTTTTTCAAATTATTTCAATCACATTTTTATCTTTTTATTTATATTCACATTAAGATAAAAGCATTTGTCCTGGTCTCGTGGACAAACGCTGGCTACCACAGAGTCCACAGACCACTTATTCAGTTGGTGCTGCAGCAGAAAGAGCAATGAGGAGAGAGAAAAAACTTCTTAGAGTTCTATCATCGAGGCAAACTACATCTTCATTTCCCATGCATGTGAGACATTGGGCCCCTGTAGCAAGGAGATGAAGGAATTTTTTGAAATACTTGGTGATGGCTTGGTTCTTCTCACTGGAAGTAGGACCGCCAAGTCTTTCCTCTTCCAGAGATCCAACAAGCTAATGCTACCTGCATATTAAATACCCATTGCCTATGATTTGTTACATACGTTTTGGTGATAAAACTATATTCTGACGAAATTATTATTATTTGTCCGCAATTGAAATATGTACAAAATAATTTGTTTTCTTTTTAAACAGGTTTGCTAGCAGTGGTGGACGCCAGCACACTAGGCGAGTTCCGCATGTTCGCCATTCCCTGGCAGATGTCCGCCGGCTGTCAGATGGCCGGCTTCATGTCTGTCCTCAGCGCGGAGCTGTCCGTGTTCACCCTGGCGGTCATCACGCTGGAGCGGAACTACGCCATCACGCACGCCATGCACCTCAACAAGCGGCTCTCCCTGAAGCACGCCGGCTACATCATGGTGTGCGGCTGGTCGTTCGCCATCTTCATGGCTGTCCTGCCGCTGCTCGGCGTCTCTGACTACCGCAAGTACGCCACCTGCCTCCCGTTCGAAACCACCACAGGCGTCTGGAGTCTCACCTACATCGTGTTCCTCATGTTCATCAACGGCGTGGCCTTCCTCATCCTGATGGGCTGCTACCTGAAGATGTACTGCGCCATCCGAGGCTCCCAGGCGTGGAACTCCAACGATTCCCGCATCGCCAAGCGCATGGCTTTGCTCGTGTTCACGGACCTACTGTGCTGGTTTCCGATTGCGTTCGTCGCTCTCAGTTCCATCTGTGGCATTCATCTTGTCAGCTTGGAGCAGGCAAAAATATTTACGGTGTTCGTGTTGCCGCTGAACAGTTGTTGTAATCCTTTCCTGTACGCGATTCTGACGAAACAGTTCAAGAAGGATTGCGTGATGATCTGCAAGACAATAGAGGAGTCGCGGGTGACGCGAGGCATCGGCAGGTGTCGCCACAGCAGCAACTTCAGCAACCGGCAGACACCTGGCAACACGAACAGCATTGTGGACAGGTCCTCCCGGGAGCACTTCCCTCACCCGCAGCCCTGCAGCTGCAACCTGAAGCTCCTGGGCGAGCGCATGACGAAGCCGCGGCCACATCGTCAACAGCGCTGGTCCACGAAGAAAGTCCGCCGCTTCTGGGACTGTCTGCATCTGCAGCGGAAGAGCCACCGGCACATCCGCACCGACCAGTACGCCTACCAGATAGCAGAGATCCAGCAGAAGCAGCACAAGCGGGCCAGCTCCGTGTGCTCCAGCGAGAACTTCTCGTCCAGTCGCTCGGACTCGTGGAAGCAGAACAACCACCACCACTGCGGCATCCCCATGCGGCTGCTGGATCCTAAGAGACGGGCCTCGTCCTGGCTTGTCACGAGGAAGACCTCGCAGGACTCCAACCTGTCCAGCTCTCGCAACGACAGCAGTGGCTCCAACAACACGGCGAGCACCAGTGTCTCGCGCATCTCTCGCTCCAGTAACTCGTCGGATCGCTCAAAGCCTCGCCTGACGCGACAGTCCGCTATCGTGGACGACCCCGACCTGCCTAACTCCCCCGCCAGACTGACTGTGAGGTTCCTAACCACCATCCCCTCCGCGGCGGAGACCAGTGTGGTGAATGAGGAGGAGTCCTTTGCTATCCTGCACCCGACACCTGACGACACGCCCGCCGCCTCCCCCCAGCAGCGGAGGAAGAAGAACTCTGCCGAGGAGAAGCACAAGTCCGGTGTGTAGGGACTCCGAGACTCTGGGTGACATAGACTGAATAATTTTTGAACACGATGGGCCGTTTGCCATTTGGTTGTGTGTAAAATTGTTAGTCCATGATTAAATCAGTCCATTGGCAACCATGCAATCGGGTTTGACACCGTCATCATAAGGCGGTATCAAGTGAAAATTCTGGCAACAGTTTAATTATTTCCTTCTCAATTAGCCTGTTTTGCAGGTATTCAGACTAAACTTGATAAAAATCTGTAGCCTTCTAGAGGCGTTGGGTTATAGAAAGTACCTACAAAAAAATATCAAAGACACTGCCAATTTTTTTCAATATACTTTACTCAATTCTTTGACGATCTGTAAATAATTGTCAACATAAATTTTGAATACTTGTACATATTTGCAAGAATTTCCTTTTTTTAACTTCTAATGTAAGAGCTCCTTTTTAGAAGCTTTTTTCATACAAAAGATTTTCGAAATATGTTTAGAGTTTTCTTAATTAAATGAAAAGTGTGTGTTAAGGCTTCCACTTGTAAAATGTCGCTAGGGTTTTAACCAACATTAATGAGAAAAGTATTAGGTGTTGTATTTGTTTCTGCATCGTGTATAAGTCACCCTAGAAAAAATATTATTATTAAAATCATTTAATCACTGGACTCATTCAAATTTCAGATCCTTATCTACTTTTCCTCTTTCTGAGAGGCTCAAACGTATGAAAAGGTGACATGCATGATTTGCATCAAACAAAAAATTGAGCTACTTTTTGTTTCATAATTTTATTTGTGTTGTCAGTATTTAGCTAAATTAGTGAGGCGAACAAACTGTGATCAAATAATAATAATTAATTTAAAATGGATTAGTTTATTTTAATAATAATTAATTAATGAGTTGGTTATTTTTGCACGGACATTGTCAGCAACCACATTGCATGCAACTGTGTAATTTTGCGTGTACTTCACGACAGATTTACTGTTTTATATTGTTAATAATTTACCCAAAATAAATAATAAATTGATGTTTACTAAAGGCTGTGTAATTTAAAATAAGTATTTAAAAATGTTAATTTTTGTAATAAATAAAAAATATATTCATATTATACATAGATAGGTACAAATTTTGTTGCTGTATATTAATCGAAAGTTAAGTATAGATAAATCTGTGGAGTTTTTTTTGCGACTTTTTTCTTTTGAATAAAATATGTATAATTAAATTTTATTCTGTTTCTTCCTGAGTAACAATAACATACAATTAGCTAATTCAATGTTTGGCTTTACGAAATTAATTTAATTTAAAGAATATTACATTTTAATGCATTTTTACTATTTTCAACTATTTCTCTTCACAAAAGTATCTCTTTTTCACTTCGAGTGGTTCCCAACTCAGGGGCAGTTTTGATCCCATGTGGGCACTTTGTGGTCTGAAAATCGTTTTAAAATAAGACATGACTGAATTGTCTATGATGCCATTATATCCAGAGTGAATCTGGAGGTGAAGTTCTCGACATAGGAAGCTGATATTCTTACAAAAATATTAGGCCCATTGTCTATAATTCTACATGTTAAGTGCAAAATGGAGCGTTGAATGCACCTGATCTTGTAAGATCACCGAAGTTGAGCAACGTCCACTGAGTTGAAAACTTCGTGATGCTGGCGGTTGATTTTGGCCTAAAATACGGTTCTAAGCCCAATCAGGTTATGGGACGAATGTAATAGGCTATGTAATAGGTCTCCTTAGGGAAATTGTGTCTCCATCTCTAGGAATGTAAATCCTCTAAGAATTGTTGATTTCGCGCTAGTTCATTTGTTTTCTCTGATGTACAAAAGAGAGTTGAGAACCACTACTCTAAGGTATTAATTCCGACTTCTAAGATGTCTATCCTATAAACTTTGTGTGACTGTAACAATTTGTACTATACTTATTTAAGTATTTATTGTACCTTATAATCTTTGTTAATTTTTTTACTGTATACATTTTATTTATGATTTGCGAACTGTAAATACCTTCGTATTTTTTGTTATTTTAAATTAATTAAATTATTATAAAGAAAATTGAACGTGTTTTATGGTTTTGTTTATTGGGTCCTCGGGAAAGATTTTTTGGTGCAACTTTGCATTTAAAATGGATTCTATGTAGTAACATCAAAGGTATTTTACAAGTAATTTATGGGCCGTATTCGTAAAATGAAGCAAAAGATTTTCCTTGCGTAATTCGAAGGATTTGTTTCAGTCCGTACTCATAAAGTTTTGAAAGCAATTGCTTCTCCTTGAAAGCAAAAGCTTTTTCTTCTTTGGAAATAAATGGTACATGGATATTCGTAAAGCTGATCTTATCCCTTTTTTACTTTCCTTATCCTATAATAAGGAAAGTATTGTATTCGTCGAAAATTTGACCTACCCAGCTTTTCACATTTCTGGACGAATCATAGCCTCAGGATACCAAAAAAGTGGTTTTCAGCCATTGGTCCGTGCGTCTGTCTGTGTGTGTGTGTGTGTGTCTGTGTGTGTGTGTGTCTGTGTGTGAACAGGATATCTCAAGAACGGTAAGAGCTAGAGACTTGAAATTTGGTATGGTAATTAATTTTATACATCAGACGAACCATGAAACTTTTGGTTGAAATCGGCCGCATTCTGCGGCCGCAGGGCCGCAAATATTGGCCGCAAGCACCGCTTCTTTGAATTGGTTAAAGATACAAAAAAAGTTCGAGAACAACATTTCCTCAGATTAAAAAAATAATAGGGGTTCACTCTGATCATTTTTTTGATATCTTTAACTTTTTGGAAACCGGCCCCAATTTACCGGTATTGTAGGGGGACCCGATTGGACTAACTTTTTTATTATTCATCCTAGATGGGGGTTGTGACATATCAAATTAAATGATTTTGAAGTGCTGATCACGAATTTGGCATTGATTTTTAGTTATCTGTTACCGTTCAGTCACCAGTGGCGGAATTCGACTCCTTTTTGGGAGATAAGGAAAGTCGTGTGATGTTTACACCAGATTTTTTTTCTTTCTTTTTAATCATATTTATTTACAGAGGAGATCTTGTATTTTAATAGCTCCTATGACTTAATATGGAGGAATTGCTGGTGAGCAAAAGTAAATGCTATGAATACAAAAATAGCAATTGCTTTTTCTTTAACCTTTTTCATCACATCTTTTGCTTTTGCTTGCGAGCAATTGCTTTTTGTATGAATACGGCTCAATTCTTTTTTGCAAGCGTTTGCATATTTTGATGGTCACTTGCAAATTATGATTTACTCTAAATTTTTATGCTAAAAGTCCTGGTTCTATGAGTATAATTTGTTCAAAATTCAATGTTTTATGAAATTAATAAATATGAACACTGCCATTTTCAGTACAATATTCTTACTGCCTTTACTCATTTTTTTTTCTTTCTTTTTTTAAGAGGTAATTGAGCCCCGAAACCGCTTTCGTATTACTTCAGGGTACTTTACCTTTACATCCATGGCATTCCGGAAACGGTAAAACTCCTTCAGAATTTCCCGCTCCAGCTGGGATTTAAACCCGCCGCAACCTCCGGATCAGCAACCAATGCTCTTAACCACTGAGCCACGGAGGTCGGTAATTTGTGCGTGGTACCTTTAGCACTCTCCGTTACTCAAAGGTATCACACTGAAGACCAAGAAGGCTCAGCTTGGACTCCCAGTTTGCCAGAAATTATAGGACCGAATTATGAAATGGGTCCTATAAAATAATAATACCTAATGAGAATTAATGAAACCCCCGTCCTAATCCAGGACGTTAAATCAAATAGAATCGTTGGCGTTAAGAAGGGCATCCAGCCGTAAAAATGTGCCAAAACCAACCAACCTCATGAGGTTGAACATTGAACAACATCGTCCCTGCTTGAGCGGGATAAGACAGAGTAATAGAAGAAGAAGATTAAATACTCGTATCTAAAATTTGTCAATCCAAGACACTATCACTTAACATCTGATGTAAATGCGCTGTGATTGGTTGAAATTCTCAGCAGAGGACGTGTTAAGAGATAGTGTAGGATTGGTTAATCTAATCCTGTTTCATATTTCGGGCCTATGTATCTACAGAATACTGACTCCTTCATTTGCCCTAAAGTAGAAGTTTCAACAGTACAAATACGTTGACAAAAATCAGGGTGATTAATAGGAGTATGTAAATCCATTAACTACATGGTTTTTTCGACCAATTTGGGGGGGGGTCAATTCTATAAAAAAATATGAAAAAATACTCTCTAATAGAATGACACACCCCCAGAATTGAATAAATAAATCGATTTTTTATTTTTAAATTTGGGTTTGACGTCTCTCTCAACTGCATTGTCATTTCACAAGGGGGTCAGGAGTGTTACCCTCCATTTGTAGGAAAGTCACAAATCTGAGTACCCACATTAACATCACTCAGCCTGATCTGGGCCGGAATGTCCAGCATCACGAAGTCTTTACCTCGCTGGACGTTGCTTAACTTCGATGATCCTCCGAGAACCGGTCTTTTGAACGCGCCATCGACGCTGACTGAATATTATTAGTTATTATTATGAAACTCTTTATTAGAACATGACTACATAATTATATACAAACATATAATGGTATAAATTAAAATACAAAATTGGCAATATTAATATACACAGGGAAAAAAATAAAATTAACTACGCCAAACATATATTTTAATGATGAATATTTCCTACTCCTTGTGCATAGATAATTTTTATACTGCATGCTTCCTCAGCCGTACTCAAGTATCTGGGGTATTACGAGATGTACTTAAGTATCGGGGATATTACATAACTGAATAATTTTATTATCTATCCAGAGCAATACTTTAGTACATTGTCTTATGTAATACTGGACACTGGTATACCCTCATAACTCTCTCTCAATCTCTCTGTGTCTATCTCTCACCCCTTCGCTCTGTTATCACTCTCTTACACACCTCTCTCTCTCTCTCTCACTCTCCCTCTTTCTCTCTCTCTTTCACTCTCACGCGCTTACCCTTATTCTGTCTTCTTCCATTATCCTCCTCTTTTCTCTCACGTGTGATTTGCATAAGCGTGCTGATGACGTATACCATTTTAGAAAAGGTGACTATAGATCTCTTTCTAACGCTCTTGGTAACCAGAACTGGGAAATAATATTTGATAACTGTGACAATATAGACAAAGCTCTTTCCAAATTTTACTCGATTCTACATGAAAACATTGCTAAATTTATCCCTTTAAAAACTATACATGAGTTGAAATTCCCCGAGTGGGCTACCCCTGAATTTAAAGATCTTGTATTTCAGAAGAAAAAAGCTCATAAAATATTCAAGTCTTCGGGTTCTAAAGAACATCTTGATCAATTTAAACTCTTGAGAGTGCAATGTAAATCGAAATCACAAGTAGATTATTCAAATTTCGTTAAAACAAAAGAATCTGAGTTTAAAACAACACCGGCGAAATTTTGGTCTTTTATTAAGTCCAAGAAACAGGATAATGACATGCCATCTCAAATGACACATAAAAATAACACATCTTCCGATCCTAACACTATTGCCAATCTATTTGCAGAAAATTTCTCTGCAGCCTACTCAGCTGAACAGCTGGCACCACCTTATTTTAAATTTGACAATGTCCTCAATCCGACACTGAAAGAGATTTCTGTTACTGAGAATCAAGTATTTAAATTATTACAGAAATTAAAAGCTGATTCATCTAGTGGACCGGATAATGTTCCACCTATAGTTCTTAAAAACTGTGCCACTGTTTTAGCCCTACCTCTCAGTTTGTTATTTAATAAATCTCTAAGTACAGGGATGTTTCCTCACAGCTGGAAAACATCCTTTGTAATACCAATTTTTAAGAATGGTGATAAAAATAACATAACGAACTACAGGCCAATTTGTAAATCTTCCACCATTCCCAAGTTATTTGAATGTCTCATTTATAACATTTTAGCACCGACTTTATCTTCCCTTCTTACCAGTCATCAGCACGGTTTTGTAAATAAAAAATCAACAACAACAAATCTTTTATCTTTCACTGACCACATAAACAGAGTAATTGACCAGGGAGCCCAATTTGACTGCATTCTGACAGATTATAGCAAAGCTTTTGATAAAATTAACATTAACATCTTATGTTCTAAATTACAAGCCTATGGTATACATGATCCCTCCTGACATGGTTTTATAGTTATTTTTCTGACAGAACTCAATTGGTTAAGCTTAAATCGACATTGAAAAATGACAAATGTGGTTGCACATCCAATAGTATAAATAACCTGACTACTATCTTATCCGACCCTTTCGAAGTTAGATCTGGCTGCCCACAAGGTGGACATATTTCAGGACTAGCCTTCGATTTATTTATTAATGACATATATTTATTTTTATTGACGGATTTTTGGTTATTTGCTGATGACAAAAAGACTGGACAAAGAATTGACAATGTAAACGATGCTGTACTTTTACAAAAATCTCTGGATAATCTCTACCTATGGTGTTCGATTAATAAAATGGAATTAAATATAAAAAAATGCAAAGTTATCACCTTTAATCGAAAAAAGAGCCCCATCATATTTGAATACAAAATTAATGGCATTCCCCTGGAAAGAGTCTACAGCATCAAGGACCTTGGTATAACTTTTGACCACAAATTGTGTTTCAATGAACATTATAATAACATTACTAGTCGAGCTTACAAAACACTCGGGTTCATAAACCGAAACTCGAAAGATTTCCAAAACCCTAAAACTTACATCCTTCTATATAACGCTTTTATTCGCTCTTTACTTGAATACGCATCTCCTGTGTGGTCGCCATATTATGAAAAATACAAATTACAAATTGAAAGAGTACAGCATCGATTCCTTCGAAATCTCGCATACAAACAAGGAACTCCAATGTCTTTTACAAACCATGACTATTGTGAAATCATGAAAAATAATAATATTTTATCTTTAGACAATAGAAGGGACACTAGTGACATAATCTTTCTATATAAAATTTTAAATGAGCTGACATTATTGCCTGAAATAAAAGAAAATATTCGATTTCGAAATACAGGCCGAAATACTCGCAACAAAGACATTTTTGACTTAGATTTCTGCTCAAAGAACTATACCTTCCACAAACCACTTAATAGAATGATAAGATTATTTAATCAAGCTTCTAATTCTGATTCATCTATACATCCCTTCTCTTGTTCGATCAATGAAATAAAAGATAAATTAAGAAAGATATTGGAAACTTAATATTTTGTTATAATCATAAGATATAACTATATTTATAAGATCAAACAATTTTACTGTCTTTTTCTATCTATCTTTATTATATATTTATGTATCTTAACTATATTTATATCAAATAAACATGGGTTTACCCCGTTAATTTATGAAAATAAAATAAAATAAATAAAAAATCATGCATCATGGAAAAGGAATGCGGACAGCATTCTCCTATTAAGCTTTTCCTTCCCGCACCATTCTTCTCTCAAGTGTAAGGTCCTTCCATCATCCTATTTCTCCCTCTCTCTTTCTTTCTCCAATTATTTTCCTTCTCTATCTTTGTCCCATTATTTTCTTCCCCTCCTTTTTTTTCTCTCACATCTTTTTCCATCCTTCTCTCAAGTGTTAGCTCCTTCCTTCATCGTATTTCTCTTTCTCTTTTTCTTTCACCAATCGTCTTTCTTCTTCCTCTTTCTCCACCCTTCTTCCTTTCTCTCTTTCTACCACCAATTTCTCTCCCTCATTATCTCTCTTTCTCTCACTATTTTCTCTCCCTCGGAGACAAAAAAAGAGAGGAGCTCTTTTTTTCTCACATCTTTTTTCAACCTTCTCTCAAGTGTTAGGTCCTTCCATCATCATATTGCTTCCTCTCTCTTTATTTCTCCACTCCTCTTTCTTCTCCCTCTTTCTTTCACTATTTTCTCTCCCTCTTTCTCTCTTTTTTTCTCACATCGTTTTCCATCTTTCTCTCACGGTCCTTCCATCATCATATTTCTCCCTCTCTCTTTCTCTCCCCTCTCTCTATTACTTTACTTTGCATTTTCCTTCTTCGAACTTCTCTCTTTCCCTACCGTCCTCTTTCCCATCCCGGGTAATCTCCAGTGAGCAATAATAACCCAGCTGCAATACGGTAACCAGACTAACCAGTGTCTTCCTCTCTCCATACTTCTTGTTCCTACTGGCGACTACAGTATAATATATGACACACCTGCCTAATTATGGTACTATATCTATGTACATTATGATTATGTACCTTCATTATGATACGACTTATTATGTAGCGACTTTCATGGATGTAACACATTCTAATCAGTTAATAAGCCACATAGTGGACATAATACAAAAGACACAAATATCGTAATCACAGACCACAAGCGTCTACATCAGTAGCTCCTGTTTTATGGCTAAGAAAAGTTGTGAAACACTCATCTTAAAAAAAAGGGTGGTACATAAGAGGAGGGAAAATTCGGTGAGTCCTAAACTGTGCAAAAGGTTTAAAAAAACATGCAGATTGCATATTCAAATAAGATGAACGGCGTGAATACAAAGTTTTGTGTAATATTTTCACGCCTACGCACGCAGTAGGCCGGCCGTAACTTGGCCAGGCGAACTGTCGTGTTTCTAGATTTTTGGTCAGATTTCCATCGAGTTGAGGGTAAAACCCCCATCTCAAATAAATTAGGAAACCTAAATGTTAGCCAAACATGAAGGCAAAATATCATTTTTTTTTTTAATTTATGCTTTACGTCGTTTTGAACTGCATGGTCATATCACGACGCGGGTCTTATCCTCCATTCGCAGTAAAAACTCAAACCTTCTGTCCCAGCCTGGGTGCCGGAATGCCAGAAGTCTTTACCTCGCTGGACGTTGCTTAACTTCGGTGCTCCTACGAGAACTGGTGCATTCAACGCGCCATAGACGCTAGCTAAGATCATTTTAGCTTTAGCCAAATGCTGGACCACTTATTTTTACTATTTCGTACCACCTATAAATAATATTCACCAATACAATATGAGTTCAATACAAAAAATTGGTCTATCCATTCAAAAGGAAATGCTCCTTCATCTCTAGGTTCCCTTCCGGAAGGACGGTCCCTGGGAAAAGTTTCTTTGTATTTAAAAAATAAATAAAACATAAATAAAGGGTTTAAAAACAAAAAAAAATAATAAGAGTTCCTATTTTCAAAAAGGCGTACCTCTCTTAATAAGAAGTTGTACAAATTGAAATACCTAATTACTTATTTTGGTTCACCTTTTTCCTTCACAATTCATCCCCACTCACTTGAACTATATACTTGTCGCCATTTGTGTACATCAAGGGGTACATTTGTTTCCATGTTTTTGTTCGAAAATCCAAAACACAAACTTTTACATCTCTCGTACAAACAGATGCTGGCGAATCCTGGACTACAGCCTGGGGTTGTTGACAAACTTTAGGGGAACGCTGGGTAGGATAGGACAGGGGGGCTAGAATACACATTAAACTTTTCAACAATTTCGTGGCTGGCGAAAAGCCTAAAAACTTTTTTTCACCGCTACCGCCAACGCCTGCTAGATGGCCCTTTTTCCAAGTAATTTATAATTTCTAGTTTTATGATTTAGTTTGGCGATTTTTTTTTTTTTTTTTTTTTTTTTCAAATGACTTTTTCCGGCCCGTTATCGTTTAGTTTTTTTAGTTTTATTTATTACACGTCTGAAAGTTAGTATTGCCGTATACAGAGACAGCATTTGTCTTGGAGATATATTTTATTTATCGGAGGTGCCGAGAGCTTTATTGTGTTTTCCATTATTTATTAGACAATGTTTGCCTCTATTTTCGGGAACTTGGAGAAAAAATTGAGTCAATAAATTTATTTGAACTTTTTGTATTTTAGAGAACGCGGAGGGCAGTATTTTTTCCGACTTAGACTTTCATAACATGATGCCACATAAATATGAGAAAGAAAGTGAGAATATTAGGACAACAAAAGGATAAAATCTAAAGATGATAATAATTTCTATAATTTTTATAACCATTCTGTGTTGCTGAAAAGGCTTTTGGCCTAAACTGATCTCTCATTTAAAAAGATAATCTTGCTTTTCTTACTGCACATCTAAAGACTTCAATCTTATTATTTCTGCAAAATTAGACTGGAGTGATATTAGGTTTTCACTACATTATCTATTATTATTAAATGCTTTATTAGATAAAAAGACATATACCTATATATTATGTGTAATACAAATGATTATTATGAAAATAATAGAAAAATGTAAACAATAAAATAGATAGATATAAATAAATACATATGTCCTAACTAAAGGGCGGGGTTATTGCCTATGGCTATCTCTTTCACCCAATCCTTATACATTATGCTGGAGTATTTACATAAAGTTATGCACGATGAACATTTTTTTGTTGATGTTTTTTTTTTTACAATAAAGTCACTAACATTAAAGTTTGTAACATTTGACATCGATAGGTAAGTTACTGTTATGAAAAACATATTTTTTTGTGTTTCAAGACGGGAACTTCTAGTTCGTTTTGCTTCATCTCTCTTCATGGCTATCGTCGATAGTTTTTAATAAGGCAGGGGGTGTAGCTACAAATATGTTAGGGTGGAAAGGAAAGCTTTATTAGGGATTGATAATAATATGGTATGTAGGTATTAAAAAACGGTGTGTCTTTTGTTTATGTCCAGCACAAACATCATCAAACTTATTTCAACATTATTAATGTTGTAACATTAGCATTTTTTTTTCTTAACCTTTTTTGATCAAGTCTCACTAAACTTGATTATCTTTATGTATTTTTATAAAGTAGACTTATGTTTCAACGTTGATTCAATATTTATCTTGAATAATACTTTATAGGTACTGTATACAATATAAGACAGTATGCATTCTAATAATAATTGTACCCTATGATAAAATTAATGCACCGGTTCTCGTACGATCACCGAAGTTAATCATCGTCCTGCGAGGTGAAAACTTCGTGATACTGCCACTCCGGCTGTACCCAGGTTGGGTGAGGTCAATGTGGGTAGCAGGTTTGTGATTTTCCTACGAATGAAGGGTAACACCCTTGTTTTAAGATGACTTAGCTGTTGAAAGGGACGTAAAACCCAAGAAAATAACCCACCATCCTGTATGAATATCTGAAAAGTTTTTGGCAACCCGACAAGACTAACAACAAACTGGAAGCACCCCAGCGTCGCGTTCAAGAGACAGCACTCTCAAGCTTTCCAAAATTGTGCTGCAATAATTTTTCTCTTCCTAATTAATAATGATAATAATCATGGTTCTGCTGATGATGATAATGTGTCCAATGCCGTCGTCATTACTCAACTAGAAAATAGAGCGCTTACTGCATGGTATATTTCGTTTTGCCTACCCGGATTGAATTTCTTTTTGTGAATTTCGAACCACATTGTGAAACAGGATTAGGTTTCACGGATGACTTGAAATAGCTATTAGTACTGGACTTGGGTGATAATACATTAATACTTATTAGCATTGTCTTACAGCAACATAATATAAAACACTTATGTGAATACTTTTCAAACAGTCAATTAGGTAATTTGAATTTATGTATAGATATTACAATTATTACACACATACGATACATTATTACGTTCATTACTCGTATGAAAAAATGCAAAACACTGTTGTATTTTCACTTTATTGAATTGAATTAACAATACATTTTTTCTACGCAAACATTTTTTCGAACCCGCGACCCCTAGATTCACAGGGTGCCGCCTCTACCACTGGGCTACCAGGACAGACTTTAAAACCGAGGTTACTAGCAAAGTATTAAAAACAGTTACATTTCAAACCGATGAGCAACTTTGATCAGATAGACAGACAGCATATTCCAACATGACGAATTCCATATTCCTATAATCCAAACAATATTCCAAATTTAAAAATATAACTCGTACATGGTATCTGACTTAAGCGAAGTAGAGAACATAACGTTTACTAATTTCAAAATGAAAGCTCATCGTACGGCACCGAAAAAGTAAATCATATAGCATGTTTCTTAGTTTCATGTCAAAAAATCATTACAGATTAAATTTGTCTCTTGTACTAGATATCCTCGAACCTTCCCAAGCTTTCATGACATTTTTTTTAGTGAGTTATGATTTATTGTTTGACTTACAACAATTTTTAAAATTCATTTTCTAATTTTCAGAGTTTTGTATACTTTTGGCATCGTTTCGAAGTTTTTTTCTATCAGACTTTGTTTTCCAATGATCACAATTTTAGTGGATTTTTTTCTATTTTCCTCCCATCTTTACTTTTGGGCAAAGAAGTAGGAGGACAGTATTTTTTCTTTCTCATTGTCTCAATTATCATTTTCTTCTCGTCTACCCCTCTCACTCTTTTTTTCTTGATTTCTCGTCTCCTATTATTGTTATTATTATTAAACTAGCAATTAATTTTTTTCTCAAACTTTTTTCTTGCTCCATTACCTACTTTTCTTGCGCACTGATAACTTCTCATGTCAGGACGTGAAGAGAAGACTGACCAATCTGACCATTATGTTTTAGATAAAAAAAAAACCTAACCTATTTGTATTACTACTACAGTCAAACCTAGATACAAGAGAAAACTGGATATAAGAGAAACCTGGATATAAGAGAAACCTGATGACATGGGTGTGGTAGAAAAGAGAGAATTGGTAGTCAAGTGGTTAATTCTAATCCAGGTAGCGTACAGGTCCATTGGTTCGAATCTCACGCAATGCATGAATTTTCCCTCATTCATTTGAGTATTAGCCAACATAAAAATAAGGGTTAGATGGTAGAAAATGCTGCATCATCGCCTGGTGGTCACCTTCCACAATAGAGTAAGAGTATTATTATTTCATAGTATAAGAGTATAAGGGTTGTGAGGAAGAGATTGTCACAGGCAATATTCCCGCCCTTTAGGTAGGACATTAGCTTCATTCTCTTTTTGTTCTTGTTTCTTTGTTCAATCTATTTATTTTTTCTTTATAATATCATTCTATTTTACTGTATATATTTTTGTCTTACCTAATAAAGCATACCTTAGTAATAATTTCATGTCATTTAATTTCAGGATTTCTTCACCACGTGTCACTGTTCATATCGCTGCCCAACATTTCTAGTTTCTCTAAGATTTTTTCCGTTTTCTAATTGCTCCACGAATAATAAAGCCATTTCTTAGTTGGTATATTATGTGCGAAAAAAAACATGATATCTAAAGGTACTTAGCAGTTAGCAGCATTTCAGGCGCCATGAAAGTAAGACAT
This sequence comes from Bactericera cockerelli, assembly GCA_024516035.1. Classification (NCBI taxonomy): domain Eukaryota; kingdom Metazoa; phylum Arthropoda; class Insecta; order Hemiptera; family Triozidae; genus Bactericera; species Bactericera cockerelli. The sequence goes on along the minus strand of CM044960.1, from coordinate 37,060,360 downwards.
GAAAGTATGCACTACTTTTTGAAAGTATACCTATACTTTATGAGAGTATATACTGTATGAAAGTATGTATCCTAATTTATGTCTTAGTATCTTTTGAATGTTTAGTTGTAATTAATGGCGGGAGTAATGTGTTACGTCATTAATATTAATTACATATAATTACCTCTAATTACGTTAATTGCATACTTAATGTAAGAACCTTAACGAGGTGATCAAGTTTTCCATTAGAAAGTTTTGACACCTTCTTTTTCTGCCTCAATATTAGTCGATCGTGTTGGGTTTTTGCATGAAAAAAAAACAAACGTTACCATTTATTAATTTGTGTTAACCACTTTCGTGATATCACAACTACTCAAACTCGCTTTGCTAAATCAACGCTGAAACCAGGACTTGAACCACCGACCTCCAAGTTACAAGTCTGCCGCCTTATCGATCAAGCTACTGAGGTCGTTTAACACATAATTATTATATTTATTTATTTATTTTCTTTATAAAGAAACATTTATACAAAGGTCTTTTCCTAAGCTTTGAAGGGCTTCAAAAAATTATACTAATCTATAAAAATTAGTAGCGGGCTGTCGCCCGCTTTGCGGGCCGAGGCATGGCCGTGAAAGCAAAAAATCCTTTTTTGCCAATGGCAGGTGTTGTAGTGGGAGTTTCGAAAAATCCCGTCTTATTGCACATCTAGACTATAAGACAAAGCTTCCCTACCAAATTTCAGCTTCCTAGGACTTACGGTTTGGGCTGTAGAGCGATGATCAGTCAGTGGTCAGTCAGTCAGTGACTTTGACATTTATATATTAAGATATATTTGTATAATTTTCACTAAATCAACAATAATATACTTAGATCGAAATACCTGTTGTTTCAACTCTGTAAAAACAGCACCTATAACTCAAACACACACAAAATCAACACATCCACTAACTACACAAATCCGAACACATCAAAAAGTCAACAACACACAACTTCTTGATAATTCTCAAGATATTAGTGGAGACATTTTCATTTTCAAATCGAGAATACGGAGAGCTGTCATGATTTTGAAAATTATTAGAAAACTTTCCGTCGAACTTCCTGCAAAAGTAATTTCAGCAATTTCAGCGGAGTGAATAATCAAAAGTTGGGGAGCTGTGTATTATTCAGATTCAGAACAACAATGGAGGATATGACTTTGAAAATGAGATCTGTCAACGGAATTGTTGAGATGAATTTATCATTCCAGTTCTTCTTTCTGGAGTAAAGCAACGTTCGGTGATTGAGTTACACCCTGTGTAATGCCACATGTCCGAATCTTTATGGGGTTCGGTGGAAGAGAAAGCCACAGGCTTTAACTTCGCCCCTTGGTTCACTACATATTCTATTGTGTTCTTTTTTATTTCACGTCCTCTGTATGTGGTTTACCAATAAAGTGTTAAATAATAATAATTTATTTGGATTTATTAGATGCATTGACTTCATTTTGGGTTTATCATCGCTTTTAACTGCATGGTCAATTGGTCATATCACGACGGGGCTGTTACTCTCCATTCATAGAAAATTCACATACCTGCTACTCTCATTAACCTCACCCAGCCTGGATTTACCCGGAATGCCAACATCACGAAATATTCACCCCGCTGGACGTTGCCCTCGGTCATCTTAGTGGAACCGGTTCCTTCAACGCGCCATTGAGGAAGGTGAATTGTCTTTTTTGACAGATACGTAGAATGGGTATATGGAACAATTGTAACACATAACAACATGATGCCTTTCCAAAACAAAAAACAAAAATATCAAATTTAATATTAATTGGGTTATTTGAGAAATTCATTTGAAAGGACTCATTGCTTAACTAAACTAAAATCTTGCTTGCCAGCTTCGATGACGCGTTGAATGCACCGGTTCTCGTAGGATCACCGAAGTTAAGCAACGTCCCCATCGAGGTGAAAACTTCGTGATGCTGGCATTCCGGCCCAACCAAAGCTGGACGAGGTTAATGTGGGTAGGAGAATTGTGAGTTTCCTGCGAATGCAGGCTAACACCCCCGTCGTGCTATGAACATGCAATTGAAAACGACGTTAAACGCCAATTTACCCGTAATATTATCATCGATTCATCATTGTTGATTTCTCTCCAATGCTGGGTCGCAACGTCTCAACTTCTCCCTATCTTCTGTTAGTCTCATTTAATTTTTACCAAATAGTTTGGTCATAGGATCATCCAACCTTCTCGGTAGTCTACTGAAACAAAAACTCCCTCATGAAATCACCAGAGAAACTCGGAAGTTCTTTAATTTGAAAAGTTCCAAATAAAGGTATCGTATTTGTGTTAATTACAATCGTGATAACACAACAACTCAAACTCGCTTTACAAATTTTTTGTTTGACTTCGGACCTGAAACACCGAACTCCAGGTTACAAGTCCGCCGCCTTATCGATCAAGCTACTAAGGTCGGTTAGGACTTCAGTAGCTTGATTAATTAGGACTGGAGCAATATTTTTTTTTTTCATTTGGGTTTAACATCGCTCCCAACTGCATGGTCCTATCACAACGGGGGTGTTACCCTCCATTCGCAGGAAATTCACAAACCTGCTACCCACATTAACCCACATCAGCCGACCAGGGTTTTGGGCCGGAATTCCGCCTCACTAGACGTTGCTTAACTTCGATGATCCTACAAGAACCGGTGCATTCAAGACTCTGGCAGAGCATGATTTGAAAAGCCGACAACCTGATCCAACGAATATCGCAAGCTCAGTCTTAAGTTCAGGAAAAACTCATCGAAAGTTGGGCGAATATTTCTCAAGTTCAGGAAAAACTCATCGAAAGTTGGGCGAATGATTCTCAAGTTCAGGAAAAACTCATCGAAAGTTGGACGAATGATTCTCCAGTTCAGGAAAAACTCATCGAAAGTTGGGCGAATGATTCTCAAGTTCAGGAAAAACTCATCGAAAGTTGGGCGAATGATTCTCAAGTTCAGGAAAAACTCATCGGAAGTTGGGCGAATGATTCTCAAGTTCAGGAAAAACTCATCGAAAGTTGGGCGAATGATTCTCAAGTTCAGGAAAAACTCATCGGAAGTTGGGCGAATGATTCTCAAGTTCAGGAAAAACTCATCGAAAGTTGGGCGAATGATTCTCAAGTTCGTCGGAAAAATGAGCGTCTCCGAAGCGAAAGCGTCAAGTATGCAGCTCTCGTAGTTTGGTGGAAGCAGAAATAATTATTGGCAAGTTTTAAGTTTCTTTAATTCGATGAAGTTGTTGACAAAGTTTTGCAAGGAGACTTGGAAAGTTCCTGGCTGTGGTTTCAGATGGATTGAACATAGTTTCCATATGAATGAAGAAATAGGATGCAGCTTTCAAAATAATGAAGGACTGGGATTTGCAGCTTGCTGATTTGAATAATATTACAACTTTATTGCAAAAATTGATGCCTCATGCCTTATAAATAGTTGTTGAATTTGTTGCGGTGTGAAGATAGAGTCAATAGTGAGTACAACACTTTTCGATAACTATAAGATAATAGCATTTTTATCGTATCTTTTTAATTTGGGTTTAACGTCGGGTTTGGCGGAAGAAATTGCCAAAGACAATAACCCCGCCCTTTAGTTAGGATATACACAGGGTGGTCCAGAAAGTTTGCACAAAAATGATAGGGGTAATAAAAGAGACCATTTCCAATAAAAATGTTCCCGGACATTTTCCATTTTTTTTTGTCGTTTTCAAAATGGCGGCCAAAACTTTGACAGCCTAAATGAGTATTAAAACATTAAAAGGGTTCATTTTATTTATTTTCACTAGAATTTTATTTACACTTTTTTAATTGGACAAACTATATACAACACAGATAATTACAAATTAATATGATTACAATAATGTACATTCCACATTACTTACCTCTTTATAATTTATATTCTCTTATTCCTCCAACTTTTCTCTCACAGAAGTTTCTCTCTCATCTTTCTCCCCTTCCTCTCCCTTTCCCTCATCATTCCTTCTCTCTCTCTCTCTCTTCGTCTCTTTCTCTCCTTCCCCTTCCTTTTCCTCCTCATCCCTCACCTATGAAAATGAACATGTCCGCATACCCACCGGTGGGTATGTAAAATACTGCAGACAATTCATCCCATGTTTTTTTACATCCCAGCAGTGTTTATACATATTCCTATCTCTCTCTCCCCTTCTCACTCCCAAACACATTCATACACTCCCATGTCTGCCTCTCACTCACACACGCATACCTTTTCATCTTCCTTTCTTTTCTCACTCACACATCGTACACTCTCCATCTCACTCTTGTCTCTTTCTCACTCACACCCTCTCTCGCCTTTCGCGTTTTTTATTACTCTACCGTATACTAATAACCCCTCAGTCTCCATCTTCATCTCACCCTCATACTCTACACACCCATCACACCCACAGCTGTCAGTTGCAAGATGTGACACTGACAGCCACCCGATGACAAGTGGTCTGCATTTATTATCTCACTCGCTCTCTCACTCTCATGCCACTCTCTCATGCTTCTCACACACTCTCTTACTCTTTCATTCCCATCTCTCTTACTCGCTCTCTCTCCTTTTTCTTTGTCTCAATCCTTATCTCACTCTTTTATTCCTCTCTCTCTCTATCTCTCTCTCTCTCTCTCCTAAATTATTCGGAAATTAAATTATTCGTAGTATCACTGAAGTTGAGCAACGTCTAGCGAGGTGAAGACTTCGTTCCGGATGGGTGAGGTTAATGTTGTTAACAGGTTTGTGAGTTTCCTGCGAATGGAGGGTAACAACCCCGTTGTGATATGAACATGCAGTTGAATTAAAAAAAAAAAAAAATATATATATACCAAATCTCTGTCACTTTTTCGAATTTCAGTAAGGTAGGGGAAGATGTTTTTCCTATTTTATATTAGTTTATATTATTTTTTAAATTTATTTAATTTGATGTATTTATTTATTTTATTTTTGCTGTGATTATTGTGATTTGTTTTATTTTATTGTTGTTATAGCATACATATATTGACATTTTGTACATAGGACTTGCTCCGTTAAAACTGCCGTTTACGGGGTAAATTATTATTTACTATATTTATCTTAGTTTTATTGGGTGATTCCATTTCTTTCCTTTCTATAGGATAAGGAAAGTAAAAAAAAGGATTTGAAACCGCGACCCTCCGTATGGTGCAAGCCACCTCGAGTATCCGCACTGAACATACATGAGGTACCTCTTTGTAGATGCATTACACAAACAATCATTAATTTTCATAATGAAATTCGATCCAGCATCGGGGGAAGCAAACAAATTTCGCAATTCCATTTCCAAAATATCGAGTTGCAAAAACTCTACACGCTACACCCGATTACAAAGTGTTTGGAAATTGCTTAGGGGGAATAAAATATAATTATCCCTTGTCCTGCACCGAGTATACGTGGATATTGTTTTACGATGCTTCTGCATATTGCAAACCCTGTGTGCAGATTTCTAATTGCAAAATTATAACGACCTTTATTATCTCTGTATGGGTCGCTGGGGTGCAGATGAAATATGATCGCCGTCGCTGTCCGGTTGTCCAAATATCCGCCCTCGCCAGCTTCTGGGTTTCCAAGATATAGAAAAAGGGATTTGGCTACTGTTACGTGGCGGATTTCGCACATTAGCATACGTTGTGTGCACACTGGCATAACTTGTGTATTCCAGACAAACATGTTGGAATTTGATGGTGGCTTGTGAATATGTTCTGACAATGTTTTAGTAGGTATTTAGAAAATAATATGGCATTGTCAACTGAAAAGCCGCAATAAACTACTTGTAAATTTTAATACCAAGAGGATTTTCTCAGTAATTTTGAATTAGTAAGTGTATCAAAGTATTTCATGAGGCGGTTGAATCGTGGAACTTCAAATTCAGATCATAAATTTCTTCTAAAGTAATGTAAGCACAATCTGTGACACTATCAAACTTAAAAAGGAAAAGTTAGTGGACACGAAGGTGTTCCGGCAATGCCTCTCAGAATGGGCCAGTTCTCAAATCCACTCTTGTCCCTTATAATATCTTACAGTAGATCTGTTCTTTGAAGAAGCTTTGGTATTGTCGATCAAGTCTCTAGCACTTACCATTCTCGAGATATCGTGTTCACACACAGACGGACGCACAGACCAATGGCTGTAAACAACTTTTTTGGTATCTTGAGGTTATGATTCTTCCAGAAATGTGAAAAACTGGGTAGGTCTAATTTTCGATACAATATTTTCCTTAATATAGGATAAGTACAAATCTGACGTAGCCTGCCGGCTAAATTTTTAATCGCTTATTAGGACCGTATTGTGCACTTTATCTAAAGAATCTGGTGTGAAAATTCAATTTCTGAAATGAAAATCAGGATAATAATACAAATATTAACATGTGTATGTGTATGTACATCTAAAGAATATATTCTATGTACATATTGTACATACACAATACATGTTAATAACTTTCTCGGGATATACTAATTTTTACAATTGTAAATTAATAATAATTATTGAACCAACTCGTAAAGGAGAAAGTGAGAGACAAAAAAGAAGAGGGAGGGATAGGATGAAAGAGAGAGAGAGAGAGAGAGAGAGAGAGGAGAGAGAGAGAGAGAGAGAAAGAAAGAGACATTTAAGGAAGGGTTTAAGATTTCAATGTCCATTCGTCATTCGTCCATTATAAAATTTGAGACAGCAGGCATTTGGACAAAAAGTTTAGAAGGAACAGATGTTGCAAAAGGTGATCTTGTAGCCATTTTTGTCTCTCAACGTGTAGCAACTTTCTCCATCCTTCTTAAGGGAGGTTCCAACTCTCTAAACAAAATATTTTTTTTTTAAAGATGAGTGTTTCACAGCTTTTTTATTTCATAGCCATGAAACAGGAGCTATTCTAGACGCTTCTGGTCTGTGTTGTAGCTTGCCCATCCCGTAGTATGCCTGATGGGCGAGAAGTGAAACAATGCTTACTGTAACCAACTGTAATCAAATTTAGAATATAATTTTTTTGTCGGTTCGGGGAATTGAACCCGGCACCTTCCGCATGGCAAGCGAGTGCTTAACCACTGAGCTAATCGTGCGCTCACGTGTAATCGCCACCCTTGGACATGACATGAATAATAATAATAATAATAATAATACTAGCGCCTTATTTATACTAACTGATTTGGACTAATCAGTCCCGTTATTTCAGCAGGAAGCCCGAAACGTATTATTATGTAGTCAAATACCAAATGGGACGATAACTTGTCATGTCGCGGCTGGTTTCGAACCCGTGACTTCTGGACTACCAGACTGACAAGATGAGCACCTTATTTATACCGTGTAAATAAGGTGATATTATTTTATTGAACTTAATTTTACATGTATCAAATTCTCAACTTTACATTTAACATAATCTAGTATGTAGATTGATATTGCAATTGTCTACATGTGTGACGTAATATCAATTATTAAAAAAAATAATATATTTTCATTATTATTATTATTATCTTGTTTCTTTCCAAAGTGTCACGTGTTATTTCCCTGTTCACAAATCTTCTTTAGCACTTGTGTCATTGAGGCATTAAGTGACGAGAAACATCGCAAAACAATTAAAACACCTTAAAGGCAATAGAAAGTGAAAATATCAAAGGAAAATAAAATTATCATCTGAGGCACGTGAAATACATAATTATAAGCCACCAAAACAAGAGAGAGAGAGAGAAAATGAGTGAGGGCGAGTCGGCGAGAGAGAGAGAGATAAAGGGAGAGAAAAAAAGAGATTGGGAGATAAAGGGAGAAAAAAAGGGAGATGGAGGAAGAGAAGAAAGAGAGAGGAAAAGACATAGAGTGAGAGAAACAAATTACATAAGTACAGACACGTGATACATTTGAAGTCCCTGCCTCATCTTTTTCTCTTTTTACATGGTTTTACAACAATGTATTACTTTAATCTTTTGTGTTAGCCTTTTTGAGTCATTTTTTTGTCGTTGTAGTACATTAGAATTAATGTTCAAGTTTATATTCCTACTTAGTATGATAGATCTAAAAGAGGTCAGTGTGATTATTGGAGCTTCTATTGTGGAACTCCAACCAGTCTAAATTTTGAAGTTGTGTTTATACAAGTGGGTGCAGTAGGTACATGAATGATAATACCTATATCTTTTCAAATGTTCTTCCCATCATTATATCTATATAAAATATATTATACCTACCTATTAATTTATTTACTTGGTGTGGTTTCCCAGCCACTTGTAATTCACCTTTTTGATTCTCGTAACGATCTCCATCTCACTCTCTCTCTCTCTTTCTATTTTCCAATCTCTCTATTGTACTCAAAATATTCTTCCGCACTACTTATCTCCTCCACAATTTCAAAAGACCCTCCTGAAATTTCAAAACTAGCACTCTAAGCACGTTCTACCTACTTGTCAAGCTTAAAAAATCGTAATTTTATCGTACCCACCAAAATAGTCTTTAGAATAATTATTCAAAAGCCAAAATTCTAATGCTCCCTCCCCTCTCGCTAAGCCCCACCCCTCTACCAACTTCTCCTCTCTCTAAAATCCCCCCCTCGTTCATCCTACTTAGATATCTCTCACACCTTTGTCGTAATCATATTTTCACCCTCCCCGCCTTCGTCAGTTCCCCACCTTCTAATCTCATTATTTTCAAAAACCGTTAAAGGTTAAATGAGCGAATGCTGATGCAGGCGGAGTAGGACGGGAGGGGAAATGAGAGCAAGGAGAGAGGGGAAGATGAGCAAGAGGTGAGGGGTGGATCAGGAAGGAGAGAGTGGTGGGGAAAGGCTTACGTCAGCACTAAGTATTTCACAGCAGCGGTATCATCAGCGTATAGTCATAATGAACAGTATTAAATCTTGAAGAAAATTTCATATTTTGTGAGCTATTAATTTTGAAAAATGTTCACCCCCTTTCTCTCTATCTCTCTCTGGTCTCTTTCACACGAGTCAGCGTATCATGCTGACGCGATCTCTTTCTCTCTCTTATCTTCTGTTTTTGTTTTACCACTCGACGGCTCTTTGTTACTTCCCCAGATCCCTAGAGTGTAATGCGGTTGAAACTGACTGAGTACGAGCAGATATCGGCTAAGCATAAATAATATGCTCAGCAGTGGAGGATTTATGCTCGTGCTTTAGTCTGCACTGGAGGGTTTTCGCATTAGTCAGCGTAGAAGGATTTGCACTTTCCTGTGGTGAGGTGCGGATTAGGTATTACTGTTTGATTATTGTTAGTACTACTAGTATGTACTTGTAAAGTGTAGTAGTATTACTTGAGTAGGTATTTGGTAGAAGCAAAGGGAAATTAAAAACGCCTCAGTAATATGTTCAAATAATTCTAATAGAAATAATATTCAATAATAATATATTTGTAACATTTTGCTGCCTTAAATAAAGGATGAAACTTGTGCTGATTAACATAGGGGTGAACCTATGTGCTGATTTAAATAAAGGATGAAGCTCTTTGCTGAGTCATCTTATGAGACTCAGAATTTTCTGACTGAGGTCTTGTGTTTGAATGTGTTTAATTAGTAATTTTCTACCTCTTCCGCTCTGGTTTTAAGGTAAATTTCAAGTTTAATACTATTATATAATGTTTGCAACTAACACTGACTAACGACTATAGTAATTAGCCATAATATTAGACTATAATAATATTTAATAATATCCAGTGTTCATATCGGTCAGCCATCAGATATTGACTCTAATATTAGTTAAATATAAGCATATCACTTTATTCTCTATGGTATGTCGAATCAAAATGAATCTATTGTATGTCCGCGTTAAGTTAACGCGACCTTGATCATATATGTAAGTCGAATTCGAACAAATTGAGGAATCAATTTCAGTCCCAGTCTAGGGACTAAACCCTTTGCCTCGGATACAGACAGACGCTTATGGAAGAATTACGAATATTTAGGTTCGAATTTAGGAAAATTTTTGTTTTTTATCTATATCAGACATGCTTTTAGATAATTATAATTTTGTGAAATTAGGATTTTTTCTTAATTTATTTTCACATGCTTTTCGAAAATAATTTGCAAAGATGCATTTTCTTAATTGTTTCCTTTCAGTCCAGTAATTGCCATGAATTCCAATCTACAATCCAAGAGAATGGGAATCTAGAATTGCAAGAAGAAGGTGGACCATTGACTGGATGGAAAGATTTAGGCAATGAAAAGAGAGAGAAAAAGAGAGAGAGAGAGAGAAAGAAAGAGATAGAACGAGAGAGAGTGAGATAGAAAGTTATAAAAAAAAAGGCTGAAAGTCTTATTGTCCAAACAAAAGCTCAAAATCAAATCCAAGCAGGACCGAGAGATGGGGAGACATTCTTGCCCAAATATCTTCCCACCTTCCTCCTCCAATCTATTTTTCTAACTCACCTGTCCTCAATTCAGGTCTCCTTTCCTTTATATTGCTGCCTCTCCACTGTCCTCATTTTCTTCACCCCCTCTCCCTCTTCAAGGAGTGTAGTACGTCTCCTCCACTTCATTCTCTCATCTCCCTCTCTCCCTCCCCTGGAACTACTTTCGCATTACTAAAGGGTTCCTCGATGTTGCTCTCTCTACTTCCATCATTCTATTTCGCTATATTAAATGGATAGGTAGGAAGTGTTCTCTTTCAGCCTTTACCTTCTTCACTCCTCTCCCTCCCTAGCACCCTATCCCTGTGTTCTTCTGGGAAATCTCGTGTCTCTCTCCCCTCCTCCATTATTCTTTTTCCCTTCTCCCATTTTTTTAAGAAAGAGGGCATCTCCTTAAAATTCTCCTCCACTTTCCATCTTTGTTCCCTCTCTCCCTGACAATTTATATCTGGGCTCTTCCGGCAACTCTCCTTTCCACCATTCTTCTCTCTTCCTTCTCCATCATTATCTTCCTCTCCTCCCTCTCCTTAAAAATCTCCTCCACTTTCGATCTCTCATCCTCCGTCTCCCTTATCATCTGCCTCTGTCCTCACTCAATCCCTGTGAAACTCAAACCGTCCTCCTTTTACCCTCCTCCGCCTTCTCATCCATAACTCTTCCGGTCTTCAAGAGGCCTTTATTAAAAAAGTTATTGGACTTTTCAAATTAAAATCTCTGAATACCGACTGCCCCTCGCCATCGAAAGGCATGGAATGACATTGTTTAATAATGATGATGATGATTTTAATGATAATGTTGAAAGTAATATAAAAAGTCTTCATGACGCCTTTCCGCCTCTGTTTCTATCCCTTATTATCTATGCCTTCTATTCATGTGAGAAAAGGGTTAGGCTGTAGACTGTGAGATCAAAAAAGGACTTTTCAGAGCCGAATTATGAAACAGGATTTCATTATATCTAAGTGGACACTATCAGCTGACTCAGGCTATCAGCTGATTGGTTTGGTTGATTGGATGTGTATTGCGATTGGTTGAAATTCCCACTAGAGGTTGTGTTAAGGGATAGTGTCCACTTTGTTTAAATCTAATCCTGTTTCATAAATCGGCTCCTTAGAGAGTATTGTATTGTGTTGTCCTTTACTCTGTCTTATCCCGCTTAAGCAGGGTCGACGTTGTTTAGCCTCATGTTTGAGGTTGGTTGGCACATTTTTACGGCTGATTCTATTTGATTTAACGTCCTTGATTAGGACAGGGGTTTTACCCTCCCTTCACTGGGTATCTGTATTTAATTTCAATCGATAGGTTAATAATTAAACAAGTGAGAAATCTGTGGCGCTCCCTCCCTCCCTGGGGTCGTCTGTGATTTCGTCCCTGAAATTTCAAACAGAGAGACAATTAAATAAATATATTTTAATATTTTAAGAGACTGCTTTCATGATAGCGAGTTGCCAAAAGACACAGTATAACCATCAATAATCCAAGATTAAACGTAGAGCCAGCGTCGATGGCATGTTGAATACACCGGTTCCCTTCAGAACACCGAAGTTAAGCGACATCCAGCGAGGTTGAGACTTGGATGGGTGACCATTCAAATTCTAATTCTCGTGACGCTGGCTTTTCCCGGCCCCACTCAGGCTGGGTGAGGTCAATGTGAGTAGCAGGTTTGTGAGTGTCCTGCGAATAGAGGGTAAAACCCCCGTCGTGATATGACCATGGCAGTTGAAAGCGACGTTAAACCCCATTAAAAAAAAAAAAAAAAACGTAGTACAGTTACATAAGCCGACATTGCAAATTTTAACTTCCCAGCTTTAACGGTTCAAAAGTTATTCAGCTTTTACTGGACTTAATATGAAAGCACCGTATAGTTCGAATCCAGTCGTATACTAAAGACCACACGGGAAAAAAAGATGAGAGTCCATTTTTTTTCATTCTGAGAAATTGGTTTTTAAACTTTGAGACGTTCATCTTTCTTGCTGTGTACCTATAGGTATTTTTCTAAACGTTCTAGCTTTGTACCCCCATCGTTTACTTTCTTTACACTCTGTGGTGATGACGCCAGTGGTCATACTGAATACTCATATAATTAACCACTCATCTTTCCTCACGAGATATGGGGGGACCCCGGAAAGTAAAGAATGGAAGTTTTTCTACCCAACCAGGATTCGAACCCAGGTCACTGTGCGTGCAAACCTAGCGCGCTACTCTCCTCGGTCAAGGTGACTATAACTGTCGTCATCCAATACCTAATCTCTATCTTATACACTTTGTTGTATAAGAGTCGCATACAACCAGGCGTGGCCGGAGGGAAAATATTTCACGGGTGCTACCACACAAACCGAACTAAAATGAGATTTATAGTTATAGAGTCGCTCTTTCAGTATCTAAAAAGTTTCATTTTGTTTACCATTGGCAATCATAATAATTTATTATTCCAGAATTGTGTGATAATTTTCATTGTGTATGAGCTAGGACTTGCGAAAATCCTATCTTTTCCTTTTCGTCTGGGGGTGTTGCAGTTCCGCAGCTTCTTAGCTCCGACCGCGCCTTTTTTTTGATGTACACCAAAAACATGCGAACCGCACATTGCATTACTTCCATGTTTTTGGGCTGCTTCTTATGAGATACTCAAATGATTGTTCTGTTTTGGAGAGACTCACAACGGCCAGATTGTCTGCGTAGGCGATCATTTTAACTCTGGGCGGCATCTTCATACTCAGGACACTATCATAAAGAATTCTACACAGGATCGGAGCTATCTTGGAACCTTGTGGAATTCCTGCGGTCATCTCCATTTCTATGTCATCTAAAACTATCTTTCTATCCTTCAGGTAACTCTTCACAAGGCGTACAATATACTTCGGAATGTTTTTTTTTTACTCCAAAGCATCTACTATTTTAGCCCAAGGCGCAGAATTGACTGCATTTTTTACATCAAGTACCGACCGCGCCTACATACGATTCACCTCATCTGCATTCTACTTTTTCTGTCGTAAAATATACTCATGCAACTGTCACCCTTCTTCGCAAATATATCAGTCGACAAGATAGAGATTTACCACTCTCATGTCGAGTCGCATGTAGATTTCGCTCGAATGTAAATGCCATTTGATGTGAATTTCAAAATCAGAAACGGGTTAGGGAGTCATTCATTTGAATAATGTGGAGAAGAGAGAGAGAGGTATGACTAGAGAGTGAGAGAGAGAGAGCGAGAGATATGACTAGAGAGTGAGAGAGAGAGGGAGAGAGAGAGAAAAAAGGAAGAAAAGGAGATAGCTGAGAAAGGGCTTCGATTTTCTTTTCATAATTTAGAAGGACCCAATATGCCTCTTGTCTATAAATGGGATAAATGTCCTAAATCATAAACAAAAGCCATGGCGGGTAAAACCCAATAATATTTATTGATATTGTAAGTAACAAAATAAAGAAATGCTAGATCTCTTGTGAATAAAAAGTTTCTGTATTTTTGAAACCATCTCAGGCTCTCAGCAGATATAATCTACTTTGAGACTGAGGTTAAGCTTTCGCTAACAAAGGTGATAAAATGATGTTATTTATAGCAACATTAGGGGTGTTGATAATATATTTACTATCGTATGATAAAATAAATAGAATGGCGCAATATCCCTTTGGAAGATATAGTTTTCCGGATAAACATTTGATTTAAGCTTCTCGGGAGAGTTAGGTGGTGAGAGGAGGATACTCCTTCATAATATTGATAATATCAGGGATTTTATATCCCCGATATAGTGCGTTATAAATTCCGTTATAAAAGTTACTTTGACGGAAAGAAAGTGGCGAATCACGCAAACATAGGATTTATTATTATTATTTTCATTATAACCAGCCTCCGCTCCGTGGCGTAATGGTTGTGACTACTGTCCGTAGTTCAGAGATTCTGAGTTCGATCCCCGGTCGTAGCATAGTTTTCACACAGAAAATTCAGATTCGTCCGTACTGGCATTTCCGGTCCTACCCCCAGGCTGGGTGAGGTTAATGTGGGTAGCTGGTACGATTCCCAGAGAATGGAGGGTAAAACCCCTGTCTTATTCCAGGACGTTAAATCAAAATAGAAGCGTTGGCGTTAGGACTTGCATCCAGCCGAGAAAAAAAAATGTGCCACTACCAACCGACCATGAGGTTTCAATTTTCATTTTCAATATAAATCCCAAAGTTGACATTTATTGACAAATTACAATCTAGATTAAATCTAATAAGCAATATTATACAATAAAATATTATGAATTTAGTTTTTTACTAAAAAATTATTTTGTTTATTTCGAGAATAAAAATCAAGAAAGAGGTTAAAGTTTGTGGTTGGATTTGTGGAAAAGCTCAACAATTGAGGATTCTGCCAAAAAATTAAAAAAAAAAAACTTATTGGTAGGCATATTAATTTAAAAATTAGTCTCACAAAAATTAATTTCATAAAATAAAATAAAAGTTTACAGCCGTGAAAGCTAACAAACAATTTTATTTACAAAAATAAACAAAAAAACAACAACATAAATAACCTTTTAAAAAACGTACCGAAAATAGAAGACTCTATATTTTCTTCTTTTGTAAACAATATTCTTTAGATAACAGTTTTTTTATCATGAATAAAACTCGAGAAAAAAGCTTTTTGTCTTTTAACGCCAAGCGAAAGATTTCCCAAAGTTGAAGAAAGTTGTGAAAGCTCGTATTTAATTTCGAGGGCAATTATTAGGCGACAGTTTGAATTATGATCTGGCATTGTACACGGAACAACAGGGGAGAGCACAGTTGAGAAACTCACACTCAGAAGTGAACTACACACTGGTAGAAAAGTTGTGATACACGTGACACTTACTTGGGCAATCACCCATTAGCTAGGCTGGGGATCTAGATATAGCATTGCTTTCAACGCCCACTGGGGCCATGTTACCTCAGTCGGCATTGAATCTGATCCACTCGTCAACTTATTTTCTGTCTGTGTAATACATCATCTTCTAATAGGTTTGGTACATCAATTTAATGGAATATATTGATTTTTTACTGATTGTGTTACTTTGGAATACACAAAAATTATTTTTTTGTGTTTTCACACAAAAAATTAATGAAATGGTCGATCTACTTTTCATTATATATATTATGGGACGAGCCATGGCAGTTATTCAAATGAACCTCACCCAGCTCAAATTAACCTATGTCAATGCAGGTAATGAATTGCTCTGTTTAGTTTATCGCCACGGTTTTATTGGGTTGAAGTTTGCAACTATTTCACCTAATGGATTGAAGTTTTCAATTTTTTTTTTCTCATGTATAATATACATTTATAATATACATAATATAGGAGATATAAATAATATATAGTTTTCAAATGTTTCTGTAAATTGATTGAAGTTGACAACTATTTCTCCAAAGGAATTGAAGTATTCAACTATTTCTTCAAATGGATTGGAGTTTCCATCTTTTTATCCAAATGGATTGAAGTTTTAAAATATGTATTTTTCCAAAAAGATTGAAGTTTACAACTACAATTCCAAATCGATTGATGTTTTCAACTCTTTCTGCAAATGGATTAAAGTTTTCTACGTACAACCTCTGCTATTTCACTGTTCACTGTTGATGGCCAAATACACGTTTACCCTGTTGTTAATAGTTTTTTACCATCTCTCCCCTTCTACATTTTCCATCTCTTTCTTCATTTCTTAGAAATCTTCAATGGAGGAAAAGTTTTTTACTGTGTGCTGGCGAAATTTCATCTATCTCTTTCTCACTTCTCCATTTCAGAACAAAGTTGTGTAGGCATTAAAAAAGGAGAATTTATTAGTCTTATCATGTTGTCTCTTGCTTCATATTTATCAAAGTTTACAATCTGCAATCGTCTTTTATTAAAATAAAAACAGCAACTTTGAAACTGAAAGTCAAATTTATTTCACAGTTGGATTGTTTTATTTGAGAAGAGAATTTGATGCAAACAATCTGTTGAGGAATATTGTTGAACACTTTATGTGTTGAAGACTTTTTTAAAACATTTTTTAACATAAAAGGTTTACAATACTTTTATATTTGGACCTGTCAAGATGATGAAATGAAAAGAGGTCTTTTCGTTTTATCTTTAATATCATTTCCAACTAATTTTAGAAATAAAAGCAATTTTAATAAAAAGAAAAAGCCAGCGTCGATGGCATGTTGAATACACCGGTTCCCTTCAGAACACCGAAGTTAAGCGACATCCAGCGAGGTTAAGACTTGGATGGGTGACCATTCAAATTCTAATTCTCGTGACGCTGGCTTTTCCCGGCCCCACTCAGGCTGGGTGAGGTCAATATGAGTAGCAGGTTTGTGAGTTTCCTGCGAATGGAGGGTAAAACCCCCGTCGTGATATGACCATGGCAGTTGAAAGCGACGTTAAACCCCACTTAAAAAAAAAAAAAAAAAAAAGTTAAATTTTTCAATCTGAATTATGCGATACAATGCACCACAATTATATTTGCCTCTTTGTCTTTGTCCTCAGGATTCACATTCACTATACTAATTTTTACTGAACTTGGAACTCGAACCAGCGACCCATAGGTTACGATTCCGTCGCTTTATCGATGAAACTAGTGAGGTATGTTGGAAAGAAATGAAATATAAGACAACGAAGGAGAAGAAATACATGGAGAAGCAGAATATAGTCAAAGAAATGCACAACAGAAGAGAATGGATCTCAGTGATGGATGGATTAGCAGAGTGGAACACCTCAATAGAATAAAGCCAACAACAGAAACCCAACCCTAAGATTCAAAAGGGGCTGTCCAAAAACATGAGTGATTAAAATGGTAAGGCTGTCAGCTGGTGTAGTGGCAGTTTACACAACAACTGTTGCCCCAGAAAGTGATTAACACAAGAAAGAGAGGAAAGTCGAAACCGAGCAAGGAGAAAGGTAGAGTGATGAAAATTCGCCAGAATTTTATCCCAAAGTTGCAACGACAGGTGCTGTTCTTTTTGTTTGGGGTGAAAGTTCAAAAGTAATACTTTCAATCGACCCTTTTTGTGAAATGAGTCTGAAAATAAACCGTAACGAGACTAAAAATTTGGCTTAGCTCAAAATTAAAGCATACTTTAATTTTTTAAACTTTTTCAAAAATAATCAAATCAGATTTCTTAGATGAATAGATAGTTTAGTTGAACACTGAACTCTACCAGTTAAGTAGACTCACTTATGACTTTTCTAACAAGTATCAACCTCCTTCACTTTATGTAGACCTTGTGAGGATCACTAACCAATTAAAGAATGGAAAAAAAAACAATAAGAAACTTTTTCAAACTGTATAAAAATAAATAATTATATTGATTTTCGTCAGTTCTGTTGATTAAATTTGTAAGAATATTTATATTAAATACATATTATGTAGATTTGAATAGATTGGCTTAAAGATTTTTGAAGTAGAATTACTTTTTTATATCACTATCTCCAAATAGCCACAGTTATTTTGCAAAAGGTAAGCGCGCTAGGCATTGCACACATGGTGACCTGGGTTCGATTCCCAGCGGGGGAAGATTTTTTCTGCTCTGTACTTGGATGTTCGGGGTCCACTCATACCTCGTGAGGAAAAATGAGTAGCTGCTTTAATGTGAAGCAGCGACCAGTGGCAGAATCTTAGGCAAAAAAATAATACAAGGTATTGAAAATTAAAGTGGTAAAGTCCTATGATTCTGCGCTACCCACTAAAATTGTGACATAATAACACAAAGAAAAAGCATTATTTTGCAAAAGGTAGTATACGTACTTTAAAAGACCATAAGGAAGCTCTTTCACCGTTTTTAACCCTGTTTTGTGCATTTATACCAGCCTACACAAGATTATTTTTCTTACTCAGCAGAGTGTTTTATGGTCTTAATTTTGTTTAAGACCATAAAATACTTTATGGTTTTGTTTTATGGTTTTAATTCAATACATTAAATCTACATGTACATCCTAATAATCTTTTTCATTGCATTATATAATGAATGCGTTATAGAAAGTATTCCAATTGGTTATTATTTTCTTTTCTTTTTATTTGGGTTTAACGTCGCTTTCAACTGCATGGTCATATCGCGATGGGGGTTTTCTTACTCAGCAGAGTGTTTTCTGGTCTTAAAATTGTTTAAGACCATAAAACACTTTATTATTTTATGGTCTTAATTCAAAAAATTAAATCTATATGTACATCCTAATCATCTTTTTCATTGGGTTATAGAAAGTATTCCAATTGGTTATTATTTTCTTTTTTTAATTGGGTTTAACGTCGCTTTCAACTACATGGTCATATCGCGACGAGGGTTTTACCCTCCATTTGCATGAAACTCACAAACCTGCGGTTATTCTTAAACAGAGTTAGAAATTAAAAATGACCCTTTGAAAATCTTCAAAAAAAAAAATGAGATCAGTAGCCCGTTCTAGAAACACTCTCAAATCACCAAATCTCTCTTTCAACTGTCACACAACGCACTCTGATTGGTTCTTGCGTTCAATTTAATCAATCAGAGAGGTGCGTGAAGATAGCACCCGACATTGAAGCTAGAATTTTGTACCACCTACCATAATAATGTACTAATTATGTACTGTTAGGAACAACAAATCCCGAATTTTGTACTCCAACCGTAACCCCAGGAGAGCGGTTGAAACATGTCGGGTGCTAACTTCACGCTAGCACCCGACATTGAAGCTAGAATTTTGTACCACCTACCATAATAATGTACTAATTATGTACTGTTAGGAACAACAAACCCCGAATTTTTTACTCCAACCGCAACCCCAGGAGAGAGGTTGGAATATGTCGGGTGCTAACTTCACGATTTTAACCGATGGAGCTAGAATATTGTACCGCATACCAAAATAATCTCTGAATTATGTACTCCCAGGAACAACAAACCCCGAATTTTGTACTCCAACCGTAACGCCAGGAGAGAGGTTTTAACATCGAAAAACCCACCCCCCGCCTCGCCTATTGAAACGCAAATCACACACAGAACTACATGGAACCCCGCGCCTCACCTCTTCCATTGCAACGCAGCGATGGGAGCAGAAGTGTGGGGGGACTTCACGTTGTCGGTGCACGTATTAAACCATAGGTTCTCAAACAGTGGTCTTCTTCTTCTCGTGCCTATTCGCTTCGAATGTTGGCAACCATCTTGACAATGTCGGCTTTGTTGGTGGATGTCCGGAACAGTTCTTCAGATGACATTTTGCACCAATCTCTGAGATTGGCGAGCCAAGACAATCTTCTACGACCAGGTCCTCTCTTGCTATTTATTTTTCCTTGTAGAACTTCTTGTAACAGGTAATATCTCTTTTCATTTCTCATGATGTGTCCTAAATATTCTAATTTGCGGGTTTTCACTGTTTTGATGATCTCTGGCTTCTTCAACATTCTCCTCAGAACTTCATTGTTGGTGATTTTCTGTGTCCATGATATTTTCAACATTCTCCTGTACATCCACAATTCAAATGATTCCAGTTTTCTTGTTGTTTCCTTGCTCAAGGTCCATGTCTCTGCGCCATACAGGAGGACGGAAAATACGTAGCATCTGAGGAGTCTGAGTTTGGTGTTGAGTGTTAAATTGTGATTTTTGAAGACAGAGCTCATTTTATTGAATACTGATCTCGCTTTTTCAATTCTACATCGAATTTCTTGGCTGATATCCCAGTTTTGATTGATGATGGTGCCCAGGTAATTGTATTGGGATACTCGTTCAATCCTACATTGGTTTACTGTTAGGTAGACTCCATTGATTTCTTCTTTGCTGATTATTAGAAGTTTGGTCTTGCTGGTGTTCATTTCCAATCCATATTCAGCACTTATTTCAACTACTCTGTCCATAATTTGTTGCAGTCCATCAATTGTATCGGCAAAGATGATTGTATCATCTGCGTATCGAATGTTGTTAATTACTCTCCCATTGACTGATATACCTTCTCTGATGTTGTCTAGTGCTTTTCTGAATATATGTTCTGAATATAGATTGAAGAGGATTGGTGATAGGATGCATCCCTGTCTTACGCCGCGTAGAATGTTCACTTCTTCGGTTTGTTCATTGTCTACTTTCAATACAGCCGTCTGGTTCCAGTACAAACTTGATATGATGTTGAGATCTCTGGCATCCATTCCTATTTCAGTAAGTATATTTATCATTTTTTCATGTTGAACACGGTCAAATGCCTTCCTATAATCTATAAGGCATGCAAAAATATTGCCATTTACATCTCTTGATCTTTGAAAGAGGACTTGAACAGTAAAGAGAGCCTCTCTCGTTCCAACGGCATTAAGGAACCCGAATTGATTTGGCGCGATCTGATCTTCACATATCTTGTAGATTCGTTTATGTATTATTTTTAAAAAGAGTTTCAATACATGACTCATTAAACTTATCATCCTGTAGTCATCACATGTCTTGGCACTTGTTTTCTTAGGTAACGTGATAAACTCCGATTTTAGCCATTCTTTAGGAATTTTGCCAGAATTGTAGATTTTATTGAATGTTTTGGTCAATCTTTTTATACTTTTATCATCAAACAGTTTCAAGAATTCACCTTGTATGTCATCTGGTCCCGCTGCTTTTTTATTCTTCAGTTGTTTGATTGCAGATCTCACTTCTTCTTCCAATATACTTGGACCGCTTTCTTCATCTTGTTCAGGACAGTTTTCTGTTCGGTTATCGTTGAACAGTGTGCTAAGGTAATTCTTCCATTCTGTTTTCTTGTCTTCAATACTAAGGATGAGGTTTCCTTCTTTTGATATTAGAGCTTTGTCAGTTTTCTTTTTATAATTTCCAGTTAGTTCCCTTACTTTTTTGTGTACATTAAAAGCGTCATACTTTTTCTGGTGATATTCTATTTCTTCACATTTTTCTATCATTTCCAGTTCTTTTGCTTCACGGATTTTCTTTTGTATGATTTTTTGGATCTTTTTGTATTCTACTTTATTCGATAGGTTAAGTCTTCTCAGTTCCATTAGGTTTAGTATTTCTTCTGTCATCCAGGTCTTTAGCATTCTTTTATCAGGTTTTAGTAGTTCTTTCTTGATGTTTTGTACAGCAATCTTTAAATTCTTCATTTCTGTTTCCATATCTTTTTCTTCGTCGTTTTGGATTCGTTCATTCAGCATTTGTGAAGCCTTGTTGTAAACTTCCTGGTCTTTTAGTTTTTTCAGGTCATACGGTATAGTTTTCTTCTTATTCACTTTCTTTAATCTAACTGAAAACAATCCCACTAGTGGCACGTGGTCTGATCCAATATCTGCTCCTGGATAAGTTTTTAATGACAAACAACTATTTCGGAATCTCCTGTTGTATAAAATGAAATCGATTTGATTCCTGATTATCTTGTCAGGTTTATCTTGAGGTGATTTCCATGTATATAACCTTCTTTTAGGTTGCTTGAACCAGGTATTACCAATTATCAAATCATGTGTGTTTGCAAATACCTCCAGGTCATCTCCCCTTTTGTTTCTCAATCCTAAGCCATGTGATCCAATTGCATCTGATGTCTTTCCTTCTCCAATTTTGGCGTTAAAATCGCCCATTACAATTAGTAAATCATGTTTGTTTAATTTGTAAATAATTTCATTTATCTTGTTGTATAGATCTTCTACTTGTTCATCTTCTTTGTCTAGTGTTGGAGCATAGACTTGGATAATATTAATATCAACAGGGCTACTCTTTAGTTGAACGAGCATTATTCTCTCTGATATGGGTGTAAAACTTTTTAAACAAGAGATCAGTTTTTTCTGAATGATGATTCCTACTCCATGTTCACGAGTTCCATCATTTTTTCCGGAATAAAGGACTCTGTATCCTTCAACGTTTATATCACCTGTATCTGGCCATCGCATCTCACTCACTCCAAGGATATCGATCTTCATCCTCTGCATTTCTTGTATGGCATTGTTTATCTTTCCTGGTTGGCTCATGGTTTTTACGTTCCAGGTTGCTATTTTGATGGTACTTCGATTGGTATTTTTTGTTTGTATGTCATTGCTCGTAACCGTCCCTCCCGGATATCCGAATGAGGGACTTATCCGGAATAATTTTGTTCCAAGCACTGCCATGATGGGTTTTTACTAGGACTTACCGCTGTCGATCTTTAATGGAGGTGGTTGGTCCTACAACTCTTCCTCATCCTTATGCCGTTGATCGCTTTATCAATTCATCCGCCTTTGGAGCTCGTTTTCAAACTCCAGGACAAAAGAGTGCCCTTCTCTGTTGGCTCATCCGCCCGAAGCCGTTGGCCGCCAGAGTTTGATTACTTATTCCGGTAATCTTTCGGTCGCCAGAGCCTCGTCAGTGGGAGCAGGGTGCACCAAGCGTGCAGGGGAGGTTGACAATAACACGGTAGAGGCTTTGAGAGTCGCATATCCGCATCTTACACCCCAAACAGTGGTACTCGGGACAATTTCAGGTGCACAAAATTGTACCTACTACCCTTTGTTACCATTTAGGTACATGTGCGAATTTGGCTTTTCTCAAATGATGTATTTGAAAAACAAGTATAGGAGTAAGTTAGATGTGTCCTCTGACATTCGCGTTAAAATAAGTAACATTTAGCCTGATATTGATGCAATTGTTTCGGAGAAGAGTAGGTAATCTCACAGAATGTAGATAGGGTAGACCTTTCCATTTTTTTTCGTCGGTGATAACTCAGATGCAGGCGTTGCTGACGAAGATAAACAATCGTTTATTGATGTGACGTTTATAAGCTCACATTACTTTGGTAGGTATGTACCTACCTTATTTTTTAACGTCAGCTTCTTTGTGGAATTGTGTTAAGTATGATATTATGTAATAAGTAATAAGTTATCATATTTGTGCTATTCACTTTCGTGATGTCACAACTACTCAAACTCGCTTTACTCAATCTATGCTGAAATCGGGACTTGAACCACCGACCTCCAGGTTACAAGTCCGCCGCCTTATGGGTTATAACATAATGTCATACTCTGTATACCTATTACTGTTTACTTTTATAATAAATCATAAATCGCTTCTGAAATTTTCAATTTTATATTTTCCTTTTTCCTAACAAACGGAACACTGTGAACACAGATTTTCCAAACGTCGTGGGTTCGAATCCAAGTGAGGACATGACAAGATACCTTCTGTTTGGAATTCTTATTACATGATCGTGACTTGCTGCTGGGAAAATGAGACTTTAATAGTTCTAATTCGGCAGTATAAACAAGCCGATATTATTATTATTATTTATATAATTACATGCTATGATTAAGTAGTAGTCAAGGTGGCAGAGTGAGTTAGCGCGCTAGGCCAATACGCACGGTGACCTGGCTTCGATTCCCAGCGAGGTAGGATTTTTTCTGCTCTGTACTTAGATGTTCGGGGTCCACTCATATATATTACCTCGTGAGGAAAAATGTGTAGCTCTTTTGATGTGAAACAGCGACCAGTGGCGGAATTATAGGCAAAAATTGTACAAGATATTGTATATTAAGGTGGTATAGTCCTATAATTCAGCGCTACCCACCAAGTTGTGACGTATAATATATTTCAGGAACATTAAACTCCAAATTGCCAGCGTGGCATCGCTGGCGCGTTGAATGCACCAGTTCTCTCAGGATCACCGAGGTTAAGCAACGTTTAGCGAGGTAAACGTTGTTTAACGTTGCTTAACACATTAATCTCACCCAACCCAGGCTGGGTGAGGTTAATGTGGGTAGCAGGTTTGTGAGTTTCCTACGAATGGAGGGTAACACCCCCGTCGTGATATGACCATGCAATGCAGTTGTAGGGCAAGTTCAAAAAATACTTGGAACTTTGTACATGTTGGTCCGGCGTGAAGTTGGCACCCGATAGAGAGTGATAGAGAGACACAGAGAGAGAGAGAGAGAGAGAGAGGGAGAGAGGGAGAGAGAGAAGAGAAAAGAGAAAGAGAAAGAGAAAGAGAAAGGAGAAGAGAAAGAGAAAGAGAAAGAGAAAGAGAAGAGAAGAGGAAAGAGAAAATAAGAAGAGAGAGGAAGAGAGAAAGAGTAAGAAGAGAGAGAGAAGAGAGAGAGAGAGAGAGAGAGAGAAGAGAGAGGAGAGAGAGAGAGAGAGAGAGAAGAGAGAAAGAGGTGAAGAGGAGGGAGAGGAGAAGAGAAAGATAGAAGAGAGAGAGAGAGAGAGAAGAGAAAGAGAAATAGAGACAGAAAGAGATTTGATTTGATTTGATAATAATATAAATTGTTGTATTGGTTTTTTTTTTTACATCATATAATTCCCCTAAGCTAAGAGCTAACTTATAATGGGGAATCTCTCTTCCCAAATTATCTATAAAAAATACAATAGATAACATAGATTACAGATAACTACATATTTAAAGTTGCTATTTTATCATTATAATTTTGTTATTGCATTAATTGTATAGCCAGTCTTATACCTACTCATAATCTGATGGTGTAAGTTATGAAAATATGTTTTCTAATAGTAAAACCAGTAGAATTGAACTTGCATAATGTATAACAAAAAGTCGCCCGCATCAACCTCAACCAATACAGGCCACCCCCGCGTCATACAAAATACTAATCATTTTATAATAATCTTGCTAGTTTTAAAATAATCATCTACTTATGATAAAAGATACTAAAGTAGTATAACTATATGTTTACATAAATGATATGAAATAAAACAAAATAATACTGGACCTCATCTCTTTGCTACTAATTAGGTAATACCTACCAACATAAAATACCTCAATATGTAATAAATCCATTATAATGTATTACATACATTATATGTATTGTATAGGCAAAATTAAGAAGTTCAATGATATTTTTATCCTGTTTTTATACCACACAATTATAATTTTAATATTAAATAGCTGTCTAATGTGCTCACTTAGCTAAAATACTAAGTTTTATTTTTTCTTTTATTTTGTTTTTATCTTTTTCTTCTAAAAATGGCTGACACTAATCATTCAGAAGCCTGGGAATACAAAAATCGAGCCTCTTGTTTCCATATCTTATGGTGTTAACTCTGATGCGCCTGAAGGCCTGATGCCTCAGAGTGTATGGCTGATAAGTAAGCTGTCGAAATGATTTTTCAAAAAAGTTGGAATAAATTAGTGTAAATTTTGATAGTTCATCTGGGGTTAGGCAGTCGATATTTGATTGGTGGAGTAAAAGTTTCCTTATTTGCTTCTGTTGAGTGATCAAAGGGTTCAAGATGTATTGCGGAGCATAGGTATATAAGGTGACCCCATATCTCAAGACAGAATCAATTAAGGAAAAGTATATAATTTTTTTAGTAGTCAGAGGGAGAGATTAGGCGTTTATTTTATTCAATTTATAGAGAAGAGAGAGAGAGAGAGAGAGAGAGAGAGAGAGAGAGAGATAGAGAAATAGAGATAGAAAGAGAGAAGAGAGAGAGAGAGAGAAATAGAAATAGAAAGAGAGAAGAGAGTGAGAGAGAGAAAGAGATATAGAAAGAGAGAGAGAGAAAGAGAGATAGAGAGAGATAGAAAGAGAGAAGAGAGAGAGAGAGAGAGAGAGAAAGAGAGAAGGAGAGGAGAGAAAGAGAAATAGAGAGAGAAAGAGAAATAGAGATAGAAAGAGAGAAGAGAGAGATAGAGAGAAGAGAAATGGAAAGAGAGAAGAGAGAATGAGGAAAGAGAGATAGAAAGAGAGAAGAGAGAGAGAAAGTGAAATAGAGAGAAGAGAAAGAGAGAAGAGAGAGAGAGAAGAGAGATAGAAAGATAGAAGAGAGAGAGAGAAAGAGAGAGAAAGAGAAATAGAGATAGAAAGAGAAAGAGAGGGATTGGTATTGGTATAGGTAGGGCTGTCGGCTGCGAAAGCTCTTTGTCACTGCGACCTTAAATAGATCTTTTGTGACATGCCCTGTAACTCTAAAAGAGATCAAAGCTATTAATTTAGCTTAAGATTCTTTTAGGACTGATTTCGGTAACTTCTTTAGGTGTTAGAATCAGCCTTGAGAAGTGTTTCAGTCGAGCGTGTGAGGCTGCTCCACATTCACAGAGAATGTGTTTTGCTGTCTCTGGGGCCTCTTTACAGAGACTGCATTTTAGGTCTTGAGCAATGTCCATTTGTTTAGACGATAGTTGAGGCTACAGTGGCCTGTTAAAAGCCAGTAAGGATTCCTCTTTGCTCAGACAGAGCATTTCTTTTGCTCTTTTGGGCGAATAAGTTAGGAACATTTTCGCCTGCCAGTGGCCGGGACTCATTTAGGAACTTCTTCAGAATTACTCCCACTTTCAAAGACTTCAGGGCGTTTATAAAGCTTTAAGAAGCAGTTAGGGTTTCGAATGCCACCTCTGAACTATCTCTACAAGAGAGTATAGTTGAGGTTGTTGGCATCTTCTGCCTCTTCTGCTCCATTAGCTTCTCACCCTGATGCTTTGAAGTGGTTTCTTCTGAACAAGGCTGCTTTTTGGTGCTCTTTTACTGGAAATTGGCTCTACGGCTTTGAGCAGCCATTCGAACCTCCTTCCAGCAGCTCCTGAGAGTTTTAAAAAGTTCTCTTTATTTGAAGCTTTTCAGCAGCTTCTGAGAGACTGCATTTTGCGTCTTGAGCAATGTCCATTTGTTTAGACGGTGGTTGAGACTACAGTGGTTGAGCCTGTTGAAAAGCCAGTAAGGATTCCTCTTTGCTCAGACAGAGCATTTCTTTTGCTCTTTTGGGCGAATAAGTTAGGAACATTTTCGCCTGCCTATGGCCGGGACTCATTTGGGAACTTCTTCAGAATTACTCCCACTTTTAAAGACTTCAGGGCGTTTATAAAGCTTTAAGAAGCAGTTAGGGTTTCGAATGCCACCTCTGAACTATCTCTACAAGAGAGTATAGTTGAGGTTGTTGGCATCTTCTGCCTCTTCTGCTCCATTAGCTTCTCACCCTGATGCTTTGAAGTGGTTTCTTCTGAACAAGGCTTCTTTTTGGTGCTCTTTTACTGGAAATTGGCTCTACGGCTTTGAGCAGCCATTCGAACCTCCTTCCAGCAGCTCCTGAGAGTTTTAAAAAGTTCTCTTTATTTGAAGCTTTTCAGCAGCTTCTGAGAGACTGCATTTTGCGTCTTGAGCAATGTCCATTTGTTTAGACGGTGGTTGAGGCTACAGTGGTTGAGCCTGTTGAAAAGCCAGTAAGGATTCCTCTTTGCTCAGACAGAGCATTTCTTTTGCTCTTTTGGGCGAATAAGTCCCGGCCACAGGCGAATGCCTGTGGCCGGGACTCATTTGGGAACTCCTTCAGAATTACTCCCACTTTTAAAGACTTCAGGGCGTTTATAAAGCTTTGAGAAGCAGTTGAAGTTTCGAATGCCACCTCTGAACTATCTCTACAAGAGAGTATAGTTGAGGTTGTTGGCATCTTCTGCCTCTTCTGCTCCATTAGCTTCTCACCCTGATGCTTTGAAGTGGTTTCTTCTGAACGAGGCTCTTTTTGGTGCTTTTTACTGGAAAGTGGCTCTACGGCTTTGAGCAGCCATTCGAACCGCCTTCCAGCAGCTCCTGAGAGTTTTATAAATCTCTTTTATGAAGCTTTTCAACAGCTTCTGAGAGATGTTCCTGTTAGTCGCCTTTTACGACAGGGGGAACAGCCCGTGGTCTTATTCTTAGCCGAGAGCCACACGGACCGAAAGAGAGGGATAGAGAGAAAGGGAGATAGAAAGATAGAAGAGAGAGAGAGAAAGAAAGAGATAAGAGAGAGAGAGAGAGAGAAAGAGAAATAGAGATAGAAAGAGAGAAGAGAGGGATAGAGAGAAAGAGAGATAGAAAGAGAGAAGAGAGAGAGAAATAGAAACAGATAGAAAGAGAGAGACAGAGAGAGAGAGAGATAGGCAGATTCACTCAGATTCTGCAGTTTTTTTAAGTTTTTTAATGTTAACTTTTAGCGTTAATAAATTGCAGAATAATGGGAAATGTCATGTCCAATCCTCAGTTTGATTTCTGTGCTTGAGACTCCTTTCCTGGCAAATGATTTCCACTTTATAAGAACTTGGCATTCATTTGATATTTTTTTTTTTTTTTTTTTTTTTTTAAATACTTTTTCATCATTTATTTTTTTTTAAAACATATAACAATTATCAAGCACAGAAACATAACTTAAATAAAATAATATTATATACATAGATAAAATGCTTAAAATTGTTTTTTTGTTATTTAAATTGCAGTAGAAGAGACCCGAAGTGCGCAAGCATGTGTTGGGTCTCTTAATCTGATATCAGTTCCTTTTTAGACAATTGTTTTAAGGTAATTGTTTTTGAAGGATTCTAATTTTCTTGGTGTTTTTTGCACACGAAGTGTATTTTTGGGGGATACAATATACAACGCTGACTAGACAATGACTTAACTCAAACTGCCCAACAAACAAAGACACGAATACAAATTAAATGTATCTTCCTGTGGTTAAATTAGCAGGAAGATAACAACATGATCACAGAAAACACACAGGATGATAACAAAAAAAAGTCAAAAACAGGGAGGCGGATAAGTCAAAAACAGGGACCGCTCTCCCAAATAAAGCTAGATAAACCTTATCTAGCAACCGTAAAGTTGCAATTATTATTATTTGCTACAGAGGACTTTACCACTTTAATATACAATATCTTGTACGATTTTTTTGCCTATAATTACGCCACCAGTCGCTGTTTCACATCAAAAGAGCTATACATTTTTCCTCACGAGGTAATATATATGAGTGGACCCCGAACATCTAAGTACAGAGCAGAAAAAATCCTACCTCGCTGGGAATCGAAGCCAGGTCACCGTGCGTATTGGCCTAGCGCGCTAACTCACTCTGCCACCTTGACTACTACTTAATCATAGCATGTAATTATATAAATAATAATAATAATATCGGCTTGTTTATACTGCCGAATTAGAACTATTAAAGTCTCATTTTCCCAGCAGCAAGTCACGATCATGTAATAAGAATTCCAAACAGAAGGTATCTTGTCATGTCCTCACTTGGATTCGAACCCACGACGTTTGGAAAATCTGTGTTCACAGTGTTCCGTTTGTTAGGAAAAAGGAAAATATAAAATTGAAAATTTCAGAAGCGATTTATGATTTATTATAAAAGTAAACAGTAATAGGTATACAGAGTATGACATTATGTTATAACCCATAAGGCGGCGGACTTGTAACCTGGAGGTCGGTGGTTCAAGTCCCGATTTCAGCATAGATTGAGTAAAGCGAGTTTGAGTAGTTGTGACATCACGAAAGTGAATAGCACAAATATGATAACTTATTAGCTTATTACATAATATCGTACTTAACACAGCTCCACAAAGGAGCTGAAGGTAAAAAATAAGGTAGGTACATACCTACCAAAGAAATGTGAGCGTAATATAAACGTCACATCAATAAACGATTGTTTATCTTTGTCAGCAACGCCTGCATCTGAATTATCTGCGACGAAAAAAAATGGAAAGGTCTACCTATCTAAATTCTGTGAGATTACATTTTTATTATATACCTACTCTTCTCAGAAACAATTGCATCAATATCAGGCTGAATGTTACTTTATTAGCTATCATACTTGTGTTAATCACTTTCGTGATGTCATAACTACTCAAACTCGCTTTACTAAATCTACGCTAAAACCGGGACTTGAACCACCGACCTCCAGGTAACAAGTCCGCCGCCCTATCGATTAAACTACTGAGGTCGGTCTAATCAGGTTGAATGTTACTCATTTTAACGCGAATGTCAGAGGACACTTCTAACTTACTCCTATATTATTTTGTGTTTTACAAATACAACATGAAAAGCCAGATTCGCACATATAATTATGTGGTAGCAAAGGGTAGTAGGGCTTTTATTATTTTTTTGTGGAGACTTGATATTGATTTTCATCAAAAAATCAACTTAACTACTAGTGTTAAACATATATTATCTTTCACGGTCTTTGTGTACGGTCAAAATTTTATCATATTTTGTGTACAACTGAAAATGGCTTCCCGTACCATCTGAATTTGCCCCGAGTACCACCGTTTGAGAACCTATGGTTTAATTCATGAGAACAACGTGGAGTCCCCCCGCACCTCTGCTCCCATCGCTTCGTTGCAATGAGAGAGGCACGGGGTTCCATACAGTTCTGCATCTGATTTGCGTTTCAATAGGCGAGGCGGGGGGTGGGTTTTTCGATGTTAAAACCTCTCTCCTTGCGTTACGGTTGGAGTACAAAATTCGGGGTTTGTTGTTCCTGGGAGTACATAATTCAGAGATTATTTTGGTATGCGGTACAATATTCTAGCTCCATCGGTTAAAATCGTGAAGTTAGCACCCGACATGTTCCAACCTCTCTCCTGGGGTTACGGTTGGAGTACAAAATTCGGGGTTTGTTGTTCCTAACAGTACATAATTAGTACAATATTATGGTAGGTGGTACAAAATTCTAGCTTCAATGTCGGGTGCTAGCGTGAAGTTAGCACCCGACATGTTTCAACCGCTCTCCTGGGGTTACGGTTGGAGTACAAAATTCGGGGTTTGTTGTTTCTAACAGTACATAATTAGTACATTATTATGGTTGGTGGTACAAAATTCTAGCTTCAATGTCGGGTGCTATCTTCACGGACCTCAATCAGAGTGCTTTGAAAGGGAGATTCGGAGATTTGTAAAGTAGAAAGTGTTTTTGGAACGGGCTCCAGGACTACTTCGTTTCGCCCGCGTTCCGTGACGAGCTAATATCGTCGGATTTTTTCTCTCTTCCTTTTTCTTCATTTCTCTACTCCATTAGTTAAGCACTTAATGGTCGCCCATTTATATGGCTTTCCCTCTCTCTCTGTCTACCTTCCTCCTACCTCTCGCCGTCTCTCTTCACCGTTTTTAACCCTCGCCTATTTCTTTTTTTCTATTCCTTTCCTTTCGTTTTTCATCTTCCTCTCAGTCTATCCCACCGCCTACCAAGTCTTCAACCTTCTACTTCTAGTATTTGCTCTATTTTCTTCTCCCTCTTCGATTTCTCCTTCACTTTTTCCTTCTCTCTTCTCTCTTTCTCTCTCTTCTCTCTCTCTTCCTTCTGTCTATTATTTCTTCTCCCTTATTGTTTTTTTATTTCTTCTCTCTCCCTCTTTCTTCTCTCTCCTTCCTAAGTTATCCCTCTCTTTTTTCTCGTTTCTTCTTTCTCTCGTTTCATCTCTTCCCTCTTCTCTTTTTTGTCTCTCCTCCCTATTGTTCTCCCTCTCCCTCTCTCTGTATTTCTTCTCCCATGTTCTCCCTTTCTCTGTCTCTTTCTCTCTCCTCCCTTAAATTCTCCCTCTCCTTCTCTCTCTCCCTCTCCCTTTCTCTGTCTTTATTTTCTCCCACTAGTTTTCCGCGGTGGGCAGCACGTCATTACATTTTTTTCCCCGTCCTGATATTCCTGATCGCGTGCGAAGAAAAGAGATGGGAGTAATTTCCATCATTAATATTGATAGGTTGAAAGGAACAGTGGCGAAGTTTGGTTTTTTTTATGAGTGTTTACCGTCGTTTTTCAACTGCACGGTCATACACGACGGGAGTTTTACCCTCCATTCGCAGGAAACTTACAAACCTGCTACCCACATTGACCTCACCTACCTGGGTTGGGCCGGAATGCTAGTATCACGAAGGCTTCACCTCGCTGAACATTGCTTAACTTCGGTGATCCTACGAGGACCGGTGCATTCAACGCACCATCGACGCTGGCAAGTTTGGTTTTAACTTTTATAAAAGATTTTAAAATAAGCCAGCGTCGATGGCGCGTTGAATGCACCGGTTCTCGTAGGATCACCGAAGTTAAACAACACCAGCGAAGAGAAAGAAGACTTCGTGATGCTGGCATTCCGGCCCAACCCAGACTGGGTGAGCTTAATGTGGGTAGCAGGTTACTGAGTTTCCTGCGAATGGAGGGTAACACTCCCGTCGTGATATGACCATATTATACATAGTGGAAAGCTACATTGAACCCAAATTAAATATAAAAAAATTGTCTTTCGAAATCAGGACAGAGCTATAAGATTTTCTCTTTTTGTTTTTCAGAATAAAGCCAGTCGCCGTGGCGTTACGGTTGTGACTACTACCCGTAGTCCAGAGATTCGACTCTCGGTTGGGGCAAACTTTTCGAAGAAAATTATGTTCCCTCCAAAAATGTGAGTCTTGCATAGCCAGGCTGGGTGAAGTTAATATGGGTAGCTGGTACAATCTCAGCGAATGGACAGTAGAACCCTCGTTCTGAAAATATATCTCAAATCAGGACATTTAAACCAAATAGAATCACTCGCTTGTCATGAGGAAGGTTCGATTCCCAGAGACAAATACAATACTTGAATTTGATTACAATTGTTTGTAAGGGATAAATGGGAAGAACTGTGTCTCTTCTCGCCCATCAGAGGAGAGGCACACTACGGGATGCATAAGCTGCAACACAAATCACAAGCGCCTACAGTAGCTCCTGTTTCATGGGTACGAAATAGAAAAGACAGTGAAACACTCATCTTTTTTTTTTAAAAAAAATTCCCCAAATTCAGTGTCGACGCCTCGGCACTGGCTCTGGGGAGCTTTCCAAAGTACGAGCAATTTAGCACGGTGTTCAAGTGGAAGCAAATGAGGGGAGGGAGAAACAGAGCATTGAAGGGGAGGACTACATAGTAGAAGGGGGTGCAGAGAAGAGGGGAAATACTAGAAGGGAGGTACAAGCAAGCAAGGGGAGGTTAGAAACGACTGGAAAATCATCATTACAAGGTAAAGGTACGTACTATTAGTGCTCTAGTGAAATCTAGTGAATAGATAAGAGAGAGAGAGCGAGAAAAAAAACCGTTAAAAAACGCTTTCTAAATTGGAACGAATTGAAAATCCAATTTGAGGTTTGCACACATCTAGCTGGTTTAATGAACGTTGTTAGCTTGGCGTTTGATGGACAGGCATGGAAAAGGTCGGAAGAGTCATTGTAGAAGTAATTATGGACACTATTTATAGACTGCCCAAAATAATAATAATAATATCGCCTTATTTATACTGCCCGTTTAGGCCCATTATTTTAAGCAGTAAGCCCAAGACGTATTGTTATGTGGTAAAAATTCCAAATGGGAGAATAACTTGTCATGTCCCGGCTGGGTTTAGAACCCGCGACGTCTGGCACCTCTCGATTGACAGAGTGCCGCCTTTACCACTGAGCTACCGCGACATGTTTCTATATAAGTTTCTCACGTATCTAAGTTTATAGATGGCAAAAATAATCACGTGAACACCCAAACTTTCTGAAAGAGAAAGTCCGGATAATTGATCGTCGCGTCGCGTCGGTGTCACTTTGAATAAACCAGTTCTTGCTCTGCCACTGAAGTTAAGCAACGTCCAGTGAGGTTAGGACTTGGATTGGCCTCTCTCAGGCTGAGTGCCATGTGGTTGAAAGCGACTTTAACCCACATTCATTTTTTTTTTGGGAAAGTCCTGTTTAATTAGAAAGATTCATTGGCCAATAGACATATAGTAGTCTGTCGGAGGAGAGGGGTAGAAAAGGAGAAAAGGAGGGAGAGAAGTAAAGCGAGACATTTTGGAAAGAGGAATACTAGTAGACCATAAGAAGAGAGGGAGAAGGAGACAGATAGGAAGAAAGAGAGCGAGAGATAAGTTATCACATTTGTGTTAAACACAATCGTGATATCACAACTACTTAAACTCACTTTAGTAATTTTTTGCCCTACTTGGGACTAGAACCACCGACCTCCAGATTACAAGTCCGCCGCCTTATCGATCGAGATCGGAAAGAGAGATATAATATGGAAAAGAGGAACAGATTGAAATGGAGAGAGTGGGAGGGAGAGAGAGAGAGAGAGAGAGAGAGAGAGAGAGGGCGAGTGAAGAGTGAAAGAGAGAGAGAGAGAGAGAGCGAGAGAGATAAAATTAAAGAGTAAAAGAGAGGAATAATATTGAAAGAGGAATAGACCATGAACCAGAGAGGCAGGAAGAGGGAAAGAGGAACAGATTGTGATGGAGAGAGAGAGAGAATAACAAATTTCTTTTGAAATTTCTGTGTTCCGTTTTTTGAATATTTTAAAACTTTGGTCCCCAAAATAGGAGGAGAGAAGAGACAGGGAGAGTTTTGGGGATGAAGTTGGGAGAGAAAATTTCCTCCAAGTTTTATGAAAAACAAACATTTGACTTTCGGGAGCCAAGAAGTAGAAAGGAGGGGCTTGTTTTGGTGAGAGGGGAGGGGGGTTTAAGGGGAAGGCGTGGAAGGAGGGGCCAAAATGGGAAAGGGCGGGGAAATGTTGTGTAGTCATGTTTACCCAACAAGCAGAATTAATAACTACTTTGAACATTCATAATTTTATTATTAGCAAAATGCTTCGCCTCATAATAATTGATGGCAGGCACTTTTTCAGGGTTGGGTCGAAAAAAATGCTTCTGGAACAAAAAAGTTTAGATTGGGACACAAAGTTAAATTTTAGCAATAACCATGTCTATAACTTGATGATGAGGTCTGGAGTTTTACCGAAAAATCGGTAACTATAGCACCCAGATTTTCACATTAGCCACATTCATTCTGAAAGGTTTATATGATGATTATTTTCTTTCTTACTTTCCTTATCCTATAATGAGGAAAATAATGAATTCGTCGAAAATTTAACCTATCCAGTTTTTTACATTTTTCTTTCCACTCAGGATACCAAAAAAGTTGGTCCGTCTGTCTATGTATGTGTGTGGATGTGGGTGTGTGTTTGTGTGGGTGTGTGTGTCAGAGAGAGAGAGAGAGTGTGCTTGAACAAGATATCTCGAGAACGGTAACAGCTGAAGACTTGAAATTTGGTATGAAATTTTTTTTTTTTTTTTTTTTTTGTAAACATCAGCCGCATTTTTGAACTGGTTGAAAATACAGAAAAGTTAGTGAACAACATTTTCTGAGAATGAAAATTACAGGTATTTTTTAGGGTCCCACTCAGAATATCTTTTTTACTTTTCATTCTAGATGGGGGTTGTGACATATCAAGTTCAATGATTCTGAGCTGCTGATTATGAATTTGAGATTGATTTTCAGCTAACTGTTACCGTTGGGTCATCAGTGTCGGATTTGGACCTATTTTCCAGTGATAAAGAAAGTCGTATGGTGTCACACCAGATTGGTTAATTTATATATTACAATACTTAAAGAAGGTTAATTTACTTATAAACTTTGAACGTTCTGGAAGATAATTGGCTAAATGTTCTAACTAAGTGCTTACATGAAATGAATAAATTAACTTAATACATAGCTCGGTTAACTTTTAATTTTGAAAGAGCAAAATAAAGTAGTTTACATAGGTACATTGTATAGAGTGGATACATATTAGGTACATAAAAAAATACATAATAGGTACAAGGTACATACGAAGTACTTTTAAGTACACGAAATAAATCCGAGTAAAATAATGGACTAAATTTTATCAATATCTGAAGTTACCTGTGAGAATAAACCGAAGATGAATACACCTTGTTCACGACCGTACTGTTAAACCCTCACACCGTTAATCATCCGTTAAGATTTATTTGTCTAGGAAAAGATATACGAAGAATAACCGAAATAATGGTGAAAGAAAATCTCCCTCTCATTCTGGCTTTTCAACTTTTGGTTCTGGAAAATGAGGAGCGAAAGAAAGAGAGAGAGAGGGAGAGGGAGGGAAGTTTTTGCATTCTACTTTCCAACTTGCGAGAAGGTTGAGCAATTTTCAAATTGGTGAGAAAGTAATTGTGAACTCGGTTGGAGCTAGTTGAGCTCAATTCCCAGTCCTGAATTTCGCAGTGAAGTCGCCGCGCCGTCGATAGCGCGTTGAATGCTGCGGACCTCGTAGGATCCAGCGAGGTGAAGACTTCGTCATGCTGGCATTGCGACCCAACCCAGGCTGGGTGAGGTTAATGAGGCTATTAGTTTTGTGAACGTCCTGCTAATTGAGGGTAAACCCTCCGTCCTAACGGCCATGCAGTTGAAACACGACGATAAACAATAATCTTCTTTTCAGAGTAGAAAAATGACAGAAAAAAGGAGCTTTAAGTTGGGTAACTCCTCTATTTTTTTATATATATTATTTTATTTAATAAAATAATTCATGTTTTATTTTTGAAATATAAAAAAATACTTCTCCTAGAGACCGTCCTTCTGGAAGGGAATCAAGGACGCAAGAAGCATGTCCTCTTTGAATGGCTAGACTCCTCTACTTGATCAGAGTCCATTGATTAGTGCTCACGCTCAATTTTAAAAAAAACCTCTTACTTGTACGCATGTACGCCATCTGCCTTAAAAAG
Source organism: Bactericera cockerelli (assembly GCA_024516035.1). Taxonomy (NCBI): domain Eukaryota; kingdom Metazoa; phylum Arthropoda; class Insecta; order Hemiptera; family Triozidae; genus Bactericera; species Bactericera cockerelli. The sequence goes on along the minus strand of CM044960.1, from coordinate 37,023,854 downwards.
AAAAAAAAAAAGAAAAAAAAAAAAAAAAAAAAAGCTGTCAGTCCAGACAGACCGAGAAACAGATACAAAACCAAAGTTGCTTGGGAGCTTAAGACATGTTCAGAAACTTGATTTGTCGTAACATTAATAATGACGCTCCCTGCGAGGCTAGGGCTAGGTTGGGTGACCACTGGCCCTTCAAATCAGAACCCTCGTCATATGTGAAGTTGGCTGACCACCAAAAGCAATTTGGTCGCTACTTGGATCAACCTTTTGTGGTCAGCCAACTTCACGTCGCTCCCAAAACATCCTGGGCGTAGTTAGCTGGATTGTGAAGTTCCAGCGCATGGAGGATAAAACTCCCATCACGAATGTCTAAGATTCTAAACGGATGTTTTTAGCAAAACAAAAAAAAACCTTCCGTCCCATGACTCATAGCTCACCATCTGAGAATTGTGCTAAAAAACGAGGAATTCGGCGAAAAAGGGGAGCCAAAATAATGAAAAAGTACAAATAATTCGAAATTACAAAACTGAAAAAAAAAACTTTTGCACCTTGTTTTTTGAGCGAGTGTAAAAATAATATCTTCCTAATGGGGTGCGCGGGAGGGTTCATTTCACCCCTTGTACTTTGGAAATTCTTTTTTGTTGAAAAATTTGAGTTGCAAATTTATTTTCGCAGGAAAGAATAATTTAAATAAAGTAAAAAAAGCTCTACTCATTACGATATAGCATTCGTAAGGGGTACATTTGGTATTGTAATTAGATATATGTAAATTGTGGAATAAATTAAAAGTACTCACCTTTAATAATAAATGCAAACTTAGTTTTTTTTTTCAAATTTAGGTTTAACATCGTTTTCAACTGCATGGTCATAATATTACGACTAGGGTTTGGCCTCTATTCGCAGGAAAATAAAAAAACAGCTACTCAAATTACTTCACCCAGCCTGAGTGGGGGTGGGAATAGCCAGCATCACGAAGGTTCGAATTTGAATGATCACCCAATTCCTAGTCTCACTGGCCGTTGCTTAACTTCTGTGATAAAATGATAACTGGTGTATTCTACGTTCATCGATTTTTTACGAAGGGTTTGAAAAGTTATGTCGGTCAAGTATTCTACTCTAGAACTCATGTTATCATTGGTTTATTATAGAGCATTTTTTAATGTCTTTTTAAAAGTTTGCCATAGTCACTTGGCCTAGCCGTAGCATGCTCGGCTTGCACTCCAGGTGACCTGGGTTCGAATCCCGGCGGGGTCGGAATTTTTTCGGCTCTGTACTTTGGATGTCGGGGCCTACCCTAGCCGCGTGAGGACAATTGGGATAGTTGTAGAGTGGACAACGACCAGTGGTGGCATTACGAGATAGATATTGGAATATGACGGTTGGTTGGAGATATGATGCATTAGCGTTAGTTCTCGTAATGTCGATGCTACCCACTAATAATTGTGACATAATAACAAAAATAACTAGTTCTTTATCTTTTATATTGTTTTTGAGCTCCTCTGATGATCGCGGTTTCCTTCAGGTAGCCCCACAGGAAGAAATCAGGAGCTGATAGAACATTTTCTTAAATCATAAAATGTCATTTTTCACGTTGAGTTTTAAGTATGATTCGGTCGTTTTGGCACAAGAATTTCATTATTTTTGATCACTGTGGAATTGTGTAGGATTTATATAAAATCTCCCGAGCCTTGTAACTTAAACTTTAAAAATCAATTTTCAGAAACATTAATGTATAACAAATATACGATTTTTTGACACAGGCAAGGTTCTTTTTGACCACCCTGTATATACCTCTATCGCTTGGAACCAAGTACAAAAGGCCCATTGTCCTCATCTTCCCTCAGTTGTCCTCACTCAGCCCTATTCACTCCATTAAGTCTTCTATCACACATTCCACCAGAAGCACACCTATACAATGCCATTAGGGTCGCTCCATTGCACAATATTCAATGAATATCATCATACCTACATAAAAAAAAAACTAGTTTACCCCCACCACCTTTGCTTGAATATTACTAGAAAACTTTCATATCCATTTTTTCTCTCGTCCATATCTTTTTCGTTTTTTCTCTCCATTTCCACCTCTATCCCTCTTTTTCTCTTTCTTTCTCCCTGTTACTTACTCTATCTATCTTTGTTACTTTCTCTAATTCTCTCTCTCTCTCTCTATTACATCCTTTATTTCTCTCTTTATTTCTCTTCCTCTCCTTCCTATTTTTTTCTTATTATTATTATTATATAATTCTTTATTAGATACAAAAGGACATTATGTACATATAAATAATAATTTTAACAGTGAAAAATCAAAAAAACAATACATACAATAAAAATGAAAAAGAATAGAAAATACCTATTTGAAAACATAAATGTCCTAACTAAAGGGCGGGGTTATTGCCTATGGCAATAACCCCGCCTCCTTTAGTTTCTTTCTCCCTCCTTTCTTTCTCTCTCTCCTCTCTTGTTCCTACTTCCAAGTTTCAGTGTCTATCCCTGTTGCTTATTTTTTTTATCACTTTCCCTATCCATCTCTCTCTCTCTCTCTCTCTCTCTCCCTCCCTCCCAACTCGTTCTCTCTCTCCCTCTTCTTTTCCCTCCTCCTCTCCATCTTTCTCACACCTATAGATGTGCACACTTAGTCAGTAGTTCACTCAATCGTGCAAAATGTATTTTAAAAAATACATAAGTAAACGCTGTTCCGAGAGTTATAAAGCGTTGGTTTATTTTTTTCATGTGGGTGTTTTCAGTGCAGAGAAGTAGGTTTCAAAAGCCTGAGTCTGACAGTGGCGGCTGCATATACCGTTGTGTGGAAGAGCTCACAGTGTGAGAAACCTGCCGTTAAAGCCATAATTAAAAAAAAAAAAAAAAATACCGGAGGGTTTGTAAGAGAGTACTCTTTGGGCATAAATAATACAGTCAAAACTGGATGAACAAGGCTTGTGTAAGCAGTAAACATGAATAAACAGGACTTGTATAACCAGGAAACCTTGATAAACGGGTAGTCACCGTGGCAGAGTGAGTTAGCGCGCTAGGCATTGCACACACGGTGACTTGGGTTCGATCCCCAGCGGGGCAGAAATTTTCTGCTCTGTACCTGGATGTTCGGGGTCCATACCTCGTGAGGAAAAATGAGTAGTTACTAATATGAGAAACGACCAGTGGCGGCATTACCAGAGTAAAAAGATGTAATAGAATAATTCGATATGTGAAGCAGGAAATCTCAAGTAGAAAGATATTGTTGTGTAAGCAGTAAACTTGGTTAAACAGGACTTATGTAAGGATAAACTGATAAACCCCGATAAACTGGAACTCTGATCCTTTTAGAGGTTTACTGCTTAAAACATCTTTTTCAAGAAGGAATTCACAAGTAGGAAGATATTGTTAGTCTTTTAAAAATTGAGTGTTGTACAAATGTAATCAAAATTCCTTGTGAAGTTGAAATTCCAGTTTTAGTCCAAATTGCAAGTTTTCGAAATAATTCCAAGTTCAAAGTAAGTAAAAGGCTGAATTAAAAAAAAAAAAAAATAGGTGGCTTGAAGATAGCAATAAAAAATAGACCTTTTTATTTTATTCAGTAATGTATCTGCATTAGAACTTAGGTGAACTTTTTTTTCTTTTTAATTTGGCGCTTTAACTCTGTGTTATAAGTTACAACAGATCGTTCGCGCCGACCACACCTTTTTTTAATCATGTCATAAATACCTATTTTAATAGAATCAATAAAACCTATAAATATCTTTGCTCGGATAATCTTTGAGCTCCAAGTGTAACTACTCATTTTTCATTTCACTTATTTTATGTATTTCCCGAATTTGAAAATCAATGTAAAACAACAAGTACAGCATATTTACATCGTCTGAGATTACGGACATTCTTTCGTCAGAAAATTTCGAAATCGGGACATAATATCTATCAATAACACGTGCCTTTGATTTTTCTGCTCCTTAATTGTTCTGAGAACCAAGTCCGAAGGGATCGGTATTATCCTGACAAAATGATATTTTCGAAAAGTAATAATATCGCCTTATTTATACTGCCCGATGAGGACTATTAAAGTCCCATTATTCCAGCAGTAAGCCCAAGACATATTATTATGTGGTAAAAATCCCAAATAGGAGGATAACTTGTCATGTCCCGGCTGGGTTTCGAACCCACGACCTTCTGGAACCTGTGGATTCACAGAGTGCCGCCTTTACCACTGAGCTACCGGGACAGACCTTATTATTAAAGTAAGTAAGACCTTATTATTAAAATATACACAGGGTAAAAAATTATACAAATATTCCAATATAATGCAGAAAAAATTGGTACTGTAGAATTCTATTAGTAAGTAACACGATAGAAGTAATCGATGCTATAGTTGATGTTACCCACTCAATTTTGACCTATTTACACAAGGAACATGCTGTTTATCTTTTTTGAAAAACTAATCTCACTTCGACTAAAGTACGTTCAGTACCCTCTCACTTCCACTAAAGTACGTTCAGTACCCTCTCACTTCCACTAAAGTACGTTCAGTACCCTCTCACTTCCACTAAAATACGCTCAGTACCCTCTAAATTCCACTAAAGTACGTTCAGTACCCTCTCACTTCCACTAAAGTACGCTCAGTACCCTCTCACTTCCACTAAAGTACGCTCAGTACCCTCTCACTTCCACTAAATTACGCTCAGTACCCTCTCACTTCCACTAAAGTACGTTCAGTACCCTCTCACTTCCACTAAAGTACGTTCAGTACCCTCCCACTTCCACTAAAGTACGTTCAATACCTTCTCACTCCCACACGTAGCAGTAGTAGTATCACAACAACGATCTCTCTTTTCGACCTAAACAACTAGTGAATCAGCATAATGTTCTTAAATTATGCTGATTAGCTCTGTGGTTAAGCACTCGCTTGCCATGCGGAAGGTCCCGGGTGCCGACAAACATTTGTATTCAAAATTTGTTTACATTTATTTATAAAGGATACCTTCCGGTGCGCTTGTGTTGACCCAGCACCTAAATTTAAATTATTGTGTCACTTCTCACCAATCAGAGGGGAGGCATACTACGGGATTGACAACACAGACCACAAGCGTCTAAAGTAGCTCCTGTTTCATGGTTACGAACTAAAAAAGGCTATGAAATACTTTATGATTTTTTTTTTAATCACACATATCTGAGCATTCAAGGAGTCTAAATGTCGATACTTACTTACTCCGCAGTCATTACAGAGAGCACCAGAGTCTTCCATTAATTTCTATCCTGAGCTAAGCTCTGCCAATCTTGTCGAAATGTCGATGTTCATGTAAAAAATTTCACCACCTTTACATGGGTACCCGTCTCTCTCACAGACAATGGTAAAAAATAGCCTCGCAGACGTCCAGTCTCTTCCTACACAGCTAGTGCAGCATAATTTCCTAACAGCATCACGTGTCGCACTCTCACACGACCGAGTCCCATAACTGAGTTCTGAAAGAAATTTAGACATTGATAACATATGACAGACGAAAAACAAGTGTACTAGAAAATAAAATAGAGGAAAAGGAAAGGGAACTACAGCACGTTCCACAAAAAAGTAAATAACGTCACCATATGGTCTGCATTGAGATCCTTCTTCCTTCTCCCTCCTGGCTCTCCTTAAGTCAACCCACTCCTTCCTTAGCTTGGCATTACTCTCCCTTCTAGACTTTCTCTCCTTGTGCATGCATCTCCCTATTCGTATCCCTGAGACTATAACTCCACTGTCTCCAACAGTGATTCCTAACTTGTGAGTCCACTAACAAATGTGCGGATATCAGTTGGGATGCCTCTAAAAGTGTTCAATTTAAAATAAAAACAGGGCCGGATTTACTTCAAATAAATGAGAAAAAATCTGTGAAAAAGTTAGTGTCTAATCTAGTTAATCTGATCTAAGTAATAAACACTGGTAGTCAAATGTTTAGGGCGCTATTCTGGTAATCCAAGTAGCGCAGGGATCCGTTGGTTCGAATCCCACCCAGTGCATGAATTTTCCTCATTAATTTGAGTTTGTGGCCACACAATAAAAAGATTCTGAGGGTTAGGTGGTAGAAGATGTTTGGAGCATTAACCATGCCTGGTGGTTACCTTACTCTTTCTTTATTATTAATTGGTTTGTATAAAAATTGGTATTTTCCAAACAACGAATGTTTTGTGGTGTAACGTACACAGTCAAGCAATCATGCAAATTAATGAAATCAAAATCCAAAAAGAACAAGTATGGCACAAGATAGGAAAAACTGAAATCATTGCGACCTGCTGACAGCATTGTTGAAAAAGCGACAACACCTGAAACCCATCTAGTAATTTAAGGAAAATGTAAACAGATTTCACATGAAGGGCATATGGTTAAACTTTACAAGTCCTCTTGTTTCTAGTAATTACTTTAGGGAAAATGTTGGGCAAAAATTCGCTTCACTTCTAAATTACATTACAATTACCATTTGCGAATTTATTTAGCAATTATTCACCAAAGAGTATTATTACCATTGAGGGTTTGGTGGTAGGCAATGCTTTGACCTTTAACCTCGCCTGGTGGTTACCTTCCACTCAAGAGAATTATTATTAATGGACATTCTGGCAAACATTATTCTGAGGAAAACTTTGCTGTTTGACAACCACTTGTCTAGAAAGCTCACGTCCCTCCCTCTCTTCTTCCATTCTCTCTTTTTCTCAAGATTTTGAAGGAAAAAATAATCCACCTCTCCTTCTCATCCATGTGTTCAGATGTTTTTTCTTCGTATTTCCTTTGATCGTATTTCATGTCTCCCGCTAGCTCCATATCTCTTTCTAATTCTTCGTTTTTTCTTTGAATATCATTTCAAGAAGATGTTGTCTCGTCTTGATCTCCATAGCTAAGTCATCATGAGCACTTGCTCTCATGTGGCATTTGACCCAAATGGTTTTCTTGGAAGTTTATGTCTCTCTGACGAAATCCTGGTAAATGTGTAGGGATGCTTTCCATTACATGTTGATAACCCTATTTCCTTGCTACTAATACCTTGGAAATCTTGCAAGAATCTCTCTACTTGAACTATTCTGTCTCTTCCGATACACAATGTCTTATTCTCCATCTGTTGTTCCACATCGTTTAGCAAAGCCATTCATGTCATGTACTTTTTTGTCAAAACATTTTCCAACTTTACAATGAAAACTATTATTGATGCTTAAAATAACATGCACTGCTATTTTCTTGCTACTCTTTTTTTTTTTTTTTTCTTGTTCGTTTTCATGTCAAAAGGAGCTTTTTGCCGGAGCATGCTTTGAGTTTAGTTTTAGCATAATGTCGTATTATTGCCATTATTATCATCCAAGTCAAGCTGTCGTTGTTCACATCACGTGACCAAATTGGAATTCTTTTGAACTCTATTCGTTCTACCAGGCGGAAGAAGCAGAAAATATTGCTTCACTTATTGGTTTTTTCAGGAACCAAAGTTTCCAATTTTGACATAAGTCGAGGATTTGTTATTAAAGTTTTGTGCAGTGGCTTTCCTGTCATGCATCGGTGGAAGGACTTGGTGTAATGAATATTCATTTTTGATGATGGAATTTTGAAATGAAAAATTCTTTCCTTAAATTGAACGTCTAGAGACTCTAGAGGATAAATTCATAAATTTATGTTCAACATATTAGCTAGGTATTTTTAAAGTACGAGTATGTATTTTAAAAAAGCTAAGAATATTAAAAAATAAAATAAAATACAGTGTAGAAAACATAAGAACCATTCAGTTCCTCTATCTTGTTGAAAATAGGAGATAGCAAATTCAACAAGTACTAACACATTGCAAAACTCGCTGTACCTAACTTTCTGCATACCTAAAAGCGGCGGTAAGAAAACAGCGAAGTAGTGCAAAGTCCTCTCAAAATATTTCTTTCAAGCAGTTATTTTGCAAGATTTCTCTGTACCCATATCTATTTTCAAAGTTGTACAAATTTGCGTTTGGGAAAGGATTTATGCGAACAAATGTTGCTGTATGTGCAAATTTTAATGCCTTTTACGCTTTTTGCAAAAATATTTTCTATTTTGTACTTAAAATATTAAAAATTTGTCGAAGTAATGTAATGGTGTAAAAGAAATGGAGCCCAGAAAATTTAACATTCTATTAAAAGAACTTATGCAAAAAAGGCTTTTTATAACGTTAAAGAACTTCTAGATTACATCATAAACAACAAAAATCCTTCAAGACTGACTGCTTACGTGCTGATCGAGAATGTCTCACCAGATGCAAGATGTGAGGTTGGGGCTGCTGAATCAGCAAGACAGCGGTACATAACTTACATAATTATGTAGTTAGTTGGTTTATCATACATATTATACTATCCCATTTGTTTATATGTATAATTTCATCAACACCTTCTGATCCATCAGATAAAAATATACATATGTACAATTATACATAATTATGGGTCTAGAGTCAGTACACAACTAGTAGATATATGTACTCTCCCAGCAGTTTACCATGTAAATATCAACATGTCACTTCCAAAGGCTACGTCCTATAACTGCAGCGTTCCGGTGTATCATGCCGGTGACATGTGACAGTGCCAGACCTTTGCAGCTAGCGGATGAGAGACTAGCGAGTAGAAGTCTGCATACAGTATTGAGACGGCATTCTGATAGCATTCTGCAGGGGAGTATAACTAGCTTCATCTCGACACTTTTTTCAACACCGCGTTATATCACCTCCACACAACAGTGGTCAAGGTGTCGTGGTCCAGAGGTCGCGGGCTCGAAATTCAGCCGGTACATAAGTTATAGGCCCATTTTGGATTTGGCCATATCATTATTTATACATATATAGGACTTATTGCTGGAATAATGGGAGTTATTACTCTTATATGTCCTAGTCGACCAGTATAAATAAGGCGAATTTGTTATGTAATTTATTATTATTTTGCCTTTGGCTAGACACAAAAAGAAACTTTTCTACTAAATTATTTAATATCATATACCTAATTTGGTATTCCTCATATACAGTATTGTCATAGGGACAGTAACACTGCCATCCGCGAATAACATCAGTGTAAGAAATTCCATAGGCTTCAGATAAAGACTATGGAAGATAACAGTGACACCTTGCCAAAACATGATACATGAACCACTTAATCTGAAGATAACTCATATGATCTGATAATACAATAATCAGATCATAGGAGCAAGTCTATCAAGGAATGTGGAATGTACCATCGATAAACACTCGTATATAAACCTAAGAAAAGAGGGACAAGTCAGTTAGTACTCCCGAGTCACACCATCGCTCTCAGGAGTCTCGCTCATCGATCTCTAGTGAACACCTCTTGACGTCAGCCCGCCCCTGGTCGCCCTCTCTCACAAGTTCAGTCGAAACAAAGCCTATTGCGTCTATCCATTATTCCGATTACAGAACCCAGAATCCTTCATCTATTAGGTAAGTACACGTTAGTTTTCATAGTGATTTTATAGACAAACCAGATTTTTGTTGACATAACGTTGTGACCCCTACCTATAGACTAGAAGACTGAATTTGTTGACTTTTCGTTTTATTAACAGTGATTTAAAATGGCTAAACTAATTTTCGATATTTATACACTAACCATGGAAGAGGTACAATACGAGCTAGCTTTAAGAGGGGAAACCCTAAAAGGCACAGAAAAACTCGACGACCTTCGTCGAATGCTCAGTAAAAATAAAAACAAAGAGGTCGCCCAGTTGGCCCCAGAACAACTACCAAATTTGGAGGCGGAGTTAGAAAGAATAGAAAGGGGACTAGATAATTTGAATACACTCTTTGAAGGACTCGCTGACGGATCAACAAATTACAGACAAATCGAGACGAGATACTTACATTACAAATCTCGAATAAGTAAATTTCCGGAATGTTCGCAAGAACAGAAGATATTGCTTAAATCACTTTCAGACAGATTCAAAGAACTTTTACAAAAATACATAAACTACCGAGAAACCCTAAATACAAAAAGTTTTTTAAACATAACAACTACTCCCACATCAACGACCACCACTGCACAGTCATCAAACACAGCACCACTAGTAAGCTTAGATAACACTCACCACCAAACAGAACAAAGTACGTCATGTTCAAGTCCAGCAAGTATAACATGCCCAGTAACACAAAACATAGTACACCAAGACCCAATTTTAAAACCGAAAACTCCCACGTTAAAACCGATTACATTTTCAGCTAAATTCGGTGAAAATATTAGCGATTTTCTTGAAAAATACAGGTTAGCGTGTCAAGTAAACGGGTGGGTTGGAAACATTAGAAAAACAGTTCTTCCATGTTACCTCGAAGGACCTGCGTCGGACTGGTACAATTATAACATTAAAGAACACCATACTTGGGAAGACGTAGTAACATTGATCAAAACAGCTTTCGAAGAAGATATAGAAAAACGGATTTTATTAATAAAACTTAAAAGTAGGAAATTCAAAACAGACGATGAACCAACAATGGCATATATCCAGGACATTTTAACCTTATGTTCAAAAATAGATCCGCTTATGCCGTCCGATAGAATTAAAGAATTTCTACTAGATGGCTTACCCCTAGATATGCTGAAAACAGTCATGTTAAGAGGTGACGACACTTTAGTTCAAGTGATAGACAATATCAAGAAAATAAACGGGGTAAACCGAATGGTCGACATTCGAAATACAGAGGTAGAACTTAATCAATGTAACTTCATAAATCATAATAAACAAAATAACTATGACAAAAACCGACAGGACGAAATCCTAGAGAGACTTAGAAATTTAGAATCGAATTATTCACAGAAACGCCCATTTCAACCCAGGTACAGGGATAATGGTCGAACTGGAGACGGTCGACCTACATGTTTTAACTGTCATAAAATAGGACACTTAGCAAGATTTTGTAGAACTAGAAAAAACTTTGGTCAAACAACAAAACGTTCGGGAAACGGGGTCGTGGCTCATCAAGGAGGGGTAAACGAGCCACGAAGTACCTTAAATCCCCCAGCTACAGCCTGGTCGGACCAAAACCAACAGGCCTAACTACCATTAAAATATTCGAAGGCGACAACACTCACAGGGCTATTCTAGACTCTGGGAGTGCAATTTCAATCATCGATCAAAGTTTGGTTAACCCCAAAAATGTCCGAAACTGTAATATAAGGAAAGTCATTGCAGCAAACAACGAAAAAATGACCGTGTCAGGTATCGCGAGATTAAAGTTTTTCATTGATAAAAATTCAGACTATCTCATTCAAGATTTCTACGTAATCAGAAATTTCACACCTTGCATTGTCCTTGGCACAGACTTTCTAGTAAAATACAAAGTCAGCATTATTTATCATAACAATAAAATAGTATACACTCAGGATTATCGCAAGGTTACCGCCGATATCTATACTCAGAACAATAAGATATACAGTAATACTTTGTTAGTATCATCTGAACTAGACCATAATACAAGTGTAAACAATAAGGTGAATAGCACAATCAAGTTCAACATAGCAGATAACCTTAATAAGACACAAAGATTACAACTTAAGAAATTATTAACCGAGTATGTAGATATTTTTTCCGCAGAACATGAAATTCCAGCGGGGAACGCCAGAGTACCCCCGGCCAGAATTTTACTCGAGGACGACATACCAGTGGCGCGTCCTCCATATAGAACAGCACATAAAGAAAGGGAATTAATCGAGAGCCATGTCAACAAAATGTTAACAGCTGGAGTCATAAGAGAATCTCAATCCCCATATTCAGCACCCGTAGTATTGGTTAAAAAGTCTAACAAGGATCCCAGATTTTGCGTTGATTACAGATTGCTGAACAAAAAGGTAACCGACTACAAATTTCCGATGCCGAGAACAGACGACTTCTTAAACCACCTGAATGGAGCTAAATTTTTCACGTGTTTAGATTTGAAAAATTGTTTCTGGCAAATTCCATTAGCAGAGGAAGACAAACATAAGACAGCTTTTGCCACCAGTAACGCGCTGCACGAATATAACGTACTCCCTTTCGGCCTGAAATCTAGCCCTAGTATATGTCAAAAGGCGATGCACGACGCAGTCAAAGGACTCTTATGGAACACCGTGTTAGTGTACATAGACGACTGGCTAGTGGCAGATTCAGATTTTGAATCTCACCTAATTAGCCTAAGAAAAGTGTTTCAGAGATTAAGAGAGGTAAATCTAAAAGTTAAACCAGAAAAATGTATGTTCGGAAAGAACTTAATCAAAGTATTGGGACATATGGTCTCAGCAGAAGGCATAGCTCCCGACGAAGAAAAGCTAAGAAGCGTTAAGCTCTTCCCCAGACCAAAAACAGTCAAACAAGTTCGAAGTTGGTTAGGACTATCTAATTATTACCGAATGTTTATTCCACAGTACGCACAACTAACCAAAAACCTACAGGAACTCACGAAGAAGAATGCCAAGTTCCAGTGGAAAACGGAGCACGAAAAAGAATTCCAACTCATAAAGGAAAAGCTCCTTACAGCACCAGTTCTACGCCACTTCAATCCTGCCCTGAAAACAGAATTGGTCATCGACGCATCAGACTATGGGGTTGGAGCTATTATTCAACAAAGAGGCCCCAACGACAAGGCAGGCACAGGGAACGTCGTGGCATATGCATCACGGAATTTAAGGGGAGCAGAACTGAAATATTTCACAACGGAGAAAGAAATGCTCGCACTAGTTTTCGGAACCACAGTATTCAGAAATTACCTGTGGGGAACCAAGTTCACAGTAATCACGGACCATGCCAGTCTACGGTATTGGAACAATATCAAGAACCCATCATCAAGACTCATGAGATTCGTACTTAGATTAAGCGAATTTGACTTCGACGTAGTGCACAAGGCAGGAAAGCTGAACACGGCAGCGGATGCCCTAAGCAGAACACCAACAGACAGCCCGTTGTACAACATAGAAGAGGAGGAAATTCCATGTTTTAACATCAGATTAGAAAATATGGATAACCTGCAGATGCAAGACCCAGAACTAGCAGAAATTATAAAAGCCTTTAATAATCCAGAAGCAAAAAGAAACATCAGAAGAAAGGTCAGAAGGTACATCCTAGAAAAAGGCATTCTATATAAAAATATAAACCATAACGGTCAAAGTTACAAAGTGACAGTAATACCGCGCAACCTTAGACCCGAAATTCTGAATAGCGTTCACGACTCCCCACTCACAGGAGCACACCTAGGAAGAGATAAATGCATGCTGAAATTAAAAACACGTTATTTCTGGGAAAACATGTATAACGACATAGAAGAATACGTCAGGTCATGTCCCGACTGTCAGCATATGAAACGAGGATCAAGCAAACACCCCAATGGTCTCTTGCAGCCCATCAAAGCCCCAAGTCAACCATTCGAACACATATGCATAGACATAGTCGGACCATTCGTAAGAGCCTTCGACAAAAGTAAGTACATAATCACATGTGTAGATTTCGCGACCAGATACGCAGAAGCAAAGGCTGTACAAGCCGCCACAGCCGAAGAAGTAGCCACCTTTTTATACGAAATAATAACAAGACACGGAGCATTCAAGAAATTAAGCTGCGACAGAGGAAGTCAATTCCGATCGAAAGTTATCTCCAATCTAATGGAACAGATAGGCGCATTTCAATCATTTTCTACAGCCTATCACCCAGCTTCACAAGGCGTAGTGGAAAGATTCCACGCAAGCCTAACCAACATGCTCGCAGCCTACACTTCCAGCGATCAGAAGGACTGGAACCAGAGCTTACCATCAGTTTTGTTCGCGTACAACACCAGCACGAACAAAAGCACGAAATACTCACCCTTCGAACTAGTGTACGGACGACGGGCCACTGACAATCACAAGAGTGGTATCAGATGTGAACTACGAAGTTGAAGGCAAACTTAGTAGTAAGAAAAACTTTAAAGATGTAGTTCACATAGAAAGATTAAAGCCATTCTACGAAGACAACTCTAGAGAATAACGGTAAGTATATATACAGGTTCATAATCGGGGTTGGCCCCGATACCGGGCTAACAGCCCTGGCGCCCGAAACAACAAACAAACACTGGGAACCCTAACCCATACCTTAGGCTCATGGGATATAAATCGAACTTTTCTTGTCCGAAAGAAACTCTAAAACTGGTCAACGTTTGAACGCAGTAACGACTCCCCCCATTTTAAACCTTCCTTCAGACACCCTTCCTAAAGTATGAATGTATCCTTATTAACTAGAATGAATGGTTTCAGTAAATTCTCCAGTGCTTCCCAGGGCCCGGGAACACAAGGTATGCATGTGACAGAACGAATGTGTGAATACGAATGAACGAAAGGATCGAATGCATGGACCAGCGAATAAAGTAAATCGCGAGACAAGAAGAGCTTTTACAAAAAAGATAATTGTCAGACAATCCCTAAGAAAAAAAAAAACGTATTAAGAAGTATCTAATTTAAATCAGGTACAGTGAGATAGAAAAAATATATTTATGTAAACTTGAATATTATACTTGAATCTTATGTTATAGGTTATCTAAACCCGAATGTTATATTATAGGTAGAGTTTGCAGTACATAGTACGTAATTGATACAATTTTTAAAATACCGTATAGCTAATAATGTTTTTCAATACCTTATTTATAAAAATTATGGATATATATATACCAGGTAAACACTAATTAAGATTTATAATATTATGCACCACAGTTAAGATTTATAATATTTATAATAATTAAGATTTATAATATGTAAGATTTACAATATATTATGCACCACAGTTAAGATTTATATTATTTAAGATGTATAATACCTAAGATTTACAATATATTATGCACCACAAAAGATACCTATAAAATAATACATTGTTCACAATTTATAATATGCCTATACTGCTTATATTTAGTTGGACAAAACAATATAATTTTTGTTCTCATGTTATCTTTATAATTGTTGATTATACAGAAAATGGAAGCCCTAGTCCAAATACTACAAAGCAACAACAATCCCCAGCCCCACCACCGCCAGTACGAGTCACGGAAAAGCAATTACAACTCATACAGTAAGAACAAGAAGGACAGCAGAGCACATGAACGGATGGAGGTAGTGTGTAAGATGGTCACCCTACTCAGGAAAAACACTAGTGAAGGAACGAGAAGACCAACTCCCATCCGGCACCATACAGCACAAGCAACAACGACAATAACAACCCGTTGCGGCGAAACAACACCAACACCACCAACCGGCCCGGCAGTCAAACCCCACTTCCACCCATTGGCCACATCAACTATAACATCTGACTCCGGCTCAACAACATTTAGCCTAAAATCCACCGGAACACCCAACCAATTCCAGACAAAAGCCATGACTCATAGGGAAGAAACACCGAGAAATACAAAAAAGAACACGGGAGGGAACAACGGAACCCCTCGCCTGCAGAATTTCAGGCGAATCCCAACAGAATAACCGCACCGCAATGGACACAGCCCACCAGAAGTTAAGACAAAAACACCGAGAAAACGTCACAGAATACAAGCAAGGGTGACCCTCCGAGAAACACACACGCACACACCTCCAGACGAAACAAGCTGCTCCTACACAGCACCAGCGGCAGCAACAACACGGCAGACACCGACAAGCAGAGAAAGGACGGACTAGGGCCCACCTGCACCGATAAAATTTAAATTACCATGTATAATAATGTTCATTATATTAAACCCATGTATGTAGATTAACTAAAATGTAAACAATAAATATAGAGACAAAGTGAGGAGGTCGGTCAGGTCGCTTTAGGGGCAAAGCTCGCGTTACTTGGGGAGGTGTCATAGGGACAGTAACACTGCCATCCGCGAATAACATCAGTGTAAGAAATTCCATAGGCTTCAGATAAAGACTATGGAAGATAACAGTGACACCTTGCCAAAACATGATACATGAACCACTTAATCTGAAGATAACTCATATGATCTGATAATACAATAATCAGATCATAGGAGCAAGTCTATCAAGGAATGTGGAATGTACCATCGATAAACACTCGTATATAAACCTAAGAAAAGAGGGACAAGTCAGTTAGTACTCCCGAGTCACACCATCGCTCTCAGGAGTCTCGCTCATCGATCTCTAGTGAACACCTCTTGACGTCAGCCCGCCCCTGGTCGCCCTCTCTCACAAGTTCAGTCGAAACAAAGCCTATTGCGTCTATCCATTATTCCGATTACAGTATCTAAGAGAAGAATAATGAAGAATACTAAATTTAATATCATATACCTAATTTGGTATTCCTCATATACAGTATCTAAGAGAAGAAAATAAAAAATAGATTTAAATATCTAGGATTTGTTTCAAAGCCACTATCACTTAACAACTGATATGAATGCGCTGCGATTGGTTGCGATTTCCACTAGAGGGCGTGTCAAGGGATAGAGTAGGATTTATTAATCTAATCCTGTTTAATAATTCGGACCTCACTGTGTCAGGATCTACTCAAAAGCTTTCTTACCTACGCTTTACAAAGAGCTCCAAACTTTTTAAGTGGAATATAATTATGTGCCAGTTCATTGATTAGTTAAGCAGCGTTCGAAACTGGTAGGAGACTACCAAAATTCAAACTTTTGAAACTGCTTATTCCCATAATTCGAACAAAACCCTGACAGGGTGAAGCTAATCTAAGTAATAATTTTCGAACCGACCTCTGGTGGTAAATGGTAAAAAAACAGAGAGTTAAAAAATATATGGATTCCTATTAATACCATTATTATTATATCTTTAGTATAGATTCTGTACGTATCTTACAGCTAGTGGTTCACAGCTAAGAAGTTCAAATTTATTATTATTATCCAAAGATTTCTAAGCGTAATTAGAATATATTTCTTTCTAGCTCTTTTTTGCATCAAGAAAAATCCAAGCATTTCTCTGGGCGAAGATTCTTCAAAAAATATAATTAAAAAACTTTTCAATTAACAAAAAAAGCTAATTAGTATAATATTCTGGGGAATAAAGTTTCCTCGATTTTTTTTTTGTCAACCAAAAAAATAAAAAATAACACAGAAAAATATACTAGACTTAATTAATTATCATTTTTGTTCCCACTAAATATTTTACACTAATAATACTTGGGATTTTTTTTAACTCCCTATTTTTGTAATTAAGATTATGTAAGAAACTAGTGGCTACCTCGTGCTTTGTAACCGATAATTTGTTTAAAGAGTAGGTAATTATTTTAATCTCCTTTTTTTACACATTAATTTGTGATCATCACTTTCGTGATATCACAACTACTCAAAGTCGTCCTACACGGGCGGAATTAATAGAGGTTTTTGTAATAGCTCTGTGGCGCTAAGTCACGGATTGCGTACTATGTAAGTTAGGGAAAACCGACGCTTAGCAATAACTTGTTATATCACAATTTGTCTATTAATTTCGCCCTAAATCTACGCTGAAACCAGGACTTAAACAATCGACCTCCAAGTTACAAGTCCGCCGCCTTATCCATCAAGCTACTGAGGTCGGTTAATTAGATCTTGTCCAAGCAGAAGTTTGTCCTATGTTGGAGTTTGATATGATTTTTTTTATTTTAAAAAGCTACGAGTATAGTTGCCCGGAACCGCTTTTGCATTATTTAGGGTCGAATTATGAAACAGGATTCGTTAATCTAAGTGGACCTTATCCCTAAATTTTCTCCTTGCCAACAAAGTAGAAGACATAAATATTAAGGCCTTTGTAGCTATATGTATATTACCACTGTTCCGTAACGGAGCTGTAGCCAGCCTTCCTGGCGGAAAATCTTGTACCTATCCATCAGCTGATAAAATATAAGGGTCGGCTTCATAATACGGCCCTTTGTAGGATTAAGGTGCGTTTATAAATTCAAAATCACCTTTCAATCTGCTTAGTAAAAGAGCACTGACAATCTGTATATTTTGTAAATTAATTACAAAAAAAAAATGTTTTCTTTTATATCTACCTAGATAACGAATACATACTTACAGTGAAAGCAAACTTTACTGCCTACCGTATGTTCCAAAGTTTTGGGAAAAGTTATTTTTGAGTTTTCCTGATGGTTAGTAAAGTACTTTATCTTAATTAAATATACTTCCGATATCTAATATTAGCTCTTCTCGGAACTACTTAAAAATAAGTACCTACTCGTACATCAAAAATTCTGAAGAAAATTAATTTCCAATAATTTACACTCCCAATTTTCGGCTTTCTCTTGTTCCATTTCGTACTCTTGCTTCCGCGAGTTAACCTTCCAGAACTTACATCTTTAACATCGTCTCCAGGGCTTATGGCAAGAGAGAAAAGAAGGGCGAAGAGTTAAGAGGCTCGAACAAAAACTCGCACTTGAGACAAACAGTAAACTTGGGATTGCGTTCAGGAAATATCTAAGCTAACTAAGATTGCTGCAACTGCTGCATAAAACATTGCTTTCCCTGAAACGCACATCTTCTAAAATGCTTTATTTATTATTATTTATTTATAATATAGTAGACACAATATACACCGATTTTTCTAAGGCGTACGACGTTGTAAGTCACAACCTACTGATTGCAAAGTTATCTTCTATGGGTGTGGCTGGGACATTGCTTGACTGGTTACGCAGCTTCCTTACAAATCGCATTCAAATTGTAAGAGTCGGCGATGCAAAATCTGACCCCATTGCTGTTAAATCAGGCTGTATGCAGGGGGGGCACATGAGTTCTGTATTATTTTTGTTATTTATAAATGATATCAAGGAAATATTCCAGCAAGAATCATTCTGGCTTTTTGCCGATGATTTGAAATTTGCACGTAAGGTTACAGGGCTAGAGGAAGTCTCTCAATTGCAGGATACGATTTCCCGCCTCCATCACTGGTGCCAGGTGAACCACATGAATCTTAATGTTAAGAAATGTGCTATTGTTACATACCACACCACTAGAAATCCCATCCTGGCCACATATCATGTCATGGGCGAAACACTGGCTCGACAGACGACGGTGAAGGACCTGGGTGTCACATTTGAAAGCAACCTGAAGTTCACGTCTCATATTCACAATATCAGAGCTAAAGCTCTTCAAATGTATGGATTTTTAATGAGACACTGCAGGGAGTTCTCGAATGTGACAACATTTAAGGTCCTATACTTTGCGTATGTCAGGTCAGTGTTAGAGTACGCGTCTGTTGTGTGGTCACCGCATTATGAATAACAAAAACATCTTCTTGAATCGGTGCAGCATAGATTTTTAAGATTTTTAGCATATAAAATAAATAAAGAATTTATTACAAAAACTCAATATAATACAATAGAAATATCTCATAACATTTTAAATCTTGAATCCAGAAGACAAATATATGACCTTACATTTCTCCACAAAATCATAAATAACAAAATCTATGCACCTGATCTCCTCAGTGAAATTCAATTTAAAATTCCTTCAAGAAAAACAAGAAATCAAGTCATCTTTAATTTAAGAAAATGTAACTCAAATATCACTGAATATGCAACAGTACATAGATGTGAAAAGTTGTGGAACCTGGCCGGTGGTGTTGGAGGTGTGGATATATTTTGCAATAATTCTAATAAAATACTACAATTATTAGAATCAGGCAATTTACCGTTTACCATTTAGTTTATTTAGCTTTTAGCTTGTAAGTTAGCATATAATTAGTTTTATATTAGTTGTAAGTTTTAATAATGTAATCCCGCGTTTTATAAAATGGACACGCAAGTTCGTAAATTCAATTAAAAAAAAAAAAAAAAAAATATTTATTTATTTACACTTTATATTAAGCGATACGGTCGTTTCGCGGAAGAACACCTCCCAGAAACTACAGTGCTTATTTTTTATACAAAAGAATCAACAAGAAATTATTAACAAGAAAAAAAAAAACTTAACAATATTTACAAAATAAAATATAGAAAAAAATATTTAAATTTACATTGTCTTGTAATCCGGAGCGAAAGTTACGCCCTAGGCATTCTCTGCCACTTTACAATGAGCCCGATCGTATCTGTAACATTTGAACCACATGTTGAGGCCACATACTGTGAAAGGGCAAAAGCAAGTACCTAACTTGTTAAATTTGTCGATTTTCTTGTCTCCTTTTTGATTTGGTGAAATGCAATCTATGCTCACCGCGTCACTGTGTTTTTAGCCATCTTAAGAGGAACAACTAGTTTTCTTAATTTGCTGTACGTCTAGTACGATTTTTTGTGAAATAGCGTCAAGCTATTAAGTTCGCCTAGAACTATCTAAAACCAGTCCTTTGCAAGTGTGGTTTCATATTTTCCTCCAAAATTAATTATTAAATGGCACAAGGGGTTTAACTCTGATAGGGAACTTGTAGAATCTCATTCCTTTTTCCTTTACTACAAGTGGGGAGTAAGTATGGGGTTTTCAAAAGTAATAAATTAAGTCAGCGAAGTCACCAGGTAAGACTCAACCATTTATTATTTCTGGTGTCAGTTCGTTTCTTATTCCATTATTATCTAAAACTTTGAACTTTACATTGACGGGATTCAAACCCTCCAAACCTAAGTGATACAGTCCACTCTCTAATTTTAATTTTCCCGTGCTACAGGGTTGGCAGCTTAACAAAAGCTCAAAACAACCCATCATATGTAGTGGTCCTTCGGGCCGGATGATCTAGCCTTAAGCTAGGAGTCCATTAGTTTATCCGTGTAATATTCCTCAAATTTAGTTCAAGTTTAAAATGAATAGGTATATTGTGTTAGTTAAATTTAAATTCATCCAAATCATTTTACCGTGTACCTATTGTGCCTAGTCTACTTTGACTTGGCGACCGTGTGCTTGAATAGGTAGTGTGAACACATTTTTCATAGGTATGAACATGTTATCGTGTGTACCATGCTTGCAAGTAAAGTCTGAGGCTCTGAGCACTCGCTAGAGTCGCTAGGCACGACGCCTTGTTGTTGCTTTCAAATGTCTTATCAGTTATTTTGAAATTTTCAGTTCATTTTAAAAATTGAATAATTTAATTTTATTTACTCTGTATTGTGATTAAAAAATTAATAAGTTGTTGTAGATTATTTTACATGCATATTTATCTAATTCTCTTGTAGGTGTTAGCTATTTTTCATCCTCATAAACTGCAAATCTTGTGAATGAAGTACATTCAAGTTTTAAAATTACCTTATAACTTAACTTTAGTGACTCTCAAATTGTGTTTCTGTTATACTTCTATATTGTGTGAATAATTCAGTGAAAAAATGGCAGATTTAACTGTACTTCAGGCCAAAAAAGACCATCTTCTTGCCACATTAAAAAAGGTTGCCACTAGTGGAAATAATTTTTATAAAAATCAACAAGACAAAAGTTTAAGATCAGAATTTTTAATAGGTACCCAAAGTACGGATAAAGTTTACCAGGATTTTTGTACTGTGATTGACCAAGTGAATAAACTCCAACTTGAGGAGGATACTAGTTTTGTACCTGATTATTCTGAAGTATCTACTGCATTGGCACATGTCAACACAATCAAATATGTCCAGGGTAAGCTAACTAGCATTGAAGCTTCAGAAAAGACAGTCGTCAAGGCTGCAATTAAATTAGCTCCATTAGACTTAGGCTCTTTCAATGGTGATGTACAAACCTTTCCTGTGTTCTACCACGCATTTAAATCCATGATTCATGATAATGTCAATCTGACAAATGATCAAAGAGTTCAATATTTAGTTTCTAAGCTAAGTCACAAGGCACTTAGTGCAGTTAGTGGTTACCCTCCCATTGGGGCTAACTATAATCACATTTGGGATAGTCTTGTCAGTAAATATCTTGATCAAAGGGTAGTTTCAGCGTTCCACTTGGACCAGATTATCAATGCTAAACCTGTGAAATGTGATAGCTCAGTTCAGTTCAATGATTTTGTAGACAAATATTGTTCTTCTGTTGAATGTTTGAATGCACTTAACTTAAATAATTTAGGAGAGGTCATCTTATGCCACCTTGGTATCTCTAAGATTGATCCAGAGGCTAGACGTATTTTTGAAATGTTATTAAAGGAAAATGAGGTTCCTACTGCTAAGACACTTATGTCTTTCCTTAAAGAGCAGGGCAAAATATTTGCTCGTATCCAACCTATGGAAAAAGAGGCTAAATCTCAGCCACGTAGCAACAATGCTAGGGCTACAACTCATTCCACCCATACTTTCATGTCTAATGAAAAATCCTTTGTTGGGTGTCATTTGTGCAAATCCTCCGATAAACACCCTCTCTACAAGTGTGAGAAATTTCAAAAAATGTCTGTAACAAATAGACATGAATTTGTTGGTCTAAAAAGATTGTGTTTTTCATGTTTGAGCTCTTATCACAGTCTCAAACAATGTACTTCAAAGGGTGCTTGTTTTAAATGTGGTGGCAAGCATCACACCCTTTTGCATTTTGAGAAGAACATAAATGTAGGTATGAGTCAAGCTGCTAAACCTTCTACCAGTGGTTCAGGTAAACAAACCCCTGCTGGTCAAGTGAATGATAGTGGTGTGACTCATTCATACTGTTCTCCTGGTGTGGAAAACAATTCCTGTTCCAGTGTGTTATTGTCAACCGTCAAGGTTGTGTCATGTGACCTTAAAGGAAATTCCTCAGAATTGAGACTCTTGTTAGATTCTGGGAGTGAGAGTAATTTTGTGACTGAACATGCAGTCAGAAAATTAGGTCTCACTGTAACTAAAGTGCCTACATCTGTGCAAGGTATCTGTGGTGCATCAAGCCCTGTCAAAGGCAAAGTCAATTTTAATTTTACATCAAGATTTGATGAAAATGTCAAATTTTCAGTCAAAGCTCTAGTTGTAAATAAGATTTCTGACAACCTTCCGGTTCAGCCTATGAACCTTGAGTGTCTTGCTCATTTAAAAAATGTGTTGCTCTCAGACAATGAGTTCAATGTGCCTAAACCAGTCGATGGTATTCTAGGTGCTTATATGTTTTCCATATTGTTAGAATCAGGAAAAATCGTTGGTTGTAAAAACTGCCCAGTAGCAGTTAACACACTGCTTGGATATACTGTCATGGGTGGGAAGGCTAATGAAAATCTAGTGGAAAATAGTTTCTTCTGTGGTCTAATCAATAGTCAACAGGAGTGTAGCTTAGAACAATCTGTGAAAAAGTTCATGGAAATAGAAGATGTTCCTATGTCTACAGTGTGTAAACCTGAAGATGTAGAGTGTGAAAAGATTTTTTTAGATACTTTTTCTAGAAAAAATAATGGTAAATTTGAGGTGTCCTTGCCATTTAAGGAACCTCCTGAATTGTGTCTAGGTGAATCACATCACATTGCTCATAAGAGATTTCTCAACTTAGAGAAAAAATTATTGTGCTCAGAAAATGCATCATTACATGATCAATATTGTGATGTTATGTCAGAATTCTTGTCTAGTGGGTATATGTCTCTGGTCAACAGTGATAATACTAGTGATGGGTATTACATACCTCAACATGTTGTAGTAAGACAAGATCATGCCTCATTTAAAGTTCGACCTGTGTTTGATGCTAGTTGTCCCACCACAAGTGGAAAATCAGTTAATGACATTCTTTACACAGGGCCCAAACTTTATAATGATTTATTTAACATATTGTTATCTTTTAGGTTATTTCCCTATGTCATAACCACTGATATTAAAAAGATGTATTTACAAATTTTGGTGTCTGAAAACCAACGGAAGTATCAAAAAATATTATTTCGGTTTTCTCCTCAAGAGGAACTAAAAACATATACACTCAATACTGTGACCTTTGGTATGTCTTGCAGCCCTTACTTGGCCTTAAGATGTGTTAAAGAGCTAGCAAATAGTGAATGTGAAAAGTATCCTTTGGCTAGTGCCAGGGTACTAGAAGATAGCTTCATGGATGATATTTGCTCTTCTGTCTCAAGTGAAAGTGAAGCATGTGAACTTCAGTCACAACTAGTGGCGATGTTCAAGTCAGGTGGATTTCAGTTATCAAAATGGGCATCCAATTCTAGACTATTGCTGAGTAAAATAGCTAACAGTGAAAAATTAGAGACATGTTTGAAGTGGGACGATTCTGCCTTTAAAGTATTGGGTCTTTCATGGCACCCAGTGGAGGACGCGTTCTCCTTTGATGTTAATGTGAAACCCACTGAGTGTACTAAACGAAATGTACTCAAGTTAACTGCAGGCATATTTGATGTTTTGGGCCTCTTGGCCCCCGTGACCTTGCACGCTAAATTGTTAATTAAACACCTGTGGAAACTAGGACTAGGGTGGGATCAGAAAGCTTCAGAAGAACTTCAAGAAGTTTGGTGTCAATTTCAACAGGAGCTATCTCTCCTATCGAAAATGTCTTTTCCTAGACATATTCATATAAATCTAGACAGCGAAATTATTTTAGTGGGCTTTGGTGACGCCAGTGAAAAGGCGTACGCCTGTGCTATCTACAGTGTAGTCAAATCACCACGGGGTGAAGTGTTAACTAGTTTAGTTGCTTCTAAAAGCAAAGTTAGTCCTCTCAAATCTCTTACTATAGCGCGTCTAGAACTACTAGCCGCGCTACTACTTTCAAAACTAATGAAAGTGATTGTTGACACTTATAGTGTTCGTGTCAGGATAAGTAAAATATTCTGTCTTTCTGACTCCAAGGTTGTATTGGACTGGGTTCGATCCCCACCATACCGTTGGAATCAGTTTGTGTCAAATCGTGTTGCTAAGATTCAAGAAAATGTAGGTTCCGATTCATTTCATCATATTGCTGGCGTAGAAAACATCAGCGATTGTGTAAGTAGAGGTATGTTACCTAACCAACTTGTGGCTTATCCTATTTGGACAACAGGTCCAGAGTGGTTAAGACATCCAGTGGCGGAGTGGCCGCTTGATTTAGATACGTCTAGTATCAGTGCGGACGTTAATATGGAAGAGAAGAAGAGTGCATTTATAACAACTGGGCAATCTAAGCCTAGTGTATTACTTGAACTAGGCCAGCGACACTCCTCTTGGTTGGGGTTGCTGCGTGCTATCGTATATGTTCTCAAATTCTTAAAACTTTTGCCTAGAAGGATAAGTAAAAAAGGTATTTCAACTAGTGAGCTTCAAGAGGCCGAGACTAGATTACTGAAAGCTGTTCAACAAGAATGTTTCAGTAAAGAGATTGACAGCCTCAAGTCTAATGAATTGTGCTCTCCTTCAATTCAAAAGTTAAACCCTTTTCTTCAGAATGATTTCATCTTGGTGGGGGGTAGGTTATCTAACTCTTCTCTAGGTTATGAACAAAAACACCCTGTATTGCTTCCGAGTAAGCACCATGTAACTACTCTACTTATTGACTATCACCATAAAATGAACCTACATACTGGCCCACACTTGCTACTCAGTGTGTTGCGCCGAAAATATTGGATATTAGGTGGTCGCAATGTTGTAAGGCAACGTGTGCGAAAATGTAATCACTGTTTCAAGTTTAAACCTGAAGCCGCTAGTGCTTTAATGGGTGAACTCCCTAGAGCTCGTGTCAATGAATCTAAACCCTTTGTACACACCGGTACAGATTATACAGGTTTCGTCAAGATTACCTTGGGTAAACGACGCGGTGTAGTGGCACAAAAGGCATACATTTGCCTATTTGTGTGTCTGTGTACAAAAGCAATTCATCTAGAATTGGCCGCAGACTTATCAACAGAAGCCTTCATGTCTGCTTTCAAGCGGTTTCTGTCTAGGCGTGGTTCGGTCAGTGTCATGTATTCAGATGGTGGCACCAATTTTCTAGGTGCAAAAAACCAATTAGACGAGATTTACAACTTATTAGAATCTCAGAGTTTCAATGATACACTCTCTCGTGAATTACAAAGACATAAAATCAAGTGGTCATTCTTGCCTCCCCTGAGTCCTCACATGGGTGGACTTTGGGAAGGTAACATTCGTATGGTGAAACAACACCTATTTAAAGTTATAGGCTCTCAAGTCCTTACCTACGAAGAGCTCTATACCGTTCTCACTCAAGTTGAGTGCTTGTTGAACTCGAGACCTCTTTGTCCTCTGAGTTCAGATCCTAATGATGTGCAAGTCCTCACACCCGCACATTTCCTACATGCCAATCCTTTAGATTATATCCCTGCAGTGAACGTGGCTGATAGACCCATGTCCGGGCTGCGTAGGTATCAGTTGCTTGATCATCTGGTCCAGACTTACTGGCGCAGATGGAGTCAAGAGTACCTCCATAATCTTCAGGTGCGCAACAAGTGGAACACACCTCAGAATCCTGTTTCTGTAGGACAGGTTGTGCTATTAAAGGATGATCTTGCTCCTCCTTTGATGTGGCACTTAGGATTAATAACAGGAGTTTTTCCTGGTGTTGACGGTATTGTCCGTGTCGTTATGGTAAAAACTAAGACAGGGTCTTACAAAAGACCTGTAGTCAAGGTGTGTCCTCTGCCATCTCAATAAGTCTGTACTCAACTTCAGAACGTGTAAATATATTTTTTTTAAATATTTTTTTTTGCACTCTTGTTATTGATGTGTATTTTTTTTTTTTTTTTTTCAATCTGCTACTTGCAATTTTGCCACTTGTTTAGTGGTCATTTTACTGTTGTTTTTATGATTTTTTATATTTAAATTCTAATAATTTAAATTTTTGCCTTTCTTAATTATTTTTATACCACTAGGTATTTTCTAGGTCTTATTTATTATCCTTTTTTTGTAAATAGACATGTTAGTTTTTTTACTTTTTGTAGGTGGAGGCTCAGACTTTATTTGCAAGTGTTAACATGTTTATTTTTTTTTGAAGCCTTTGAAAGTTAACCCTTTCAAGGTGGGGGGAAAATGTTGAGGCCACATACTGTGAAAGGGCAAAAGCAAGTACCTAACTTGTTAAATTTGTCGATTTTCTTGTCTCCTTTTTGATTTGGTGAAATGCAATCTATGCTCACCGCGTCACTGTGTTTTTAGCCATCTTAAGAGGAACAACTAGTTTTCTTAATTTGCTGTACGTCTAGTACGATTTTTTGTGAAATAGCGTCAAGCTATTAAGTTCGCCTAGAACTATCTAAAACCAGTCCTTTGCAAGTGTGGTTTCATATTTTCCTCCAAAATTAATTATTAAATGGCACAAGGGGTTTAACTCTGATAGGGAACTTGTAGAATCTCATTCCTTTTTCCTTTACTACAAGTGGGGAGTAAGTATGGGGTTTTCAAAAGTAATAAATTAAGTCAGCGAAGTCACCAGGTAAGACTCAACCATTTATTATTTCTGGTGTCAGTTCGTTTCTTATTCCATTATTATCTAAAACTTTGAACTTTACATTGACGGGATTCAAACCCTCCAAACCTAAGTGATACAGTCCACTCTCTAATTTTAATTTTCCCGTGCTACAGGGTTGGCAGCTTAACAAAAGCTCAAAACAACCCATCACCACATTTTCTTCATGCTTCTTCCGATTTAGATAGTCTTGAAGCATACTGCACTGTAGCACGTTGTTGTGATTGTTGTTGTTGTTTTTGTTTAGCGTAAGCTACGCCGAATTTTCCGGTGGTCGCTAGTCAAATTAGTAGATACTATAGTTTTTGTGTGTTATGTCTCTTTAAACATTTTATAGAATTGTTAACCCAATAATTCCTAGCTTGTTCTGGCCGACAGTAATTCCATATTTCATGCAGGATCAACAGTTGTGAGGACATTTGAATTTTTAATCTGTGTCAAGACCCTATAATCCTAAGAAATTGCTCAGCTGGCAAACTGGTCAAGAATTTGTTCCTATGAGACGCATACTATAGCAGAAAGGATACAGTCCAAAGTCTGTTCTTACTCTTCCCTGTGCTGTGGCATAAGGTACCTCAGAGGTGGGCCGACTGATAAATCAGGATTCAGTTTAAGATATTTCAGAGTGTTCCTCAACTCAGGCTATAGTGCACTGTGATTGGTTAGAACTCCGACTTTACGAGAGGGTCTGACTTTTCTCTAATTTAATCCTGTTAGATAATTCTCTCCTTGAACGTTGTTTCTGCTGAGAAAGGGGCGAATTTTCTCCATTTCTGGGCCTGAAATTCAGCAAATCTTGGAAAACTTTGTTCAGTCTTCCTGCTCCTCGAGTTTGTCATCAGCTCCTGTATTCCTGCTTGTACTCCAGGAAGCTCTGCTCCCCATGCTGCTCCGGAAACAATGTTTTTCTTCCCCTGTTCTCTGCTAAACCAACAAGGATTTGGTACAATGTTTAACTTTGGTGAAAGTTTCCAATGCAAGCGGGAGGCTCCGCATGTTTTATGGATATTAACAAGTAGGTAATAAACCTTGTGTTTCCTATCCCCGCTATCTATTTATATCTATCTACTATAGGTAATTTTAAGAGTAAAAGGCAGCTCAGCAACTTTCAGCGAGGTTAAGACTTGAGTGGGTGAACATGAATCTACTTTGAGCAGTTGTGATCGTCGATGCGCGATGGCACGTTGAATACATATTATAGCAGTTCTCTGTCAACTGTCTTTCAAGTAAATCAACGCCCATCGAGGTTAGAATTTGGATAGGATATTATTCAATTTCTCAACCTCGTGATGCTTGTTACATAAGATGAGTGTTTCACAGCCTTTTTTATTTCGAAGCCATGAAAAAGGAGCTACTGTAGACGCTTGTGGTCTGTGTTGTAGCTTGCCCATCCCGTAGTATGCCTCCCCTCTGATGGGCTACATGTGACACAAGTCTTCCCATTTAGGTGCTGGGTTAGCACGAGCGCACCGGAAGTAACCAAACAAACAACTGTAACCAAATTATGAATACAAATTTTTGTGGGCGCGGGGGCTTGAACCCGGGACCTTCCGTATGGTAAGCGAGTGCTTACCATACGGAAGGTCCCGGGTTCAAGCCCTGAGCTTTTTGTGTACCATGTTTGACATGTTTGACAGAGGTAATCTACAGTTGATGGTAATTTGTAATTGGTTGTATAAATTTATACCTCATTCATTTCATTTCATAAAGCCAAGTCTTCTTATAGGTTTGGGTTGCCCGTACACCTCAGCCACATTGGGCCCTTTGTGTGTGGAAGATTTAGCTTCGTTATCTAATCAAGTTTAAGCTTCTCAGAAAGTCTGAGAAGTCTTTTGATTAGATTGTGTTGAATAAGTGCTTCTCTTGGGTTCAGGGTCCCAATGATACTTATTCTCCATTCTGAGAGGGCATTGCAATCAAAGATTGCATGTGTAGCAGTTTCTTCGTCCTCTCTACATAATCTGCAAATAGGAGGTTCCCTAAAGATCTTCATATTGTACAGATGTTTTCTTAGGCAGCAATGTCCCGTAATTAGGCCAGTGACTATCCTCGCTTGTCTTCGGCTAAGCCGAAGGAAGTCAGCAGTTAAGGATGATGTTGGTCCGGTCATCATCAGTTTGCTATGTCGTTGTTCTGAAGTCTCAGTCCAATACCTGTGATGTTTTTGTTGTATCCATCTTCGTATTGTTCCTCTTACTTCAGATTTGGTTATCCCCATCACTGGCTCGGGACCAATGAAGGGGGTTGTGGAGCCTTTCCTTGCCAATTGGTCAGCTCTCTCGTTTCCAGCAATACCTTTATGTCCTGGGACCCATTCTATGTTAACTCGGTTAAGTTGTCCCAGTTTTTGTATGGTTTGTTGGCATTCCCAGGTTATTTTTGATTTAACCTGTGGACTTTCTAGTGCCATAATAGCAGCCTGGCTGTCAGTGAAAATGTAGATATCTCTACCTTGGTAGCAAATTTATACCTACTGTCGACAATATTACACGGAGCACAATGCAATACCTCATGCCAGCCTTCGTGGTGTAATGGTTGTGAGTACTGCCCGTAGTCCAGAGATCCTGAGTTCGATTCCCGGTTGGAGTAAACTTTTCGTACAAAAAAATTCTGTTCCCTCCGAACATGTGAGGTTGGCAATTTCAGACCTACCCAGGCTGGGTGAGGTTAATGTGGGAAGCTGGTACGATTCCCAGAGAATGGAGGGTAAAACTCCCGTCCTGACTATCTATCTCAATCAGGACGTTAAAACCAAATAGAATCAACTAGTCACAATAGATCTAATTAGGTCGCAGTTTTAATTGTAAGGGTTTCACTTAAAACTCTGCAACCAGATCAGATAATGAATAAATAATGCCTCATCTCATTATTAAATAATAACCTACCTAATTATTTTTCTACTCCAGCGAAGCGTCAAGTAGGCAATTCTATAACTAGTAGTTAAGCTAATCAAAAATAAAAAATGTACGTCACTCACACTTTAGAAGAGCCATTGAATGATATTAATGACTCATTATCATCCATCCAACAATGAAGCTACTGTGGAGTAACTCATTGTTTATATTAAAACAATAAACATTGTGCAATAATTAATATCTGTATTTTTTTCCCGAGCATTTTGACCCCAACTGCGTCACTATACAAAGCGGGCTAAAAGAGTAAAAAGGTGCATTAGAGGTATCCGATGTGCACATTAAAAGCTTTTTAATGACAAAATATGACCATAAAAGTTCGGGAAAAACGAAATTTGAGGGCAAATTAAATCATACAGTATGGAATATTGTAAATCATTAAACCTAACGAGAGTGGAGCCTGCACACACAAAGGATAATTAAAAATCAAATTTAATAAAGAAACATTTAACATTCGCATAGTAATACTATAGGGTTGCAGGGCACAATGAACAGGGGGGGGGGGGTTGAGGGGGGTAATAATGTGGGTACATTACATAATACACATACATTACATATACAAGGCTATATGATGAACATTGAACCTACATATATGAGTATGTGAGAACATCCTTCCCCGTCTATCCTCTCTCCTCCTACCTCTTCTTCTCCTTAGTTCCAACATTGGGAGGGCGGCTATTGTCCATACAAGTTTTGTAGAAATGGCTCCTATATTTTATTTTTTTTAAGTTGAGTGTTTCACAGCCGTTTTTATGTCTTAGCCATGAAACGGGAGCTACTGCAGACGCTTGTGGTCTGTGTTGTAGCCTGTCCATCCCGTAGTATGCCTTCCCTCTGTTGGGCGAGAATTGACACAATACTTCCCAATTAGGTGCTTGGTCAACACGAGCTCACCGGAAGGTATCCCTTACAAAAAATTGTAACCAAATTATGAATACAAATTTTTGTCGGCACGGGGGATCGAACCCGGGACCTTCCGCATGGCAAGCGAGTACTTAACCATTGAGCTAATCGCGCGCTATTCTATTAAAACTAGATTCATGCTGTCACAATTACAAACAAATTCGAGCCCTCGTGAGTATTTCCGGCCCAACCAGGTGAGTTTTTTATTATTATTATTAAACACTCTATTAGATAAGCAGACATACATATGTACAATAAAATTGTACATTGTCCAATTTTTTTAATTTTTTTGTTTTAATATAATACACGGGCGGACCCTATACTATCTAATTATAATTGTACCCTAACTATCAAAAAATAGTTATTATACAATACAATACACATAATTATTATAACAATGAGAAAAAAAAAAAAGTTTTGTGAGTTTCGACCGAATGGAGGGTAAAAGGATGAGTTAATCCAATCCGGTTTCATAATTCGGGCCTTGATGCCACCGTGACGAAAGCTCGTTTCTACCGTCGAGAGCCGCGCCGTGTCGCGCGCATGCCTGAAAAATTTTCTCACTGGCGTTGACGGCGAAAAAACATCTCCGCTATCTATAAAGCTCATTAGAAGAAGGCGAAATGTTTCAGTGCATGCCGCGACTTTCAGACGGAAGGTTGCTGTCGGACGTTCGCTCGTTGTGTTGAAACATCGCGCCGCGCGAAAATAAGGCCAAACTGGGGCCCACTGCTGTCCCGCATTTTGAGACTTTCAACATGTTAGTCATTTGTAACCGGAAATAATTCATCCCAAGATTTGCTGGGAACGTGGAATATTTTTTAATTAAATTTAAATTTAAAAGTGGTTTTCTATATTGCAATTTTGATTGTTTTTTTTTTTAATCCGTGTTTCGTAAAATAAAGTAGGCAAAACCGAATTTGGGCAATGACTGTTGAGTGTTACACACCTCTCTTTAAATAAATATTCATTAAAAACAGATATCCATTGATAAACCGTTACGTGTTGTTTTTCTTTGTAAAATTATGATTTCTACTCTTCTAACTTTTAACATAACAATAGTAATTTATTAGCCACCAATAATCCCTACCTTCGAATTCTCCGATTGTTTGCCAATCCATTCGCTATTGTCTTTCTAGATACACAAACTGAACAAACAGTGGTCATTTTCTCTTTCATACAGCACCGTGTCTCGGGACAGTAAAAAGTGCTAAACAAACAACAGTAGACGATAAAAACAAAAATGAAAAAAATGAAATCGTTTTATCGCGAATATACGACTGTTTTTGTGACTGCCCTCGGAGTTTATTTCAACAGCCTGACGGGCGATTTTGTCCATGACGACATTCCGGCGATTGTGCGAAACCAGGACGTTCTGGGGACCACCGGATGGGGCCATCTTCTCCTCAATGACTTCTGGGGGACGCCCATGTCACATCTTGCCAGCCACAAGTCCTACCGTCCCCTCACGGTTCTGACGTTCAGGTAAAGTTTGCCTTAAGCCATCGTGAAATCTCATTATTATTATAAGTGCGATGAGGCATTATAAGTTCTCAAAAAAACTTATAATTATACACAACTCTTGGTAAAATGTTTATTTCATCGAAATAATTTGAAGATAGAAAACACTTGGTCCCTTTTGGCTTTTTTTTAATTAAGTAAAACAAAAAAAGCCAAGTGTTTTCTATCTTCAAATTATTTCGATTGTATTTACATCGAGTGCAACTTCTCACATTTCTGTTTATACTGATACTGATATAAATCTTTATTAGGAGGACAAAATAATTGAAATAATCTTAATATATAAATGTCAAAGTCACTGACTGACTGATCATCGCTCTACAGCCCAAACCGTAATACCTAGCAAGCTGAAATTTGGTAGGTAGCTTTCTCTTATAGTCTAGATGTGCAATAAGACGGGATTTTTCGAAATTCCTACTACAACACCTGCCATTGGCGAAAAAGGATATTTTGCTTTCACGGTCATTCCTCGGCCCGCAAAGCGGGCGACAGCCCGCTAGTTACAGTATAACATTGAAAAAATAAATGACCTAATAAAATAGATTAAAAAGTCAAGAAATACCAAAAAAGAAAAGTATACTACTTTCTTGGCTTCCTATTTTCCTGGTCTGGCAAGCAGGAAAATTCAATTTTCTTGGCCAACGTTGACGGCAACATTACAGCTCACATTTTTTGTCTTTTTTATGTGTTCTTTTTCCTGCAAGTTCATCGTCGCTTTCAATTGCATGATCATATCGCATCACGACGCGATTTTTACCATCCATTCTCTGGAAACTAACAAAACAGCTACACAAATTAACCTCACCCCGTCCGAGTGGGGTCGGGAGTAGGTCAGCCATCCAACTTCTAGTCTCGCTGGACGTTGCTTAAATTCAGTGACTCAATGAGAACTGGTGTATTCAACGAGTCATCTCACACAGCTCTCATTGAATTCCACAGAAAAGAGAACCCCTATTTGAAAGTTTTCAATTGATATTCCTGTTGTTATTTACCAGTAAACTACTTTACCTTAATGTAGGAACCTCGCGCTTTCGTGAAACTCAATCTATCTTCAATTCTAAATACGAATATGAAATAAAAATTGCTAAAAGTTACGGGAGTTGGGCGAAAACAATAAAACAAAATACAATCATTTATAATATATTTGTACAGGCCAATTGGCTGGGGTTACTTGACGAGCGCCTCCCAGCGACCTTGATATTGTTCGGACGAGAATAATTCTACCAACAAAAACAAAGCTTAGAAATCTCGAAAAATTAATTTTCGTTTTTCCCATAATTTTCCCTAATTTTCCAAGAACCTCTTTGTTTACAAGCATGTAAGGGAAAGAAAGCAGTTCAAAATCCTCCACGTGCTTCTAGTTAGCAGATATTTTTGTCACGTGCTTTCTTTGTAAGCCATTTCCTTTGTATTTTTTTTTATTACTTTCCTTATCCTATAATATGGAAAGTATTGTATTCTTCGAAAAATTGACCTCCCCAGTTTTTCACATATCCGGACGACTCATAGCATCAGGATACCAAAAAAGATGTTTTCGGACATTGGTCTGTGTGTCCGTGTATCTGTCTGTGTGTGAACACGATATCTCGAAAACGGTAAGAGCTAGAGACTTGAAATTTGGTATGGACAGTTAATTTATACACCAGACGAACGACAAAACTTTGGTTGAAATCGGCCGCAAAATGCTGTCGCAGGGCCGAAAATGTTGGCCACAAGCGCCGCTTCTTTGAATTGTATTCTAAAAAATAATAGGGGTCTCCTTTGGTCATTTTTTGGATATCTCGAATTTTTGGACCTCGGCCCCACTTTAACGGTATTTTGGGGGAATTCAATGATTTTGAGGTGCCGATTACGAATATGGCATTGATTTACAGCCATCTGTTACCATTGAGTCATCAGTGGCGGCATTCGACTTCTTTTCGGAGATAAGGAAAATCGTGTGATGTTTACACCAGATTTTTATTTCTATGTCTCACTTTTAAACTGACGACTTTAGTAGCATGATCGTGAAGATAGCGGACTCGTAGCCTAGTAGTTGGTGGTTTGTGACTGGAATTTCCAGCGAATGGAAGTTAAAACCCCCATCATTATATGTCCATGTATAGTTGAAAGTTCCGTGAATTCACAGAGTAGCGCCTAACAACTACAAATAATAATACATAATAATATATATATTTAAGAAATCTTATTAAATTTTTAATGTGCTGCAGAAAAAAAAAACTTTAGATTTGCCTTTCCGCTGTTGGCACACATTTCTCAAAACATTTTCCAGACACTTCAGCTCTCTTGGCAAAAGGAAAATTGTTAAATAATGAAATTCATTAATAAGATCACAAGAAACGAGGAAGCTGGCAGCTCCTTCAACATGACAGTTTTCATTCTGAATTTTTTATCAAAGAAATTTTCCCATACCTCCTTTCACCCCTCCGAAATTTTCAAGTGAATGTAATGAGATCCTTATTTTGGAAATTCGGATTTTCTTTTTTGCGAACAAATTTGTGTTTGATCAGTTTGAAATTGCTGTCTTTAGACTTTCGAGATTTCTGCTCCTCATTTCATTTTGGAAGATCACTTGTCAAATTGTCTCTTCGAATATGTGCTGATCATTCTGAGAAACTTGATATTGCTGTGAAGATTTCGAGCTGGATAATGATGTGCCAAAGAATTTGTCGAGGAAAATACAGATGACTTGTCGTGAACTCTGCCAGTTTGAGCCTAGCTGGACTTTATGATTCAAAACCAAAATATTAACCCACTGAATGCCAGATTATGAAACAGATTTTTTTTTAAAATTTGGGTTTAACGTCGCTTTCAACTGCAAGGTTATATCACGACGGGGGTGTTACCCTCTTTTGATAATACATAATAATAATAATAATAACTCTTTATTGACAAGTATAATATTGACAAAGGGCGTGATTATTGCCTCAGGCAATCTCTGCCTTCAAATTATTCTTTTAGAAGGAAACTCACAAACCTGCTACCCACATTTACCTCACCTAGCCTGGGTTGGGCCAGAATGACAGCATCACGAAAGTCTTCACCTCGCTGGACGTTGTTTTACTTCGGTGATCCTTCGAGAACCGGTGCATTTGACGCTGGCGAAACAGGATTAGTTAATCTGAGTGGACACTATCCCTTAACTTTCACCTTGACAATAACTGTAGAGGTCATATCCAAGCTGGGATTTGTAGCTGTATACAATACATAAAGTGTACTTATATCTATTACCTATTTTGATTCTTTAGAGTAACGGAGCTATAGCCAGCATTCGTGGCGTAAAATCTTTTTATTTTTAAAAATCTATCGGTCAGCTGATAAAATCTAAAGGCTTTTTTTATTTTATTCTAATCTAACCTTAAGGAATAACTTAAGGATAGATTAAACTATTAATCTGCCGTTAACGTCAACTAACTACCTGTTAGACATTCTTTTTTAAAGAAGTTAGCTTTTATTCTAATCTATTAACCTTAAGAAATAACTTAAGGGTAGACGAAACGATTAATCCGCCGTTACCGTCAACTAACGACCTGTTGAACATTGTTTACTGTGCAGCGTTCTCATTAACCAATCACTGGCCGGCTGAGTTTGTCAGGTAATGGTTTAAATATTAATGGGTGCAAGGTAAAAGCTTGCTTCAAGTTTATGGTTTCCTTATGGGGGTTGGGGAGGTGCAGTGGTGTAGGGTAACATGGGTAGTAACAGGAATTTCTGAGCACTAGGGTTAATAGTTTTTTATTCATGAGAGAGAGAGAGAGAGAGGGAGAGAGAGAGAGAAAGGGAGAGAGAGAGAGAGAGAGAGAGAGAGAGAGAGAGAGAGAGAGAAAGAAAGGGAGAGAGAGAGGGAGGCAGAAAGAGAGAGAGAGAGAGAGAGAGGGAGGGAGAGAGAAAGATAGAGACAGGGGGAGAGAGAGAGAGAGAGTGAGAAAGAGAGGGAGAGTGAAACAGGAATATTGCAAGAGCGAGAGAAAGGGGAATGGAGGAAGTGAAAGGATAAAGCCAGGAAAAATAGGAGGAGAGAGAGGAGGGGAAGAGAGGGAGAGAAAGAGAGGCAAAGAGACAGAGAGAGAGAGGGAGGAAGGGAATGAAAGGAGAGGTAGACAGAAGGAGAGTTGAGGAGGAAAATGGAAAATCATCAAACGGGCTTCAAGCACGCTAAAATTTACTTTCGTTCTCTTTCTCACTTCTTTTTACTAGCCTTTTCTCATTTTTTCTCTTTTCTTCTCTCATCTCTTTCTAGCCCTCTTTTATTTTACTTCTCATTATTTCTCTCTCTCTCTCTCTTTCTTTTTGTGCGTCCGTCCTTCTCTTTTCTCTCTCTCTACCTATCTTTCTTCTTCCACCCTCCTCTCTCTCTCTCTTTCTCTTTTCTCTCTCTCTCTCTCTCTCGATAGCACTACTTCCTGGTTCTTTTTTCTCGGAAGTGATTTTCAACCCATAATATTTTTGACGTACTGTTGTTAACGTAATCGTTAGGAATTAATAGAAGACTGAAAGTTCTTCACCTTTTTTAATTTTCATAAATTGACGGGGTAAACCCATGTTTATTTGATATTAATATAAATATAGTTAAAATACATAAAAATATACCCACATCTGACCCACATTCAGCACCAATTAGCACTAATAAACGGATAAATATACCATCATTACTGATTGAAACGATAAAGTTTACAAGGAAAATATAAACACATCATTAAAGATAATCCTTTGAAGAAAGGATTACCTCAAAGGCTTATCTTAATATGAAAAAAAAAAAAAACTGGCGGTAAAAGTAATTACCAAATACCAAATTACCAATAGTTTGCCATCCATTAAGAAATATCTATCGTGCCATCAAAATTTGTGCCCCAAAAGTCCCTGGCGATACATTGATGACCTCGAATGACACGTCATGTGTTATCCCCTAGGCTATCATTAGGGGCAAGTTTGTCATGTTTTTTTTACTAATGACTAGGGAAAAAAACAGTCCAAAATATTTTTTTATAATTGGCATTTACCGTACAGGAATGTTCACAATTAGTACACCTCCTATGACACGTTCCAATTCGCTTGTTCTGTTTTTTCATCGAAAAAATAAAATTTGATTGACTTGGCTTTGTGCCCAATTGATGGACCAGTTTAAATTGTAAAAACAAATGAAAAATACCGTATCGTCTGTAACGCAGAGCAAGAATTATTATTAGAAACCTGTACCTCTCAATCTGAAGCTTAAGGGTTCGAATCTCTGCACATAATGCTAAAGTTACTGACAGGAGATATCAATTACTAGAGTGGCACGGCTGCAACCCTGAATTCTTTGAATGTGGTTCTAGGTTAAGTAATTAAGTAGAGAGAAATAAAATTTAAAAAAGAGGAATAAAATTCTACTAGATATCAAACAAAGTTACCTATACCTATACAATATCAACATTTAGCCTACCTAAAAAATATTTATAGAATCGAAATAATTGACTCATTTATAATACTATGAAGTATGGATACTTTCTTAGACCTACTTCCTCGAGGCCGTTTTCATAGAGTCAAAACTTCGATTTGGTAGGTATCCAATCCAAAGAACACACACCTTCCCACAGACTTGATTTCGAAACCCTCAGTAGAAAGTGCAGAACGGAGGAACGAAGCCAAAATATAATTAGAGGTCCATTACACTAGGGAATAGCATGGCCGAAAGGCAGAGAGAATACGGGCGACCGAATAATAAAATCATGAAAAAAGGGAAAAATGTAAGAGGTTGAAAAAAGAAGCAGAAGAAGCCATCAGAGGGAAGGTAGACAGAGAAAGAAAGAGAGGGAGAAAGGGAGAGACAGAAAGAGAGAGAGAGAAAGGTATGGGAGAGTATAAAGGACAAGAATTTTCCTTCTAAAAAAGGAAGAAGGAAAGGAACGTGGATAATTACGTTATTGAGGTACCTACATGGATTTTTTCACATACCCTGGAGGGCACAGGGATAACCCCTGCGCCATACCTTCTGCTTCGTCCTTGTAACCCTGACTTATACAAGTTCACATACATATGTATACGTTTGCTATACATAGATAGGTCGATTGCTTTGTAAGCGAGTTACTACTGGGTGTGATTGTGGAGTGTGGACGTATTTGAGAAAAATGTTGAAGTATTTTTCTTATAGTGGGATCATTGAACGCTCTTGAGAAGTTTATATTTTCAAAGCTGATCTCGATTATGTATGAATTGAAATTATAAAAGGAATATTATAAATGTTCTGGTTTTCATTGGAACTTTTCAGTTCATTGGAGGACATTTTTTCATTCAAATTCCTACACAATTACCTATTATTCATACATTGACCTATTATTCATATGATGGGTCTATCATTAATCGTTAATAAAAAATATACCTTGTGCCTGCAAAGATTTCTACCATCACCATAGAATAAATTTTATTAGTTTTTCAAGTTATCCTGGCTTTCGACATACCCAATTATTCCCGAACAACATCTCCCCCCTTCAATTTCCCAACCCCTCTCCCCCCCTTCGCCATCATTATATCCGTTAGCCAGGTTTGCCTTTTTCCATTTTACCTCAAAATCTCTTTCATGTTCTTCTTGATTGGAGGTTTTCCTATCCTAAATATTTAATAAGCAATAAACTGAATAAACCTACATTAAAAATTCACCCGGACAGAAAACCTTTGAAAAATTTCACCGTACGTATTGGCGTAATTTTGTTCCCGTTTAAACATTATTTTTTTTTGTACAGAAAATTAATTTTATTTATTATTATAAAATGAAGTAAGCTTTTCTAAAAGCCTATATTTGTTTTGGCCCTAGAATGTTTACCAACCTGTGTTTTAAAAAGGTTTTTATTTATAATCAAAATGCTATTGAAAAAAAATGATAAAACATATAAAGTTATCATATATTTGTGTTAATCACTTTCGTGATATCACAACTACTCAAACTAGATTTACTAAATCTAATGATAACTTATCATGTCCTGGCTGGGTTTTGAACCCACGAACTTTGGAATCTTTGGATTCGCAGAGTGCCGCCTTTGCAACTGAGCTACCGGGACAGTGCATTTGAAAGCGAAGAAGAACTGAAAGACAAATAATGAACAATACTTGTTCAAATTGTAATTATATCTCTAATTGATCATTCTGACAGACATTCTAAATATGTCCGCATGCTTAAATGTATATTAAATTTCTAACTTCAAGTTCTCCCACGGGGTGTTTGTATCAGAAAGGACGTCCGGTGGCTTCGATTGAGGACAATTGAGTAAAGTGAGTGAGGAGGTGGGACAGGATATTGAAGGAATGCTGAGTATGATGACAAAGACCAAAGCTGCTCCTCTTTCATGTCACCGGCAAGAACAAAGGATATTGGAAGAGAGAGAGAGATATGAAAAAGATTGAGAGAAAGAGAAGGAGAGAGTTGAAGAAGATAGAGAGAGAGATAGAGATAGAGGTAAAGAAGAATAAAAGAGAAAAAGAGAGAGATGAAGAGAAAGATTAAAAGAGGGAGAGAGAATGATAGAAAATGGCGAAAAGAAGTGGGTAGAGGAAAATTAATGGAATAAAAAACAATCAAAAGAAAGAGAGAGACAAAGAAAGGGAGATATAAATACAATAAGAGATAAAATCAAAGATAAGTCCGAAGATACGAAAGATTGAAGCAATGAAAAGAAAAAATAAATCACAAAGGTCAAAGTACAAAATAAAATAAAATTTCTTGCTATGGGTGGGATTCAAACCAATGAGCGCATCCAATGACCACCATTGCTTGATAGAGGAAAAATCACGGGAGAATGATATGGGGACGGAAAGAGGAAGTAGAGAGAGAATATTTGGCTGGATCAAGCTCGCCGGGAGGCGAGCGCTCGTCAAGCAGCGCCAGCCTACCGGCCTATATTAACACGAAACAGAGTTTATATGTATTTTGTTTTATTGTTTTCGCACACTTCCCGCAAACTTTTATCAATTTTTATTTCAAATTCGTAATGAGACGCGAAAATAGATTGTGTTTCACGAAAGCGCGAGGTTCCTACGTACAGTTAAAGTCGTTTTCTAGCCACGCCAAAAATCTTGAATTTCATGAAATTTATCATACGGGTTTTTTTTTTTTTTCAGACCAATTTTCTGTCAAGGGTACAGCAACGTGTGCTTATCGTGGAAAGACGTGAGCTACGTTTTTGAATAGGGAATTTTTATCTCTGCATACCTTTTATAGTTTCAAGTATTTATTTTTTATAGGATAGGAGATATAGCCTTCTAAAATAAAACTGGAAAGTTGCACAGAGCCGCCCCTGGTTATCTTGGAGCTGCGATTGTGGTATTTTTCGAAAGGTCTTACCATAGGAAAAAATATAAAAATATAACTAAAGTATTACACTGGACCGAACTTGAGTTATAGCCTTTGAAAGGAATACTTATTATGGAGCCCAGAGCCGTCTATTGTTATCCTAGAGATGTATTTCTGGTGTTTTTAGAAAGGTCTAGTCAAAGGGAATAAGATCACTTAATTTCAGATGGTTGAAACAAGTAGAAAAGTATTTAAAGTCCTCTAAAGGAATATCTATAATGAACCCTGGAGCCACGCCTAGTTATCCCACGTGCATGACTGAAGGTTCTTTCTAAAGGTCTAATTACGGAAAATTATAATATGATGTAAATAAAATTTTAGAAAAATCAACGACAGTGTGAGACACAAAAAGAAAAAACTGAATTAAGATTAATGAGAGTAACAAAAAAAACTACGCCTCACATAGAACTTAAAATACGGGAACTATTCAATTGTCTATGCTTCATCCAAGCTGCCAACAGACCGCTTTATTAGAGTCGGAATAATAACGTTCTATAAATTCATTAAAAGGTTTCTACATCAAGAGGTAAACTAGATCTATATTAGTTAGAAGCAAAACTATTGATTTTCAGATCAAATGATATAATTATATAATAAAATATTATGTATTGAGCAGTCTCTGTGGTGGTCGTCGACTGGTGACACTGGTGTAGGTATATTACAAAGTTTGTAAGGTGACTTGGGTTCGAATCCCGGCTAGGTAGATTTTTTTTACTCTGTACTTTGGATGTCCGGTATTCTCATGAGAAAAAAAAACAGTAGTTGCTAGTTTGAGTCAACCTCCTATGACCGTTTAATTTCGAACGAAGTGAGTATGGTTTAACTCGATCAACATTTATTTGTCACAATCTAATTATCCATCTACCTATGTATGAAACGTGATATAAGTTGCATTTTTGTCCAATCGAGCTGAAACTTTCAGGGTATATTCCATGGATATAATTATGCTTGCCTATTAATTCATAATTATTAAATGTATATCTAGTACAATTTCTCACTTCTTCTGTTTATATCTACCGATTATGCTGAAATGACACCATGTTTAGCAACTCGAAGTTAGGCAAATATATGGGTCAACATTTCTGAACACATAATAATACTCGGCACTTTCATTTCTCGAATTGGATA
Organism: Bactericera cockerelli; assembly: GCA_024516035.1. Classification (NCBI taxonomy): domain Eukaryota; kingdom Metazoa; phylum Arthropoda; class Insecta; order Hemiptera; family Triozidae; genus Bactericera; species Bactericera cockerelli. The sequence continues at coordinate 36,981,924 of CM044960.1, read as the reverse complement.
TGTACGTAGGTACATAATATAATTAAAATTGTATTGTAAACAAAACCACGAAACAGAACTGTCCGTTTTTTAACGAGTTCATTACTAATTTTTCAATACAAGGTTAAAACACTAGTTGATTATTAATGAATTATTGTTAATGAATTTTAAGATTAAATAGGTATGTTTTTTTCTTCATTATTATAAACTGGTTTAAGTCCCACAAAAGAAGCACCATTTATCACACCAACCTCATTTTAAAACGATTGTGACCAGTTGATTGTATTTTGGTTTTAACGTCCTGATTTGAACTAGTCAGGGAACTAGTCAGGGGAGGGTTTTACCCTCCATTCGCTGGGAATCGTTCCAGCTACCTACATTTACCTCACCCAGCCTGGAGGGCTGTGATTCCAGACTCACGTGTTTAGAGGGGAAAAAAATATTAGAAAAGTCTGCACCAACCGGTAATGGAACTCGAAATGTCTGGACTACGGGCAGTAGTTACAACCATTACGCCAGGGAGGCTGGCCACTGACAGTCTAAATAAAGCATTTATTTGGATCAATACTTTTTATTTTGAATCGTAAATTACGTAGATTTCATTCAAAATTTACAAATAACTACCTACAAATACAGGGCATCCATAAAGTCTCGCCCAAGCCTGGGTTTCTCGAAAACGACTCAATATATCAAAAAACGCTAAAACTCGTATATCTACACAGCCCCAGCCAGGCTGGAAATGGACCAACTTCAAAATCTTAAATAGAATGGTGTGTCTTGTGGAATATTGTCTAAAGGTGTCATTGAGAGAATTTCATTACAACAAATTTCAGTGAGTTACGACTTGCCGTTCTTTAGATACAGGGTCGGACGTCCTGCGTATCCATATATTTTGATGTATAACTTGTTAACCGTAAATTATAGAAAAATGAAATTTGTCGATAAGAACAACTTATGGCAAGACCTGTCGAACAATTTATAACTCGACATACACTCTTGATGTTAGTTTCTGGTCGGTTTCGTCAGGCAGCCGGACGAACAAAAAAAAAAATTATCGAAAAAACAAATCAAGTTTTAACTTGTTCGAAAGGTTTTACCACAAGGAGTTATTATCAACAGACTTCATTTTTCTGGAATTTACGATTAACGAGTTATACGTCAAAATATATGGATATTAGGCAGGACGTCCGACCCTGTATCTCAAGAACGGCACTAGTTCAATATAAATTACCCAACATTTTATATGATAGTCTTATAATATTACTGCGTATCACAACAACCTTAAAATAAAAGTCTTTTTTCTTTTATCTGTTAATTACTTTTTATTTCATCTATCAGAGGATTTCATCTAAATCAAAAAGTAGTGATATCCCCCAAAAAACACTACGTGTAAAAATAGTCGTCAAGCGTTGGAATGATTAAAAAGAACTGATATCAAAAACGTCAATTTTCTATGTGTTGAAGGAATTATTTTACACGTAATAAGTCTCTTGATAATTCAACCAAAATAATAGCCTCACAACAACAATACACCTTTGAGGAAACTTCGATTTGATAATTTGAGAATTTAACCAAAAAATAGCTACACAACAAAACAATGCTCTTGTAAGAACAATGTTGCATAATTACAGAACCATTGTTCTTACAAGAGCATTGTTTTGTTGTGTGGCTATTTTTTGGTTAAATTCTCAAATTATCAAATCGAAGTTTCCTCAAAGGTGTATTGTTGTTGTGAGGCTATTATTTTGGTTGAATTATCAAGAGACTTATTACGTGAAAAATAATTCCTTCAACACATAGAAAATTGACGTTTTTGATATCAGTTCTTTTTAATCATTCCAACGCTTGACGACTATTTTTACACGTAGTGTTTTTTGGGGGATATTTGGTACATGATACAGAGTAAGAGAGAGAGAGAGAAAGAGAGAGAAATAGAGAGAGAAAGAGATAGAGAGAGAAAGAGAAATAGAGAGGTAAAATAGAAAGAGAGAGAGAAAAAGACTGTTGAGAAAGAGAAAGAGAGATAGAAAGAGAGAAAGAGAGAGATAAGCTGTTGAGAATGGGAGAGTATGATTTAGAGAGAGTGAGAGAAACAGGAAGAATGGGAGAGTATGAATTAACAGTGGAGAATTGAGCCTATTGCTTCAAGCCTCCTTTGAACATCTTAAGACACGCCTGAGGAAGTTTGTATTGAATAGAGGTGCTTTTAGTACAGATCTCTCTTCTATTCATAGGGAAGTGTAAGAGAAAGCTGGGGTCACATATTGTAATTATGCTGTACCTAATAGATACGTACCGAGCTCAGTAGCTTGATAGATAAGGCAAAGAATTTGTAGCCTTTATAATAATAATAATATCGCCTAATTTATACTGCCGGATTGAAAAATTATAATACAGTCGATTTTTTTCTCTTATAAAGAGGTTATTTCCCTTAAAGAGAGGTAAATTGGACCTGAATATTGATCTCTTACATCAAGGTTCTACTGTATAGGTATAATAGTATAATTATGTGTTATAATAATACTTTTTAGACGAAGGATTTTCTACCACCCACATTTTCACCCACTATCTAGTACAACTTCTCACTTTCTGTTTATATTGATTAAAATAGAGAGGTTAGTTGATAGTATCGATATTCAGAACTATTACCTGTTGATGAGAGCAAATAAGCTGGAAACAGGTGTCCAGGTATGTTCTGATATTCATGTACAATGTACATCTAGTACATCTTCTCACTTTCTGTTTATTCTACTGATTATACCCAACCCTCAGAGTCTTTTTATAGTCCAACTGTTCATGCAGGAACTCAAATAAATGGAGTGAAATCAAAGTATTAGGTGGGGGCTCACAGGAATGGGCACAAACCATTGGTGTAATCAAGCTCGCCAAATAGCACCAGCCAACAAGCCTATATTAACACGAAACATAGTTTATATGTATTTTGTTTTATACAATATTAACTGTTGAAAATCTTTTAGAATCCTTTTTGTTCAGTGCCCTTTTCACAGTATCCCCTATTTCTTACGTCCTATAGAACGAGTTTTATCTTCACTATATCATGCTATTCAGTTCATTTGCTTTGTAATGGATAGCAACATTTGCAATGTATTCCTTGTAATTTACAAAAGTTTATTTTGGCAACAACAAACTATTTCCGCCAATAGAACAAATTGAATGAAATATTGGTACACGTCTAGGACTTTTCTCTCTCTCTGTCTCACTCTCTCTCTCTCTCTCTCTCTCTTTCTCTCTCTCTCTCCCTCTCTCTCTCTCTGTCTCTCTCCCCTCTCTCTCTCTCTCTCTCTCTCTCTCTCTGTCTCTCTCTCTCTCTCTCTGTCTCTCTCTCTTTCCTCTCTCTCTCTCTCTGTCTCTCTCTCTCTCTCTCCCTCTGTCTCTCTCTTTCTCTCTCTCTCTTTCTCTCTTTCTCTCTGTCTCTCTCTCTTCTCTCTCTCTCTCTCTCTCGCTCGCTCTCTCTCTATGTCTCTCTCTCTCTTTCATAATTCTCCTTCACAATTTTCGTTTTCTCTATCTTTTTCAAACAATCTTCTTTCTCTGTTCATTTCCCTCCCGCTTCCACTCTTAGCTATAATTCTTCTCTCTCTCTTTATATCTTCTTGACACAATCTATGTATGCCCCCCCCCCCTTATACTTCTCTCTCCCTCCCTTTACTTCTCCCCCCCCCCCCCCACGCCCTCTCATACCTCATTTCTCCTCCTACTTTCGCTCATCCCTCCTCTCACATCCCAAGTTCTCTCCTCCTCCCACTCCAATTCCTCCATATATATAGTATTAGCAATCCCTGCCAAACTTTGCAATTTCCATGCTAACATACAAACATTGTTCTCTAATAATGCAATTTCAGGGTACAAAATCCATCTGTTGAAAACGCTCTTTTAATATTCAGTTTTATTTTTTACAAATAAAATAGAAGAAAAAAATTACGGAAGTAACATTACTTTCTATACTTTATGGGTAAAACAAATAAATTGAAGAAATCTGTGATTATTATCTACGATCGTGATATCACCCTCAGACTCGCTTTACTAAATTTTTGCACCAACTTGGGACTTGAACTACCAACCTCCAGATTACAAATCCTAACCTTCTATTGAGCCTCCTAGGATATTACGGACATTTTTTTTCCTCTCTCTTTTTTTTCATTAGTTATGTGATTATAAGTAATTGGATGTTGATCAAGCCATTGTAAAGTCAACATCTGTTTTATTATTACAATAAATAAATTCATTGAATTGAATTAATGTACATCGAGAGAAAAAATACACGTAACTAATAGAAATATGTACCTTCCTGTCAAAAGTTCAGTTCACACGATGTTGAATAAAACAGGTACAATTCATATGTAAGCGAATGATTTTGAACAACCCAGTACATGGCTCTTTCAGTTCATTAGTATAATGGCTGATATGGCACGGGCCCTGAAAAATGAAAATTGAGCTACTTCAATATTCGTAATAACCATATCGAGAATGGTACTAGCGCTGATTGTTTTCCAGAGAGGGATGAGGGACGGGTTGAATAGAGAGAGGGATGAGGGACGGGTTGAATAGAGAGAGGTATGAGGGACGGGTTGAATAGAGAGAGGGATGAGGGACGAGTTGATCAGAGAGGAAATGAGGGACGGGTTGAATAGAGAGAGGGATGAGGGACGAGTTGAATAGAGAGAGGGATGAGGGACGGGTTGAATAGAGAGAGGTATGAGGGACGGGTTGAATAGAGAGAGGGATGAGGGACAGGTTGAATAGAGAGAGGAATGAGGGAGGGGTTGAATAGAGAGAGGGATGAGGGACGAGTTGAATAGAGAGAGGGATGAGGGACGTGTTGAATAGAGAGAGGGATGAGGGACGGGTTGAATAGAGAGAGGGATGAGACACGGGTTGAGTAGAGAGAGGGATGGGTTGAATAGAGAGAGGAATGAGGGACGGGTTGAATAGAGAGAGGGATGAGGGACGGGTTGAATAGAGAGAGGGATGAGGGAGGGGTTGAGTAGAGAGAGGGATGAGGGACGGGTTGAATAGAGAGAGGGATGAGGGAGGGGTTGAATAGAGAGAGGGATGAGGGACGGGTTGAATAGAGAGAGGGATGAGGGACGGGTTGAATAGAGAGAGGGATGAGGGACGGGTTGAATAGAGAGAGGGATGAGGGACGGGTTGAATAGAGAGAGGGATGAGGGACGGGTTTGAATAGAGAGAGGGATGAGACACGGGTTGAGTAGAGAGAGGGATGGGTTGAATAGAGAGAGGAATGAGGGACGGGTTGAATAGAGAGAGGGATGAGGGACGGGTTGAGACAGAGAGGGATGAGGGACGGGTTGAATAGAGAGAGGAATGAGGGACGGGTTGAATAGAGAGAGGGATGAGGGACGGGTTGAATAGAGAGAGGAATGAGGGACGGGTTGAATAGAGAGAGGGATGAGGGATGGGTTGAATAAAGAGAGAGGGATGAGGGACGGGTTGAATAGAGAGAGGAATGAGGGACGGGTTGAATAGAGAGAGGGATGAGGGACGGGTTGAATAGAGAGAGGAATGAGGGACGGGTTGAATAGAGAGAGGGATGAGGGACGGGTTGAATAGAGAGAGGAATGAGGGACGGGTTGAATAGAGAGAGGGATGAGGGACGGGTTGAATAGAGAGAGGGATGAGACACGGGTTGAGTAGAGAGAGGGATGGGTTGAATAGAGAGAGGGATGAGGGACGGGTTGAATAGAGAGAGGGATGAGGGACGGGTTGAATAGAGAGAGGGATGAGGGACGGGTTGAATAGAGAGAGGGATGAGGGACGGGTTGAATAAAGAGAGTAGGGATGAGGGACGGGTTGAATAGAGAGAGGGATGAGGGACGGGTTGAATAGAGAGAGGGATGAGGGAGGGTTGAATAGAGAGAGGGATGAGGGACGGGTTGAATAGAGAGAGGGATGAGGGACGGTTGAATAGAGAGGGATAGAACGGTTGATAGAGAGGGATGAGGAGGTGAATAGGAGAGGGATGAGGGACGGTGAATAAGAGAGGAGAGGGACGGTTGATAGAGAGAGGGATAGGAGGTTGAAAAAGGAGGGGAGAGGGACGGGTTGAATAGAGAGAGGGATGAGGACGGTTGAATAGAGAGAGGGATGAGGAGGGTTGATAAGAGAGGGATGAGGGATGGGTTGATAGAGAGGGATGAGGGACGGTTGAATAAGAGAGGGATAGGGACGGTTGAATAGAGAGGGTGAGGGACGGGTTGATAGAGAGAGGATGAGGGAGGTGAATAAGAGAGGGATGAGGGAGGTTGAAGAGAGAGGATGAGGAGGGTTGAATAGAGAGGGATGAGGACGGTTGAATAGAGAGAGGATGAGGGGGGTTGAATAGAGAGGGATGAGGGATGGGTTGAATAGAGAGAGGGATGAGGGACGGGTTGATAGAGAGAGGATGAGACGGGTTGAATAGAAGAGGGATGAGGAGGTTGAATAGAGAGAGGATGAGGACGGGTTGAATAGAGAGAGGAAGACAGGGTTGATAGAGAGAGATGGGTTAATAGAGAGAGGATGAGGGACGGGTTGAATAGAGAGAGGGATAGGGACGGGTTGAAAGAGAGGGATGAGGGAGTTGAATAGAGAGAGGAATGGGGACGGTTGAATAGAGAGAGGATGAGGGAGGTTGATAGAGAGGGGATGAGGGACGGGTTGAATAGAGAGAGGGATAAAGGGAAGGAGGTGTAATAGAGAGAGGGATGAGGGACGGTTGATAGAGAGAGGGATGAGACACGGTTGAGAGAGAGAGGGAGGGTTGAAAGAGAGAGGATGAGGAGGGTTGAATAGAGGAGGGATGAGGGAGGGTTGATAGAGAGGGGAGAGGGAGGGTTGAAAGAGAGGGATGAGGACGGGTTTGAATGAGAGAGGATGAGGGAGGTTGAATAGAGAGGGATGAGGGACGGTTGAATAGAGAGGGGATGAGGGACGGGTTGAAAGAGAGGGATGAGGGACGGGTTGAATAGGAGGGGATGAGGGACGGTTGAATAGAGAGAGGATGAGGAGGTGAATAGAGAGAGGGATGAGGACGGTTGAATAGAGAGAGGGATGAGGGACGTTGATAGAAGAGGATGAGGAGGGTTGAATAGGGGGGATGAGGGAGGGTTGAATAGAGAGGGATGAGACGGGTTGAATGAGAGAGGGATGAGGGACGGGTTGAATAGAGAGAGGGATGAGGGACGGGTTGAAGAGAGAGAGGGATGAGGGACGGGTTGAAGAGAGGAGAGGGATGAGGGACGGGTTGAAGAGAGAGGGAGAGGGGAGGGAGGTGGGGAGGTTGAGAGGAGGGATGAGGACGGGTGATAGAGAGAGGTGGGGACGGTGAATAGAGAGAGGGATGAGGGATGGGTTGAGTAGAGAGAGGGATGAGGGACGGGTTGAATAGAGAGAGGGATGAGGGACGGTTGAATAGAGAGAGGGATGAGGGACGGTTGAATAGAGAGAGGGATGAGGGACGGGTTGAATAGAGAGAGGGATGAGGGATGGTTGAGAAGAGAGAGGGATGAGGGACGGGTTGAATAGAGAGAGGGATGAGGGACGGGTTGAATAGAGAGAGGGATGAGGGAACGGGTTGAATAGAGAGAGGGATGAGGGATGGGTTGAAAGAGAGGATGAGGGACGTTGAAGAGGAGGGAGTTGAATAGAGAGAGGGATGAGGGACGGGTTGAAAGGAGAGGATAGGGAGGTGAAGAGAGGGATGAGGGACGGGTTGATAGAGAGAGGGATGAGGGAGGGTTGAATGAGAGGGGATGAGGGACGGGTTGAAGAGGAGAGAGAGGGATGAGGGACGGGTTGAATAGAGAGAGGGATGAGGGATGGGTTGAATACAGAGAGGGATGAGGGACGGGTTGAATAGAAGAGGGATGAGGGGAAAGGTTGAATAGAGAGAGGGATGAGGGACAGGTTGAATAGAGAGAGGGATGAGGGACGAGTTGAATAGAGAGAGGGATGAGGGATGGGTTGAGACAGAGAGAGATGAGGGACGGGTTGAATAGAGAGAGGGATGAGGTGACGGGTTGAATAGAGAGAGGGATAGGAACGGGTTGAATAGAGAGAGGGATGAGGGATGGGTTGAGACAGAGAGAGAGGGATGAGGGACGGGTTGAATAGAGAGAGGGATGAGGGATGGGTTGAGACAGAGAGAGATGAGGGACGGGTTGAATAGAGAGAGGGATGAGGAACGGGTTGAATAGAGAGAGGGATGAGGGACAGGTTGAATAGAGAGAGGGATGAGGGACAGGTTGAATAGAGAGAGGGATGAGGGAGGGGGTTGAAGAGAGAGAGGGATGAGGGACGGGTTGAATAGAAAGAGGGATGAGGGACAGGTTGAATAGAGAGAGGGATGAGGGACGGGTTGATAGAGAGAGGGGATGAGGGACGGGTTGAATAGAGAGGGATGAGGGACGGGTTGAATAGAGAGAGGGATGAGGGACGAGTTGAATAGAGAGAGGAATGAGGGACGGGTTGAATAGAGAGGGATGAGGGACGGGTTGAAGAGAGAGAGGGATGAGGGACGGGTTGAATAGAAAGAGGGATGAGGGAAGGGTTGATCAGAGATAGGGATGAGGGACGGGTTGAATAGAGAGAGGAATGAGGGACGGGTTGAATAGAGAGAGGGATGAGGGACGGGTTGAATAGAGAGAGGGATGAGGGACGGGTTGAATAGAGAGAGGGATGAAGGACGGGTTGAATAGAGAGAGGGATGAGGGACGGGTTGAATAGAGAGAGGGATGAGGGACGGGTTGAATAGAGAGAGGGATGAGGGACAGGTTGAATAGAGAGAGGGATGAGGGATGGGTTGAAGAGAGAGGGATGAGGGACAGGTTGAATAGAGAGAGGGAGAGAGGGACGGGTTGAATAGAGAGAGGGATGAGGGACGGGTTGAATAGAGAGAGGGATGAGGGACAGGTTGAATAGAGAGAGGGATGAGGGACGGGTTGAATAGAGAGAGGGATGAGGGACAGGTTGAATAGAGAGAGGGATGAGGGACAGGTTGAAGAGAGAGAGGGATGAGGGACGGGTTGAATAGAGAGAGGGATGAGGGACAGGTTGAATAGAGAGAGGGATGAGGGACAGGTTGAAGAGAGAGAGGGATGAGGGACAGGTTGAATAGAGAGAGGGATGAGGGACAGGTTGAATAGAGAGAGGGATGAGGGACGGGTTGAATAGAGAGAGGGATGAGGGACAGGTTGAATAGAGAGAGGGATGAGGGACAGGTTGAATAGAGAGAGGGATGAGGGACAGGTTGAATAGAGAGAGGGATGAGGGACAGGTTGAATAGAGAGAGGGATGAGGGACAGGTTGAAGAGAGAGAGGGGATGAGGGACGGGTTGAATAGAGAGAGGGATGAGGGACAGGTTGAATAGAGAGAGGGATGAGGGACGGGTTGAATAGAGAGAGGGATGAGGGACAGGTTGAATAGAGAGAGGGATGAGGGACGGGTTGAATAGAGAGAGGGATGAGGGACGGGTTGAATAGAGAGAGGGATGAGGGACAGGTTGAATAGAGAGAGGGATGAGGGACGGGTTGAATAGAGAGAGGGATGAGGGACAGGTTGAATAGAGAGAGGGATGAGGGACAGGTTGAAGAGAGAGAGGGATGAGGGACGGGTTGAATAGAGAGAGGGATGAGGGACAGGTTGAATAGAGAGAGGGATGAGGGACAGGTTGAAGAGAGAGAGGGATGAGGGACAGGTTGAATAGAGAGAGGGATGAGGGACAGGTTGAATAGAGAGAGGGATGAGGGACGGGTTGAATAGAGAGAGGGATGAGGGACAGGTTGAAGAGAGAGAGGGATGAGGGACAGGTTGAATAGAGAGAGGGATGAGGGACGGGTTGAATAGAGAGAGGGATGAGGGATGGGTTGAATAGAGAGAGGGATGAGGGACGACTTGGAGACAGAGAGGGACGAGAAACGTGAAAATGATGCTCAAAATAAGGAAGAGATAAAGAAAATTTAGTTATCATATTTGTGGATCACAATCGTAACATCACAACAATTCACCTTCGGACTTAAACCACTGACCTCCGATTATAAGTCAGCCGCGTTATCAATACAATAAGGTAGAATTATCTTAGGAGGTGTCATTCTATGTAAATTTATATAAAGAATAAATCAAAATCAAAATGAAAAAAAATCAAGCTTGATTGTTGTCGGTGTTGAAAAAATAAAGAATGAGGTAAAATTAAAGAGAAAAAGATGAAGTCAGCAAGAAAAATAAGCAGACAGAGAATGACAGCAGGATCAAAGGACATACCAAAGAAAGAGAGAAGAAGAACCCAGACTAAGCATCTTTTTGCAAATTTAGATGCTGTACTAACATATCTTAAAAAAAAACAAAAAATGAAAATCGATAAAAAAGATGGATAAAATCCACCACGAAAGGGGGCCATCGTGAAAAGAAATAAAAATGAAAGTGAAGTAAAGAGAATGTGTCTGTGTGAGAGAGAAGTAAAGGGACAAACGCAAAAGGATATAATATAGTTACAATGCTTTTCAGAAAAGAGAAAGAGAGAGAGAAAAGCAAAAGAGAAATACAGAATAATGAAAGAGAGAAAGATAGTCTTAAATGACTTTATGAATAGAATATTAAGAGATAAAGATAATATCTATCAAAGGAAAGTAGATACTGCTATTGATGGCTAAGTACCTTAGTAAGAATAGCACAAACTATTAGATGCAAGTCTTAGTACTTTGTGGTAATGGGTTATCCTTTCTCCTTTGTAGGTACTTTTACTGGATTTACTCTGTACAGTATATACGTGTTTTTGTTGTTGTTGTTGGAAGACATTTTTTCTCCTCGTCTCTACTGTTGAACATCTGGATGGAAGACTCATGCCCAAGTGCATAGTCGGTACTGAACAGGTTAAATCTTTCAACTTTTGAGACAGTCAAATAGCTAATGGTCGTGTTTAATCAGGCTGTTAGTTACCAAGCATTTGGGCCTCAGTAATTATGTGAAAGTCCATATTTCATAGAAGAGAACAGATTTTTTTTTTTTTTTTTTTTTTTTCTTTCTTTCTTTAGAAACTTCACTGGTATTCATGTGAAGTTTGTAAAGAAGCTATAACTTGTTCTCATTCACTGTTGAAGATTATCATAAAACAATGGCAATTGGCAATACACTTCCTATAGTTCTAATAGTACGGCGTATTCCGTGGATATCCTTTCACCTTGATGCAAATTAATTTCAGACAGTTTTCGGAAGAGTAGCTCAGTAGATTGATTAACTTGGAACGTCGGTGGTTTGAGTCCCAACTTAAAAAAACACTGCGAATTATGGAAGTTTTTTGCATTGCTGGATTGTATTTTCGGACATTTGCATGAAACATTCAAGATATGCGTGAAATATTGTTGAAATTGCTCCTGCAAAAATTAAGACTGGTACTCTAAAGATTAATACAATACTTTCCTTATTATAGGATAAGACAAGTAAAAATGTAATGGATATAATGGACTCGGAAATGATAGAAAAATCTTTATAGTAGAGAAAATTTCAAGTTCCTTCATCACCTGTTTACGTGTAATAGAGATCTGGCTATATTAGAAATCTCTTTATAATGGAATTTTTGCTCTATCCTTTGGGTTCTAAAATATCTAGGTTCGACTGTATAAAATTAAAACTTATCTGTTTTTTAACCCACCCAATAGGTATGTACACCTGTCCATTAGTTTCTGTAAAATAATACATTATACCTACACCGAACATAATTATATATTTACTATAATCCAGTACCCCATTTTTATATTAAACATTTCCACCATAATGGACTGTTAGCACGAAACCTAAATATTGAAGTGGGATTTGACTGTCTGCTTAGAGGCGTAGAACTCCATTCCTCATCGACTTGAAGCTTTCCCGAGCAAGGTGGCTCAAAGGCTGTTTTTCAAAAATGATATTCATCCATTAGTCCTAATTTATGGAGCTTTCTGTGAAGCTCATTTGAGTAATGGGTATTTTAACGGCAGTGGAAGGCCGTTGTTTTCGGAAGGTGTATTATAGGCGAACACCGCGTGATGGCTTATGTTCCCTTCTACATAATTATTATCTATCATTTAGTAGGGTGTCATTCTGTGGGGAGGAGACATGCGAATATTTCAGAACTATAATACGTAATCAAGTTGGGAAATTGATTTCACTAATGTTAAGTGGAAGTTTTTTTTTTTTAATTTTGACTGAAACCTCGAATTACTGCGATTTCGATGTCTTTCACCATCGCGTTATTTCAAAGTTAGTGGAAGTTATTTCAATCTAATACTACCTACTTACCTGATGCCAATCTAAAACTATCTACACACTCATTCTGAGCAAACATGCAAAAATACACACAAAAATATAATTATACTAGAAGATAAGCAACATGCAGGGAGGTGAAGACTTCGTGATGCCGGCATTCCGGCCCAACCCAGGCTGGGTGAAGTTAATGTGGGTAGCAGGTTTGTGATTTTCCTGCGGATGAAGGGTAACACCCTCGTTGGGATATGACCAAGTTGAAATTAATTTATTTTTCGAGCCAGACACACCCATAATGAGCCCCAAAAAGCTCTTTTTGTGTTGGAAAGGCTTTAAACCCAAATTAAAAAAAAGAATCTGATGATGAGTCCTCCACCCTATTGGTTTAGTTAAGGGACCAGTAATTTTGAAGTGGCTGCCCAACCCATTGTTCTCTTCTGTCAACTTGACAACAACAACAATAAAACAAACTTGTCAACAAAGAAGCTTCCGAAAAGACAAAAGCTTGGCGGGGCTCTAACGTCTCCGGCGGAGTGCTTTGTCGAAGAAATTCAAGCAAAAAAAACTTCAATTAAAAGTTAAAATACTTGAAATTCTTTGCGTTGTTGTATGCGGTAGATTTTTTTCCAGTAATTTTCTTTGCTTTTTTTTCACTAATTTTTATTTTTATTTTTTCGTTTGTTTTCGTAAGTCGCGGTGCTGTTGTGTAAAGTTTTTTAATTAAGCACTACTTTTTTCTTAATAGCTCATTCTGTTTTTTACTCGCCAGGAAAATTTTCTCAAGACATTCTACTGCTTTCCCAATCGGATTTACTAGGGAGGTTCATGTTTCCAAGTTCAGTTGAGATGAGGGAATTTCATCAAACATCCGCTACACATTCAAAAACGAGCTTACCACATCTTTTCCAAAAACAAAACAACTTTTTTGAAGTTTTGTAAAAAAAACTCACAAAAGAGAATGCCAGAAGTGGAGTCAATACCTGTGGAAACTTCTCCCACCCATGGAGAAATAAGTCATGGTATGAAACCATCCGAGCACTCGTTACGTAAACCTAATTGTTAATGAACCAGTCACTTAGAATCGGCCATCTTGGCTTGTTGTAACAGTTGGAACAAAGAGGAAATCCTAACAACAACAAATCAATTTTTCTATGGACCATTACTTCACTAGTGACAAAAACCAGCGGTAGACTTGTTACGATTCCAAGCGAATAGAGGGTTGGCGCTAGGAAGGCAATTGAGCCGTAAAATAAATGTGCCAAAACCAACCAACCTCAACTATGAGGTTGAACAACGTCGACCCCGCTTGAGCGGGATTAGGCAGAGTTGGAAGAAGAAGACTCATTAGAAGAAGACCCAGTATGGTTATGATTGATGTGGAACAAGAATGTGAGGTGGTAATGCCTCAATTACTCCCACCCGAACTTATTAATATTTCCTATACATAATTGGGGTTCGAACCAACGACTGGAAAGTTACGAGTCCATGACCTCATCGATTATGCTGCCATCAGTGCAGTTCTCTGAAGCACACTAGCTGTAATATTGATGAATGTATTAGCTACTGTTCAGTCAGCGAGCGTTGTGAACTAAAAGGTTTCAAATGTTTACAGCTAACACTCTTTCACTACCTCTCCTTCTCTCTTTCTCTCTCTCTCTCTCTCTCTTTCTCTCTCTCTCTCTCTTTCTCCTCCTCTTCCTCCTCCTCCTCCTACTCTTTCTTCTTGACATTTCCTTGTTCCCTTTTTCAGGCACTCCTCCTTCTCTCCCTTTCATTGCTGCTTCCACCAGTCCACCTCACTAACTCTCCTCCCTTCTTTCTCCCTCTACCTTCCTTTTTCTCTCTACCTTCTTTTCTCTCTCTCTTACTGTCGTCTCGTCTGTCCCTCCCTTTCACTACCTCTTTCTCTCCGGTCTACTTTTTTTCTCCCTCCCCTATTCTTTCTATTGGTCGCAACCTTACCTGTTTTTGTTTTCAAAAGCCTCATTAACCATTTTTTCAACTCAAATTGATATTTATGAGGGTAAACATGCTCCATCAGATTTCAGGGGCACTCTCTCTCTCTTTCTTCACCTTCATTACTTCCTCACCCATCCTCTACCTCCTCAAACTCCTCTTTTACTTTTTCTACTCTCTCTTCTCATGCTAACCTTCTCCCTTCTTCGTCCTTCTTTCCTTGCTCCTTATTTCCCTTATCTCTCTCCTCCTCCTCCTTCCGTTTCGTTTTTTCTTCTTCACTCACTCCATTTTCTCTTCCTACTACTCCTCTTACTCCTTCCTACTACTCCTATTTTCTTCATACTCCTTCTTCGTCTAGTACTACTCCTTCTCCTTCTCTTTCTCCTTCTCCTTCTCTCTCTCTCCATTGCACAGATTTCTAAAGGTTATTTCGAAAACAGTTTTCCTCAGAATAGGTATTGTGTGTGGTGGAGCTTCCCTCTCGACCCCCTCCTCTTTTGCATCGATAATTTTCTATTCAGGGGTGACTTAACCTCAAAACGTTGATAAACCGCTTTTCTTTTCTTCGGAAGCTCTTTCACTAATACCCTCCGCTGGGTGGCTTTTTTGTTCCACTCTAGTGGCGTAAATATGTAAATGAAATGTTTCTTTGTGATTTGTGATTTACTAGGTCGTGATTATTCAGGTTTGTATTTCAGTAACACAAAAGGAAATTTATAATATTGTCTCATTCAATCAGCAATTTTTTGCCAGCGTCGATGGCACGTTGAATACAACAGTTCTCGATCGGTCACTGAAGTTAAGCAACGTCCAGCGAGGCTAGGACCTTGATGGGTGACCATTCATTCTCGAAACCGTTTCGATGCTGTTTATAGTGTCTATTACTGGCTTCACTCAGGGTGGGTGAGGTTAACTCCGTCGTGATAAGAACTTCCAGTTGAAAGCGACGTTAATCACAAAAAGTCAGTTTTTTTCCATCCGTGCAACCAGAATGCGCAGCCAATGTGAAAAATTGCTTCAGGATAACATCTTCTGGGCAGCCAGGAAATCGTTGCTACTAATAACAATAATAATATTGCCTTATTTATACTGCCCGATTAGGACTATGAAGTCCAATTATTCCAGCAGTAAGCCCAAGACGTATTATTAAGTGGTAAAAATCCCAAATGGGAGGAAAACTTGTCATGTCCCGGTTGGGTTTCGAACTCGCGACCTCTGGAATCTCTGGATTCAAAGTGTACCGCCTTTACCACTGAGCTACTGGAACAGACGTATACGAATAATTTTCGTTTTGTTTGTTTGTAAGGAAAGCCATCTGTTCTCTGCTCGTCTTGACTCATCTCCTAAATTAGAAGTTTACCACAGAAGTTTACTATTGATCAGTATACAACATGTATTTACGGTATACGGTATGTGCTACCTAAATCACAGACCACAAGTAGTTTTGGTGCCAATCTCTCAAAGGAAAATTTGATCTTTATATTAAATATTCACTCATATTTATTTCAAGACAATTGATTTTTCAACTGTCTATTCCATCTAACTATTCTGGTTTTCATTTACATCCCCGCAGCCGAAAATTTGAAAATATCCCAACAAATAAAGGCCTCTCAACTTCTCAAACGGTTGTCCTCTCAAGAGCAATGAACTCTTCCTCACGCCTTAAATGGCCTTAATGACAGTCACTCCATAGGCTCTTTACAAGTATCTAATAAAGAGGGCTTCAAGTTTTAACGAAGACACCGAGGACTCTTCTGAGAGAGTCTTTTCAATTTGAAAAACCCATTTTACTCCTTCCAAAAACTAGTGTTTATAAAAGTTTCAATTGAACTTCACTTTGGGTGAAGCAGGTATACCTTTGAGTATATATTATGTCTGTGAAAATGTATTAGTTTATTTTTGAGGTGACGCTAAAAGTTACTTTACAATTTGAGGAGGCATCAGTAGTGGGGAATTTACAAGGGCCTCTTTTGATATTTTCTTGATTATATTCTTCTTCGTTGTCAACTCTTTCCTCAGTTTCAGTATGATAATACTTTGTCTTGTTCTTATTCTTCTTTCGCAACCTTTCATTTTTAATTTCTGACCTGTGTGTGGCGTCCACGCCAGCCTCCATGGGGTAACGGTTGTGACTAATGCCCGTAGTCCAGAGATCCTGAGTTTGATATCCGGTTGGACCTCCATTCCCTGGGAGTTGTATCAGCAGCCCACATTAACCTCACCCAGCCTAAGTTGGGCTGGAATTGCCAGCCTTTCGTACTCGAAGGGAACAAAAATTTTCTTCGGAAAATTTTGCCAACTTGGGATCAAACTCAGGATCTCTAAGCCACGGGCAGCATTGATAACCATTACATCAAGAAAACTTGATCTAATATGTTTAATACAAATAATGGAAGAGAATGCCGTTGGCATTAGCACCGTCCTTGATTAAGTTTTGAATTATTAATGTCAATTTCTATGTATGTATAATATTCTATGTAAATAAAACTTGATCTAATATATTATGTTTAATAATGTAAATGGCTATTAGGTAATCCACAGTCTTTATGAAGCGAAATGGACCTTCAGGAAAACCGTTAAAAAATCCCTCTATCCACCTTTCTCTCTCACTATCCCTAAAGCAACATGAATAATATTTCATCATTTCTGCTGTGGTAAATTCATGTAAATAAAACATAATACGGGGAAGGGGAAACTCATAGACTGAAAGTAAATAGGAACATTTAAAGTATGAATAAAAATATAAGGGACACAGATGAGAAACTGATAAATGGAGGAGATAATGTGGAAGACGTAATGGTTGTGACTACTGCCCGTAGTCATGAGTTCGATCCCCGGTCGGAGCATATTTTTTACACAGAAAATTCTGTTCCCTCCGTACATGTGAGGCCCTACCCAGGCTGGTGAGGTTAATGTGGGTAGCTGGTACGATTCCCAGCGAATGGAAAGTAAAACCCCCGTCCTAATCTAGGACGTTAAATCAAATAGAATCGTTGGCGTTAGGAAGGCCAGCCTAGGTAAAGAATTAGTAAGAGAGACGAAGAGTAAAGTATGTAAAAGAGCGAAGGAGAAAGAGAAAGAGAGGTAAAGAAATAGTGAGAGAGAGGGAGGAAGAAAGAGAATGAGAGGTAAAGAAATAGTGAGAGAGAGAGTAGAAAATACCTTAAGCGTTATCACCACTCTACATCAATCTGAATTTTTCCATTATACATATATATTTTTCGGAAACAGTATTATCACTTGTGTATACTTATTATTGTAAATAAAACTTGATAGAAATCATTCGAGGATGAGAGAGAGGGAAGAGGAGAGGTTTTGTTTACTTAATATAGGAGTGGGGAGGAGGAGTGAATATGGGAGAGTAGAGTGGAAGATGCTGAAGGTAAAGAGGGAGAGAAGAGGAATTATTTGAGTCGTTTGTGAGATATTAGGTATGATAACAAATCTAACGAGGGGGAATGGAGGAGTGGGGAGTGAATATGAAAGAGGAGAGTAGGAAAGAGGAGGGATGAAAGGTAATAAATATGGAAGGGGGAATTATTTGAGAGATATTAGGTATGATAACAACTCGGGAGGGAATGAAGGAGGAGTGGGGAGGGAAGATGGTAGAGGAGAGTAAGAGAAAGGAGGGACAAAAAGCAAGAATTGAAAGAGGGGAAATCGTTTGAGAGATATTAAGTATGATAACCACTCGAATGGGAGGGAGATGTTTGCAAAAAGGAAGAGGATATCTTTCAGAGATGTTAGGTTTGATAAAAGAACAATTTTTTTGTTGCTCTTGTTAATGTTGTTTTTGTTGTTGTTTTAGTTATTCTTTCAAGAGGGGTTTTTTCAGGGGTGAGAAGAAGATTGGAGGTGAGAGCAGATTGGAGGCGAGAGAAAGGAGGTTGGAGGCGGTTTTGTAACATTTCACACTATCATCGGATCTTGAGACCATCAGGACGAGGGTGTAAAGTTGTTCCTTTGATAGTATATGTTGCTCTGGTGCTTTCTATCCTTTTCTTTTCCCTCCAACACCTTCTCCTCTTTTTTTATCTTACCTATTTATATTTGAAAGTTACAATATCCTTTCTTGGTATTTTGATGTCAGTGAGACTTTCAAGTTTATACACGTGTCTCACTTAAACGAACCAGCGCGATTACTCGGAAACTATTGACTCTAGAGATTTTTTTTTTACCAAATCTTCTTAAAAAACAGGATGAAAACTGATGGTTACCTCGAAAAATTTCTCAAGGTCGCCCTTGTAGGTTAGATTGAGGTCAACTTTGGAAATTTAAACGGAAACATGCACTTTGGATAACGGAGATGCATAAAACATTTAAAAAATGAGCATCTTTTTCTGAGATCATTTTTTGATTTAATCTTTTTTGTAGCTCTTACAAGCCTTAAGAATTTTGTGGGAAAGTTTCGCGGTACTGCTTTAAGTAGGGACATTCATTCATTTTAACAGTGTTAGAATGAATAAGCTGGTGCCTTCTCTAAAGTTTTTCATTCGATTAATTTAATTATTCAATATAGCAATGGGGGTATTTCTTCTGAGTCTTACAAAATTCCACCTCTCTTTCTTCTCAAAATTCATTCCCTCTACCTCTTTCAGCAGTTTCGTAAACTTTTCTTCATTTTTTTTATCCTCATTATTCTGCCCTTTCTTCTGTAGAGCTACTTTTTTCTGCATTTTAAATTGAATTAAAACAAGACAACTTTTTCCTGACATCTCGGATCTCGTTCAACATTAGCATATCATTTTTTATTAAAAAGAAAAAAGGCTAAAAAGAGAAGGTATTATTATAATATCTTGGAATAAAGTTTTCAATTCTCCAACCTGTTCTTTGACTTGCTCTATTTCTCTTCGTTCCTTGAAAGTTGTTGGATGTTGGGATTGACATCCAAGAGCTTTTCAAGAGCTAATGTAATACAGAGTCCTGGAATACAAAAATCCTGGAATACTTTTTGTTTTCCAGGAAAAGAAAAAAAAATCTACCAATATAATGGAACAATACCAATATAATGGAGATGAGTTAAAGTCAACTGATGTTATTAATTATTTATTTAAAATAAAACTTGGGAATAAAACAGTTTGTGCATAATTTGATCAGGAACAAGATCAACGTTAAGCAAAGCCAAACTTGATCTCAAGTCTTAGTTTCAACCAATCACACCGACTTAGATTAAATCTAATCCTGATTTATAATTCGGCTCTTAGAGCTATTTATACTATTGTTTGTTTTATTGTAGTTTAACGTCGTTTTTCAACTACATGGTCAAACACGACGGGGGTTTTACCCTCCATTCGCAGGAAACTTACTAATCTCTACTCACATTGACCTCACCCAGCCTGGGTTGGGCTGAAATGCCATCACGACTTCTTCGGCTCGCTGGACGTTGCTTAACTTCGGTGATCCTGCGAGAACCGGTGCATTCAACGCGCCATCGACGCTGGCTATTTATTATACTGTTTAAAAATAAAATAAATATTTTCACTGCCTTCATGACGACAGACTAAGGATAGGAGATATAAGAGTATACATACAGTAATAAGCAGTTATCATATTTGTGTTAATCACTTTCCATACAACTACTCAAACTAGCTCTACTAAATATTTGCTTAACTTAAGCAAATATTGAGTCACTATTTGAACCACCGACTCCAAGTACAAGTCCGTCATCTTATTCATCAAGCTACTGAGGTACACACAGTAATAGATGTCAATTATAAAGAAAAATTACCACTAAATTTTGCCATAATGAAACAGAAACCTTACATTAACACGTTTGTATTGTTTCCACACTCTCACATTATTTATAGAGACTTGGAACACAGCGTTGAAAGTCATGTCAGACAGTCAAGGATCCAAAGAGGTATGAACTTTTCTCAAAGAAAAATAATTCACGAAAAGAGGGGAAAAGTTGCAAGAAGAGTAGGAGAGGGGAGGCTTAATACTTTGTACAACACGGGAAGACAAAGGTAGACATTGTAAAACAGGGAACAAGCTCATTTGAGACGAAGTCGTAACAAAGTTATCTAGAAGAACGAAGGAGGTAACAAAGTTATCTAGAAGAACGAAGGAGGTAACAAAGTTATCTAGAAGAGGGAGGGAGGTAAAGTCACGAACTACATCAAGTTCACAGGAGAAATCAATAATGGATGTTGAGGAACGGTGCCTAACTGAATCCAATATACACTCACCGACAAAATTGACTGGACACTTGATGTTTGGAAGAGAATGCCGTTGGCATTAGCACCGCCCTTGATCAAGTTTTATTGAGTCATTCCTGCACTGTCTAGCTACCATCGTTCACGATGACGCCACATATGATGGTGATAATCTAAAAAGTTCACGAGAGAAATCAATTTCACAGGAGAAATCAATGGGTGTTTAGGAACGGTGCCGAACTTGATTTATCTTCAATAAAATGGTTTTAATGAATGCTATAACCTAAAAAGTTCACGGAAGAGTCCCCACTTCGGTCACCATCCCTCTATTTGAAACTATGACTACATTTTCTTTTTTTACTGCCGCAGTATTTTTCACAAACTTTCTTCATCCTCTCCCTCCCTCTCTCTCTTCCTCTAGGCTTTCATACTTTGCAGTCTGTGTGTGTATCTCACTAGAAACTAATTTTATTTAACATCATTTGAGCTTTTTTTTCTGTCTCTCTATCGTTCTTTCTGTAGAAATCTGGTGAGAACAGCACACGGCTTTCTATGATGCCGAACTGGGTGGCTTTAAAAGCTTTGTAAAAAGTCATAACTTCCAGGGTTGGATGGAAGAGATTGCCGTAGGCAATAATCCCTCCCTATAGTTAAGACATCTGTAGATGTTTTATCTACATATGTATGTATAGTTTATCATTTTCTTGTATATATTGTTCTTAATTTCATATTTTAATTTTATCATTATTTGTTTGTACCTACATAATTATGTCCTATTAATGACTAATTTAATAATATTAATGATAATAACAAATATAAATATGCAGCAGGCTGGTGGAGGTTAGTGGTTTGAGTTCCAGGCTTGGCATATAAATTTTACCAAGGCTGATATGAGTTATAAATATAACATTCATTTAATAAAACTTAGGTACCTGAGAAGTGAAACATGTGTCTTCTTTTCAGTACTAATCTCCATACTCTTGGTTTTCTATCAAAGCAATGATAGCTGGAGTCAAATTGAAAAACATCAAGTGTCCGGTTCATTCTACCGGTGAGTATACGTATATTGGATTCAGTTAGGCGCCATTCTTCAACATCTATTATTGATATATGTAGTTATAACTCAAACGGTTCAAATGCTTTTTTTTGGCAGTGGACCAAAATTAGGTCCATACAGCCACTTTTTATTTTGAAATTTTTGTACAAATTTAAAACAAGGTACAACACAATTAATAAATGTAGAAGTTAGAAAAGGATTTTTCTAACTTCTATATTTATTGTTAAATTATTAATATAGTCTTACGTAATTATTTTGTTACTCTGTAAAAATTTAAACAGAAAATTGTAACATTTTACATTTCGTAAGTTAGAGGTATAATTAAATGGTTTATCTAAATAAGTTTCTATTTGTTGGAAAAGAATTTTCCTACTAGGAAGGTATCAAATGCTTTCAAATAGCTGGTTTGCAAGTTTCTATGGCGAACAGAAGATAAAACATCCAGTGAGTATCATCCGATGTTAAAAGTACGTTAAGAAAAAGAAGTTGAAACCTACACGGAAGATGAATTTCACAATTAATGCGTAGATACATACACATGTATGTATATTAATATGTTATTAGTAGGTATGTATGTATGTACAATTGTACATAATGCATGCACATAAATATATATACTCCACAATGTATGTATGCACTTCCATGTATGCTTTGAATTGTACTTTAACAACCACATGTTGGTTCATATCATCTCCAAAGGAAATGTTCTTCAAAAGAACACACATGAACTCTTTTATTTCTGTTAAGGCAGCTGCATGCTGCAAAAGCTGCATGCTACAAAAGCTAACAAGCTTAATGCATCTTACCCTTTTCCTAGAAGTTACTCCTTTAGAGGGAATTGATTCCTGAGCCCAGAATTCTAGTACAATAGAAAGACAAGGAGAGAAAGAGAACTGAAATAGATTTTTTTTTTTTTTTTGGTTTCATCTTTGATCTTTGGATGATCGCAATGTTTTCACCAGGAATGTTTTACTCTGTGTGCAGAGGAAATAGAGATAATGGCTAAGAAAAATATTCTTTTTTTTTAATATTCTTTAGAATTTTTGTGGAATGCAAGAGTTTTTCTCTCTAATATTTATAAGTTTAGATAAAAAAAAAAAAAAATCTGGTGTAAACATCACACGACTTTCCTTATTGAGGCATGGCCTTCTGTGTATCTTACCTGACCCTAATATATTCTTGAGGCATGGCCTTCTATGTATTATCCCTAACCCTAGTATATTCTTGAGGCATGGCCTTCTATGTATTTTACCTAACCCTACAATATTCTTGAGGCATGGCCTTCTATATATCTTACCTAACCCTACTATATTCTTGAGGCATGGCCTTCTATGTATTTTACCTAACCCTACTATATTCTTGAGGCATGGCCTTCTATGTATGTATTTAATAAACGGTAACAGTTTGCTAGAAATAAATGTCAAATTCGTAATCAGCACCTAAAAATCATTGGATTTGACATGTCGCAACCTCTATCAAAAAAATGATCAGAGTGAACCCCTATTATTTTTTTAATCTGAGAAAATGTTGTTCTCTAACTTTTTTTGTATCTTTAACCAATTCAAAGAAGCGGTGCTCACGGCCAATATTTGCGGCCCTGCGGCCGCAGAATGCGGCCGATTTCAACCAAAAGTTTCATGGTTCGTCTGGTGTATAAAATTAATTACCATACCAAATTTCAAGTCTCTAGCTCTTACCGTTCCTGAGATATCCTGTTCACACACACACAGACACACACACAGACAGACGCACGGACCAATGGCTGAAAACAACTTTTTTGGTATCCTGAGGCTATGATTCGTCCAGAAATGTGAAAAGCTGGGTAGATCAAATTTTCGACGAATACAATACTTTCCTTATTATAGGATAAGGAAAGTAAAAAAATTGAATCATTCACACTTAGAGACGAATTATGAAAGAGGATTAGATTTAATCTAAGTGGACACTATCCCTTAACACGACCTCTTAAGGGAGTTTCAACCAATCACAGCGCACTATAGCCTGAGTTAACTGTCCAGTTGTCCACTAACATTAAGGGGCGGAATTAATAGTTTTTGTAATACCTCTGTGGCGCTAAGTCATGGATTGCGTACTGTGTACTGTAAGATAGGGAAAACCGACGCTTAGCATCGACTTGTGATATAGAATTTGTCTATTAATCTCGCCCTAAATCCAAGCCTGTTTCATATTTCGGAGACTGAACCACTGTCTCTCAGGTTACGAGTCCCCCGCCTTATCGATTGAGCTACTGAGGGTGCTAAAAAAAATCGTAATGGATAATGATAAAACGTGGACTCTTGACTCTCCAAGTTATCATATTCGTGTTAATATGATAAC
Organism: Bactericera cockerelli; assembly: GCA_024516035.1. Classification (NCBI taxonomy): domain Eukaryota; kingdom Metazoa; phylum Arthropoda; class Insecta; order Hemiptera; family Triozidae; genus Bactericera; species Bactericera cockerelli. The sequence goes on along the minus strand of CM044960.1, from coordinate 36,958,181 downwards.
TTGATGTCACAACTACTCAAACTCGCTATTAATATTATTATTAAACATGTTGGATCAAGTTTTATTTACAAATGACATATAATATATACTTATACGTACGTAGATATTAAAATTAAGAAAACAAAATTTGATCAAGGGCGGTGATAATGCGAACGGCATTCTCTTCCTAATCATTCTAATCAACGCTTTACTAAATCTACGCTGAAACCAAGACTTGAACCACCGACCTCCAGGTTACAAGTCCACCGCCCTATCGATCAAATTACTGAGGTCGGTTCACCACCAGTCAGTTTTTCTATTCTTTAGTATCCGCTATTTGGGCGCATTACGATTCGGCCCAAAAAAGGTTTATGAAAAAGGTAAAAAAAGTCACCGAACGATTCGTCCCAAAACGTTATCTTGACCAAAAAATGAAAAAATAAACAACACGATTCGGCCCAGTGCAACATTCTAAGTACCGTACATATTGAGGGATTTTTTATTATTCAACATTAAATTACGAAATTACCTTCTATGTATATCAGGCTTTGGCCTTCTATGTATTTCACCTAACACTACTATATTCTTGATGCATGGCCTTCTATGTATTTTAACTAACCCTACTATATTCTTGAGGCATGGCCTTCTATGAGTTCTATGTATTTTACCTAACCCTACTATATTTTTGAGGCATATCCTTCTATGTATTTTACCTAACCCTACTGTCAAACACTCAAATAAACACTGATAACAGAGATGACTGTTACTGGTTCAAAACAATGTTTCCACACTATTTTATAGGGATTTTACGGTGGAATGAAAGTGGGACTTTTTGTTGGAATAAAAATAGGATTTTTTGTGTCGGATCAAAACTTGATAATGTGTTCTGGGACGAATCGGGTTATGGCCGAATCAGGTTGTGTTTTTTTTTTTTTTTTTGGGGCCGAATCATGCTATGGAAAAGGTCTACTCAGGTAATTTGGGCCGAATCGTGAAGTTCCCCGCTATTTATTGTCCCTCTCTTTCTATGTTTCTTTATACTACTTACTTACTTTCCGTGTCCATGATCATTATTATTATCAAATGTTTTATTAGATAAAAAAAGATATATGTATATATTTATTATACAAATAATTATTATATACAAAAATAGAAAAATGGAAACAAAAAAATAAAAAAAATAAACAAGAAATAGATAAATACATATGTCCTAACCAAAGAGCGTGGTTATTGCTTATGGCAATATTTTACACCCAACCCTGATTTTGTCATGGTGGTGGAAGAATCGATCGGGGTAACTCTCCTCTGGACGCCCAGAAGCAATTTTCTGGACTCTTTCAGTGTCCTTTACAGAGAGAGAGAGGGACAAGGACAAAGAAATAGCAGAGAGAGAATTTGAAAACTCCTGGTGAAATGAAAAGGTTACTCGGAAAATGCAGGGCGGAATGGAGTGAATTTCCCAGAGCGAGAAATGCATTCCAGAACTGCATATGCAACCCGCACATCAGGGGAAGCGCGGCGACAGGTGTCGGAAAAGTGCAGCCAAAGTTTTCGCTGGTGTGCAATATGCACGTATTGCATTAAATCATATTTATATACATAGGTGTACAACTATATGCAAGGTTTCAGCTATAAGTTAGGTATGTTCATGAATAATATTTTGTACATATGTATGTACGAGTATATCATGTAGGTATGTTTACCTACTGTAAAGGTGCCTACTAGCTTTTACCTCTATTCATATTATGCATGTATGTGAGTATACGTAGATAATATAGAATATACACTTCCATAACTATTATTATTACGTATGCCGTATAGCATTATAATTATTTATACACTTTATATATGTGTACAGTATAGGGATATTTATACAGATATTTCTGCGTTTTAGACCGCTCTAACTATAACATAGGTATGGTTTGGCCCTTAAATTGCTCTCTGAATGAATTATTAATAGAAAAGAATTTATTCTTCTTCCTTTTACTCTGTCCTATCCAGCTTGAGCAGGGTCGACGTTGTTCAACCTCATGGATGAGGTTGGTTGGTTTTGGCACATTTTTTACGGCTGGATGCCCTTGCTAACGCCAACGATTCTATTTGATTTAACGTCCTGGATTAGGCCGGGGTTTTTACCTTCCATTCGCTGGGAAGCGTACTAGCTACCCACATTAACCTCACCCAGCCTGGTAGGGCCGGAAATGCCAGCCTCACATGTACGGAGGGAACAGAATTTTTTGTGTGAAAAACCTGCTCCGGCTTAGGTACAGCAATCTTAAAAACTTCCATGCCGATATCTCAATTATAAAATGAAGAAAAAATTGTCAGTCCGACTAAAAACACCCTGTATCATAGAGACAAAGAACTGTGTTGAATTCACAACACTAGAATAATTAGTTTTCATTACAAATTCATTCCATGATATTGCGACGCTAAACAATTAATGTAAAAACTAATACAAAAAGTCACTGTAGAATGTGTGTTAGAAATACAAAAGCGAAATACAAAGGCACTGTAGAATGTCTACCAGTTTGTAAAATGCATGCTGAAAAAATATTAGCTCGTGCATGCGAGAGGTGTTAAAAAATGAACCAAGAACAGCCAAGATAGAAGATAATTTCGTTGCAAGTAACAAAAGCAAAGGGTTGTGCGTTTCGTCAAAAAAATATCATATTTTGAAAAAAGATTTTTTCAGAAATGTCGCTCCGTGACTTATAATCAACTAGTGAAATTGAGGGTGTACAAATAAACATAGTAAACAATGATGAAAAAATAATAAATTATTCATCAGACATGGACTCAACACCGTAAAATAGAGGTAGATGATATGTATGTGAACAATTTTATCTGACATATTTTGGACTTTGGTGTAGATACACAATACGTGTTGGAGCTGAAATAAAATAGACAAGCATGACTGGCACACAGAAAACAGAGAACTTCACAAATGAAGTTATGGAAAAATCTCAAGCTACTGGTAAAACAATCTTAGGCTTCTGGTACACTGTGTTTTGCTTCAGGGTTGGAAGTCTTAACAAAACAGAAATTATTGTCATTTCAAAAATTTTCTTTCCAAAAATTCTACCACGGCCGGACATCAAACTCATATGATTGAAATCAAGAAATTAGAAGAAGTTTCTTTTCATCTAGGAGTCCTCCGTTCCAGAAACCACTCTGACTCTCATATTATAGAAAGTGTACAGACAGATCTGGACTGTCGGACTAGGACTGGCAGATTTGGACTGACGGATCTGATCCATTTCTTATTACACAAAAATGGACACTCGGGTCGCCTTTCCAGTCCATCCGTCGGATTTGACTGGCAGTCCGGATACGTCAATTTATCCGTACGTATGGAAGGCCCTTTTGCTTCACTCAGAAAACTTGGCTTGGTTTTTGCAGCAGGTGTTTGTGTGGGTTTGGACATCGGAGTGTTTGCAACAAGGTAGCCTGCAGCACGACATACGGATAGTCATGTAAACAGAGAAGCCTGGTGGAGAGATAGGAAACAACCTGGGGAGAACGAGGGAAGTAGGTTCTGTACCCAACATAGTTTTACAAGACAACAGGGTTTGCGAAAAACAAGAAGAGAAAAATACCTACGTAGAAATAGGTACATATGTGACGAGGGACGTATGTTTTGTAACCCAACAAACCAACATGGTTTTGCAAAACAACAGGTTTGCGAAGACAAAAATGCGAGAGAAACAAGTAGATTTGCATGGGTATATTAATATATTTAGTTGTATAACTAATAATAATATTTATTTCAATATTCGTAAAATCGTCTCTCTCAGTGATGAAAATCCTTTTAAGTACTTTTAGGGACATTTCTTTGGGCTTGACGTCTCTTTAAACATAATGATAATTATCAGGAAGGAGGTTTTACCTTAGGAGGTATAAGCCATGGAGAACTTATAACGTATATCTAATTGGTAATAAACCTGTCACATAAAATCACCCAACTTGTGTAGCAAGAAAACAGAGCTAATCCCAATAATAACAAATTAATTTTTTAGTGATTTTTGAAATGTAATTGTAAAGAGGAGAAATGAAAAAAAGAGGAGTTGGGATAGGTCACATTTCTACCACTTGGGCCCTACCTGACCTACATCATAATCATTCAAGTTACAAGTCAGATCACAATTTTGAAATTCAGACAAATGAACCAGGGTGAACTTTCAATTTTACTTCTGCAATCATCTGAAAGTACACATCGTCCCTTTTAACCCATAGTTTCTACTACTAACTTCAATTTAATGTGTCTGAAATATATCCTGAAAACACACTTGTAAATTTTAGATTGATTTTGATGTAGCGGTCTGATCAAATTCCACAACTGTCATCTGAATGTCAGAGCAGTGGTTATTGTTATTGCAGGGTGCCAAAATTGTGACCTGGCAGAACCTACCACAACTATTCTTGTATTATGTGATAGTAATATTCGTATAGGTATGCAATATGGTTATTGCTTACATTATTACCAAATCACTCTTTGCCATTCCGCCGCATTAATCAACTTCACTGAGAATCTCGTCGGGACCCAAGAGTGGAATTCCAACAGGACATTCCAATCGGTACCACTTCTCAACTTTTGGCTAAAAAGAAGAATAATTTTGTTGGATTTATTTCAATAAGGATTAGCATACTTGTTGAATGTTCTGTATACTGTCATATGATGACAAATACAGCTTCTAGATTACTTCTGGACAAATTCAATCGTGATTGCCAATCAATCAATCGTGCTAAATATTTTTACCAGATTGAAGTCAAACAAAACGAAGATATTTTGATAAATCAACAGCTGTGATTCACTATGAAAGCTCCAATGAGAGTCACCAATGATGACTTTTCTAAGAAGTACTAACCTTCTTCACCGTATTTATGTAGACCTTGAGAGGATCGGCACGAACGACCATATAATAATTGGTTAAAGTGCCTAATTGGAAAAAAATTAGTACTTAGAGGTTTTGGGTTTAAATTTGTGTGGTCAAATGAGTGATCTCAAATACTATGCAAACGACACAGAGATTCCTCGTTTTAGGGATTCAAACCGGGTTACGAGTCCATTTGACCGAGCTTCTGAATTCTGTTCACGGAGGAAGTACTGTGCCTTGTGTACCGCACCTTCGCTCTTCTTCTCCCGCTTTTATGACTATGAAAAAATCTCAATTAGCAGTTTTCACTCCACAAATCATAATTAACGTGCGCCCCAAGGTAAATTATCCGAACATTTTAATCCTTCTGCATGCAAGCGAACTGTTGTGTTATTATCAGAGGGTTTTATCGCGCCGAGAGGTGCCTTCTTCGGGGAAGCTTTTGGACCGATAGAAAAAGGTGATTTTGAAATGGGTACTTTTTTAAGGGGGTCGAATTTTTTTATGATTTCATTTTTTCAGCCTTATATGAAAAAAAGTCAGAATCCTGTTCTTTGCCCTATGTTTTCAAAGGTCATTTGTGTTGAACATGTTTATTGGTCAGAGCTTTGAAAATAAATGGAAAGAAAATAAAATAATTTCAGAAGGACTCTTCTTTCAGGGTAGATCAACTTCTTCTCCTCATCTCCTGAATAAGATAATTCTACTTGTAATCTATAAATTGATATCAAATATGGAAAAGTTTTGTGTTAAATTACTAAAATAGTAAAAAAAAACTTTTTAATGATAGTACTCCAATGACAGCTTATCCGTTTCATCTTCTGTCAGTAAAATGCAGGAAGGACGTGCATTTATTTCACTGAAGAGGATTTCATTTGAACATAAAACTCACTTAACCTCTTCTTCTTTCCGCTTTGCACAATTCTCCTTTTTATTTTCTACGTTTTTCTCTTTCTTCTCCTTTCTCTATGACTTTATTTTCTCTTTTCACAGCTTCATCAACTCCATTATTTTTCAAATCCTTTTTGATATTTTCTTTCCTTTTCAAAGTTTTTTTTTCTTTATTTGCATCTTCAATTATTTCCTTAGTTTTTCTTTTTTTACCAAAGATTTACTTCTTCCTCTTTCACTGCTCCTGTGACTCCTTTTCTTAATTCTTCTTTTTCTCCTCCTCCTTCTTCTTTTTCCTCTTCTTCTCTTCATTATTCTTGAACTATTTAATTCGTCTTCTCTTTCTTCTTTTTCTTCCCCTTCACTCTGGAAATGATAACACAAAAAAGTGCAAGCTTTCTGAATAATTGGAAACACTATCGTGGATTAATGTGGCAATAATTTCCTTCGTGCAAAAATAATACATTTCAGCAACTCTTCTGTACTCCTCCTTCTCCTTTCCCTTTCCTTCTTCTCTTCATCACCTCTCTTCTCTTCCTCTTCCATTGCTACAATTCTAATCTGATTCACGTTTGATAAATTACCGAGCACAAAAACTTTAGCAAAGCTATAGAATCCGAACACGAAACTATTCGAGCAAAAGAAGGAACTTGGCATCAAGGGACACGGTTGAAAACGGAGATAAGTGCCTAATCTAGGCTAATTATCTTGCAGGGAGAAAGCGCTTTCGTGGCTTCCATGTCATTTGATGTTCCGTGCTTCTGTAAGCATGATTCCTCAGAGGATGTCATCACCATTGCATGAACAACTGGTGGACTCTGAAGACATCAGGATGAGTGAAATTGAGAAAATAATTTCGGCAATCCAAAGAAGATCTTTCGTTGCTAGAAGTATTTGTTTTTGAATTTTATATCGGAAAACATATTATTGATAGAAAATATTACGTATATACCAACCTTATCAGTGTGGAAAGTATAATTATAGTACCTTAAAAATAAAGTCAATGAAAAATTATACGGACACTATTTTTTTTATACATTCAAATTCCCTATCTCATAAATATGTAGCATCTTATTCCAAACTGAACTATAGAACACACACTTCCTTCAAAGAATTTGTGAGAGGGAATGAGCCCACAATGCTGGCTGCTGGCTGCATTCCCCTTCTGAATGGCTAAGCTCAAACGTTGGGTGAGGTAGCATGCTGCTCTCCCATCTGCAGTCTGTTCAACTAGTAAAGTAATTAACTTTTACAGTTCAAGGGTAAAGAGAACCAGCATCCATGAAAACGGATGCTAATTCACGGAAAATACCTTGAATAAGGACAATGCTTCAATATTTAACAATTTTATTACTAAAAGAACTCGACAGTTTACTCGAAAACTGTCCAACTGACAAAGCGAAAGAAACAATTGAAAAAGCATCCCCTAGCGCCACATCAGCTTCCATCCATTCTCTGAAATGGAAATTCAGAAAGCTCCTGAGAACTGAATATGGAATCCCTGGGACCCCCGCCTTTCCCTGCGCAGTGCGGATCGGTGTAATAATGCATGTCGTTAGGAAATTTACGACCCCCGTGTATTACATTAGTATTAAACCCCAGTACACGTCATGCATAAAATATACTGCCAGGATCTCGCCCGTCCCCAGCACTGCCATTATCCTTGCGAGGAAAGAAGAGATCCGAATATTTTTAAGTACTCGAATGTATAAATATGTAAACTCCAGGAGAAAGCCATTTCTGGGCAGGATGCGACAGGAAGAAGTTGGGATCAGCTTAGGACGCAGGGCGGGAGAGGAGATCTACAAAGAAGGGGTACGATAAGTTTAGGACAGAAGCTGTGTGGGAGTAGAGGTTTACAAAGGAGGGGTAAGTCACTAGGCGATGCAGGGGTTGTTGGGGGCGGGTCATTTAACGTGACTTGGGTCAGAAAATAATAACACAGTCCCCCCTCGTATTCTAATACTCGTAAGCTCTCTTTTTCTATCCCACATACACGGTCATTCTTCGACCAAAGTTATCTCAAACTTTTCCCATTGTTCTGCCTTTTTGAAAGCGTTTTTTGGGGCTTACATCTCCCTCCGTCTCTCTACTGCCCCTCTGACCACCCGGTTGTTTACACAGAACTCCTTGGCCGAAAGCAGGAGGACGGGTGCTGTCCGAGGGATGTTCGGTCGGGCAAAGTTTATTTAATTATTATTACACCAGGCGACCAGCTTCCCCAGACTCCGTCGTTTTGTTAATTCTCCTGTTGTATTTTTTTTTTCCAGTTCATGTTATCGCCATTACAGGGACAATTATTATTCGCGCACCCCATTCCTTGCTCCGACGGGCGTGTTTGCACATAATGAGAGCGAGCTTTTAAAAAAATAGATAAAACACATCGTAAAAAAGCAGTGAGAGAGGAATCTCGTTTTTTTTTCGAGGGACTTTTGGTGGACATGTTTCGGGTAGTGTTGCGGACACGTCTCTGGCATGAGAAGTACATTAGAGATAGTGACGTGGTGGGAAAGCTCTTTATTGTTATTTATGGACATGATGATGATGATGATGGTGGTTAATGATGATGCTAAAAATCTTCTTCTTCTTTTTATTTCACTTTGCCTTTTCCCAAACCCTTTTGGGGTAGCCATTGTTCAACCTCATGGTTGAGCTCAGTTGGTTGATGGTTTCCCTAACACCAACGATTCTATTTGATTTAACGTCCTGATTAGGAGGTTATGGTTTTTGACGGTCAAAATTTATGGTATAAGAAAGAGAAGACTAGAAGGGAGTATAATTCTAGATAAAAGGGAGAGAGGGAGTTAAACAAAGAGAAAGAAAGGATCATAAGAGATTAATTCTAGTTAATAGAGAAAGAGAGTGAAAGAGAGGGTAGAATGAGAGATAGTCAAAGATAAATAAAGGAACAAGAGGGGATAATGCTACATAATAGGAGATAGAAAAAGAAAGGGAGAGAGAGAAAAAAGTAACAGAAACGAGAGGGAGTGGATGATTAACATAGAGAAAAAGAGAAAGAATGTGAGAGAAAGAGATTATTGAAAAAACGTGTGGGGAGTATTCTACAATAAATTGTGTGGTCCCATTTGGGGCAAAGGTCATTTTATTTGCGTGGGTCCGCGGGGCATCTGCCCCGCCCCCCCCAAAATTCCCCTCCCTCCCCCCATTGGGTTTCGTAATTATTTTCAATTGATTTTCGGATGGAAAGCTTATAAATTCAGTCCCACAATTTTTAATTACGGATTAGGCCGTGCGGTTTTAATGGAAGGGGAGATAAGTGAAATCCTGCGGCTTCGGCTGATGCCGTTCTATTGTTTTTAATTCTGTGATTAGAGATTTAATAGCTGATTTGGAATTGGAATGAACCAGGGTGAATTTTGATAGCTGATTTGCTGAAAAGACCAGGGTTATTTAGTATTATTAGTTGGAAAGGTTTTATTAGAACCACTGTAGTCAAGATTACTGTTCCATGGTGACGGACGTGTTTTCGTGATCTTGTTTCTTAGCCAGGAAGGAGATGCAACAGGAATTCTTCTGAATTTCTTAATTCACGAAATTAACATATTTTTTAACACGAGTTAAATAATAATAACACACTTTAGTGGAAGCTAACCACCAGGCGATGTTAATGCTCAAATCATTTTCTACCACCTAACATTTAAGTGTCTGCTTCGTCAACATTAGATCATACTCCACACACAAGAATCTCCAGTTGAACTTATTCCTATAAATAGGGCACAAAAGGTCTCATTGAAACTATAAGCCCTTTGGAAATCTAATTTTGGTGGAAAAAAATCTGAAAATAAATTTAAACTCTCATTTCAGAAGAAAAAAAGGAAGGTAGGTACGTACATTGGGTAAAAAAGAAGCATTTTTCGGGGCGCTCGGCTACATAATATAATTATTGTAACTTTAATTAGAATATACAATGCAAAAGTCACGATTCTCTAAGCCCCCCCCCCTCCCTTCCTCTACCTCCTCCCCCCTTCTCCTCCATGGCGCCCGCCCCCATCGTCTCATTTTGGCTACCCCCACCTCTTCCGGTGAAACATTAAACCCATAAATATCAGAAGAGAGTACTGTAATGAAGACCGCCTGTTCGGTACTTTGGTGATGGCTGAGGTTTTTCTTTCTTGAATTTTGGTTAGGTACAGTCAAAACTAGATATAAGAGAATCCTGGATATAAGAGAAACCTAGATGTAAAAGAAATCTAGATACAAGAGAACAATTTCCAGATCCAATTTACCTCTTTATTAGGGAAAACAACCTCTTTAAAGAGTAACCTGGAAATAATAGAAATCTAGATACAAGAGAACAATTTCCAGGTCCAATTTACCTCTTTATTAGGAAAAATAACCTCTTTGAAGGTATTGAAGGTATAAACCTGGATATAAGAGAAATCTGGATACAAGAGAACAATTTCCAGGTCCAATTTACCTCTCTATAAGGGAAAATAACCCCATTATGAGAGAAACCTGGATATATTAGTGAAGCAAAAATTTAGAAAAGTTTGAGTAGTTGTGATATCACGATTGTGATTAACATAAATATGATAACTTTCAACCTGAAAATAAGAGACAAAATTCCCTTGATTTCTCTTATATCCAGGTTTCACTGTAATAGACAAGGCTGCTATAAATGTACATAGGTCAAAATTGATATAATTGTACAAATTATACTTACCAATGTTGAACGGATTATTTACACCAACCTCAGTAGCTAGATCCTTAAGGTGTGCTATAAATCTTGGCGGACTTGCAACCTGGAGGGCTGTCGTTCGAGTCTCAAGTTCAGCAAAGGTTAACTATCAGGAGTTTGAGCAGTGACATTACAAAAAAAGGGCGGGGAAAAAATCTTTTAAAGACACCCAGGTCTTAACCTGGGGTGTGGGATTTTCACCCACTAAAAACCCACATTTCCTGATAGCATACCGCACTTGGAACCGAAATATTTTCATTTCTTCAAGTGCAGTGCTAATAGGGCCTACCGATCCCGTTGTGGGGCCCGTATGATAACGTTTTTGAATTCATTATTTACAATACATAATTTCACAGTAAAATATTTCTAAATTCAAATCTGTTGTATTCTCTGTTTCAGGTACTACTTATGGCTTTTCAAAATTGTTAAAGTGAATTCTCGTACATGAGTTGTCTGAGGAGTACAGTCTATACAAAACTTGCAAAAAACAATTACTCACAAGAATTGGTATGTACCTAAAATATTACCCATGGCATCATAGGTTTTATAACTATACAAGCTAAAACCCGGCACTTTGTCACCGTTTAGGTGTTTGCTCGGGGCTGGCAACTTATTTGCAATATTTAAAAATATTTCTTAGTACGCACTTGAATACGAAAAGGAGATTCGGTGCCAAATATTCGGTCATTTAGTTCCGCCGTTTATTTATTTATTTATTAACATCGCTTTCAACTGCAATGTCATATCAGGACGGAGGTGTTGCCCTCCAGTGGTGGGAAACTCACAAAGGAATCCCATGAGGTACACAAACCCCGACACACAAAATACAGAGCCGAAAAAATTCCTACCCCCGCCGGGATTTGAACCCGGGTCACCTGGAGTGCAAGCCGAGCATGCTACCGCTAGGCGAAGGTGGCTACTGTAGGTATACTAATAATAATAATATCGCCTTATTTATACTGCCCAATTAAGACTTTTAAGTCTTAATTGGGAGCCCAAGACGAATTATTATGTGGTAAAAATCCCAAATGGGAGGATAACTTGTCATGTCCAAGCTGGGTTTCGAACCCGCGACTTCTGGAATCTCTGGATTCTCAGAGTGCCGCCTTTACCACTGAGCTACCGGGACCACTGAGCTAACATGGGACACTGGGATTGAAGAGGTCCTTTAATGGGTGTGAAATTCCCGCTGTTTGGAGGCATACGATCCATGGGAGCATCTTCATTGCCCTTGTCTCCATTAAATGAAGATTTACACCTCTTTATTACAGTGAAAAAAAATCTAGGTGTGTTTGACTTTTACGCAGATAAATAAATGGACAGCAAAAAAAAACCCAACATATTCAACTGAAATGTTTTCCCCGCCCTTGTAGTGAAATAAAATTCGGATTTCATCCCTTGTTTTGTACTGTGAAATATTTCAAGCATTCTTGAAATTCACACCTATTTAACATTTTTTTAGGGGCACAGAAAATATAAGCGTAATTGTTTTTAAGTTTTTTTGTATTTTTTAAAAAGTTTACAATTGTAAATACATAAAGCAATAACCCCGCCCTTTAGTTAGGACATAATTATGTTTCTATATATTTTTCTATTCTTTTTCATTTTTAGTATAGATACCTATGGTTTCCATTTTTTTCATTGTTAAAGTATTTTTTCGTATTGTACATAAATAATATGTCCATTGTCCATTTATATCTAATAAAGTGTTCGATAATAATAATAATATTATATTTGATCCAGCAATAAAATAAGGCCAGCATTTAATTCCTGATGTGTCATAGTATATCTAGCCAGTATTTTAATTTTGCATAACTTCAAATTTCGCATTATAATAATTATTTTTAATATGATTTTTTTTTATTAAATCTAGTGTCTCACAGGCTTTTTATTATTACTTTTCGATTAATAGATAGGAACACCCTGTACAAAACACAGTACAAATTTGAAACATCCTGATAACTGCACAACCAGCAGTGCGTCTCTTCCTCCACCTCCATGAATGTCTCTGGAGAGGAAGCATGTCCAGCACATCCACAGCAGGAGGAGTGGACATGTCATGTCGCTCAATCTACTAACAGGGATGGGACAGTGGTTTCGGCAGTAATTTTTCGTCGGAGAAAACATCCGCTGTTGTTGTTCCTCCCTCCTCGCCATTCCATCAGAGGAGTGAGGAAGGAAGTTGAAGAAGGAGCGACGACAGAGAGGTAGTAGTGATGGAGGAGAAGAGAATGGTCGCTGTAGCTCTTCCTCCCTCCATCAGAGGAGTGAGGGAGCAAGGTGAAGGAAGAAGGAGGAGAAAGGACGGAGAGGGAGTGGTGATGGAGGAGGAGAGAATGGCCGCTGTAGCTCTTCTTCCCTCCATCAGAGGAGTGAGGGAGCAAGGTGAAGGAGGAGGAGGAGAGAGGACGGTGAGGGAGTGGTGATGGAGGAGGAGAGAATGGCTGCTGTAGCTTCTCCTCCCTCCTCCTCCCTCCATCAGAGGAGTGAGGGAGCAAGGTGAAGGAGGAAGAAGGAGAAAGGACGGAGAGGGAGTAGTGATGGAGGAGGAGAGAATGACCGCTGTAGCTCTTCCTCCCTCCATCAGAGGAGTGAGGGAGGAAGGTGAAGGAGGAGGGAGGAGAAAGGAGAAAGGACAGAGAGGGAGTAGTGATGGAGGAGGAGAGAATGGCTGCTGTAGCTTCTCCTCACTCCTCATCACTCCATGAGGGGAGTGAGGGAGTAAGGTGAAGGAGGAGGGAGAAGAAAGGATAGAGAGAGAGTAGTTATGGAGGAGAAGAGAATGGCCGCTGTAGCTCTTCTTCCCTCCATCAGAGGAGTGAAGGAGGAAGGTGAAGGAGGAGGGAGGAGAAATGACAGAGAGGGAGTGGTGATGGAGGAGGAGAGAATGGTCGCTGTAGATCTTCCTCCCTCCATCAGAGGAGTGAGGGAGCAAGGTGAAGGAGGAAGGAGGAGAAAGGATAGAGAGGGAGTAGTGATGGAGGAGGAGAGAATGGCCGCTATAGCTCCTCTTCCCTCTTCTGCAATCCATCAGAAGAGTGAGAGGTTTTGAGGGAGGATGGTGAAGGAAGAGGAAAGGCAGAGAGGCAAGAGGGAGAAGAGTGAAGGAGGAGAAATTTGAGGGAGTGTAAATAGAAGAAATAGAGGGTGATAGGAAGATATTTTTTGGTACAGAATTATAGAGAGGAGGGGGAAGCGATGTTTTTATTATTATGTTTTCCGGGTTGAATGTCCCCATATGATGAATAATTGGAGAGAGAATATGAAGAGAAGATTGTGTGGAACAGAAGAAAAAAGAGAAAAAAATAGAAATAAAGAGTAGAAAATAAATAGAAAAGAGAGATATGTTGGGGAGAAAAGAGAGAGGAGTGAGGAGTGAAAAGGAGTAAGGGACACAGAGATAGAGTGTGAGAAAAGAAAGAGGAGAGGAAAAGAAAGATACTCGGAGAGAGATAGGTTGTGAAGAAAAGAGTGAGGAGTGAAAAGGAGTAGGAGACAGATAGAGTGTGAGAAAGGAAATATTAAGGATTGAAATGGAGTAAAAGAAGGGGACACAGAGACAGAAAGTGTGAGGAGAGAAAACTAGGAAGAGAAAGAGACTAAGAGAAATACGTATAGGTTGTGGTGAGAGAGTGAAGAGAAAAAGAGGTGGGAAGAGAAAAGAAATTTACGAAAGGAGAAGAAAGGGAGCGAGTGATAGAAATAGGGAGTGCTGAAAGGGAAATAATAAGAGGGGAGGTGAGTGCTTGTGTCGAGACAAAAATAATTGCGTGTCACATTTCCTTCTCAGTTGTATCTGTCACACCCTGGAGGGGAGGGGGTTGGAGTGGGGAGGTGGAGTGGGGAGGAGGAGAGGGGAGGAGGTGTGGAGGCGGGGAGAGGGGTGAGGGTTGGCCATGCGGGACTTTTCTGTAGTGAATTAAAAAGCGTCATAACTGTGGAGTATTTCGCAGAGAGGGTAGAAGAGTTTGGGAATGAGAGGAGGAGGTGAATTAGAAGGGAGGGAGAGAAAATTGTTATGCAAAGAGAGAGAGAGAGAGGGAGTGATAGAGAGAGAAAAAGGGAATGTAAGAGGAGAGAAACATTGCTATACAAAGAGAGAGAGAGGGAGTGATAGAGAGAAAAAGAGAGAATGGGAGAAGAGAGAAAAAAAGAGAGAGCAGGGGGTTCTCTTAAAAGGTAGAAAGTGAGAGAGGGGGGGGGGGTTCTCTCGGAAGAGAGAAAAGAGAAGAAGCAGAAAGAAAAGGGGGAAAAAAAGAGAGGAAAAGAAAGACACATCCAACTTTTCTTAAAAAAAAACACAATAAAATTTATCCGTAATGTGTGATCAACAATAAAAATCTGGGTTATAATAATTTGCTCATTTTTATTGCACCACAAACCAATCTCTGCTTTTCTGGGGAAATGGGGAAGTAAAAGTGATTATTAGAAATGTTACGTGATAGGACAGAGAGGGTTTAGGCTATAAGAGGAAGAGGAGGGATCTTAAGGAAGGTCAAAGAGAGATGGGAGTTCTTTTAGAAGAGAGATTGAATGATAAGTTTCATATATTTTATTGTAATAAAAATTCTGAAACTAACGCCTAAGCTAATGAAAGAACTTCTGAGATGTTATATAGAAAGAGTGAGTTATTTTAGAAGAGAGAAGGAGAGAGAGAGAAGGAAGTTCTTTTAGAAGAGAGGGAGAGGGGAGAAGAGAAAAAAAGGAAAGAGCAGGGGTTCTCTTAAGAGGCAAAAATAGAGTGGAGGGGGGTGGGAGAAGAGAAGAGAGAAAAATTACCCCTCTTAGATGAGACAAAGAGAGAGGAGGGGTTTTGTTAGAAGAAGAAGAGAGAATAATCACCCTTCTTAGAAGAGAGCAAGAGAGAGGGGATTTCTAAAAAGAAGAAGAGAGTATACTTACCCCTCTTAGAAAAGAGAAAGGGGATTTCTTAGAAGAAGAAGAAGATGAGAGAAGAATTACCTTTCCTAGAGGAATTGAATTGAATTGAATAAAATAGTTCTTTTTATTTGTACAATAATAATATTTCTTTATATTATCTCCTAAGCTTATGCAAACTTCTGAGGAAGGAAAAGGCATTGAAGGAAGGAGGGAAGGGGCAGTGCATGAAGAAGAGAAAGAAAGGGCTATGAAGGAAAAAGGGAAAGGAGAAGAGGAAGAGGAAGAAAACAATTGTTTGTCTTCAGGTTTATCATTACGGACACGTATTCTTATCAATGCTATCATTTGAAGCCGTGGGATAAGGGGGAAGATTAAGGCTAGACGCAGTCCCTCCCTGGTCATAATGGTTTTCAATTTCCCATTATCTCTTCCTCTCATGTTCTTGTGTCAAAATTGAATAACAATTGATTTTTTTTTTTTTTCAACTGATTATTTCGCCGTACATGGCTGACGGTCAAAGTACCCTGTTTGACCGTCAGCCTTATACGGCTGGCAGGTTTTCAACGTGTTAAGGTTGACTAATGTCCTTCTTTTAACCTTTTTAACCTGTATGACCTTAAAAAGGTCAATTTTTTTCTTTTTATATCTCTCAAAAGCCTGGGTTGGGCGAGGAAAAGCCAGAATCTCAAAGTATAATAATTATGTACCTACTTGAATAGCAATTATCTATAGTGGAAACAGTAGTTTCCTCTCGAGCACATACATACAGCAGTCATTAGGTGGAGAGCAAATTCGTTTCTGCTAATGTATGTAGGAACGAGTGGAATAATAAAAGTCGTTTGAAGCAGCCATAATGTATACTGGCACAGTTGTAGCTGCAGCAAGGGCAGTGATTTCCAATTGCTCTCTTCTAGGATTTAAGATTGAAATATATTTTTTTTTCTGAAAGGTAATTATGGACCAGAACCGCTTTTGCATTACTTCAGGGCACTTTACTTGTATACCCATGCTTTTCCGGATACGGAAAAAACTCGGACAGAATTTTCCGTTTCGGACCGGATTCGAACCCGCAACAAACAGTTCAGTAATAAATGCTCTTAACCACTGAGCCACGGATTTCTTCTAGGAATTATAGGCAAAACAAAACAAGTTAATTATTGTATATGAGGTGAATGTGGGTAGCTGATACGATTCCCAGCGAAGGGAGGGTAACACCTCCGTCCTGATCAGGACGTTAAATCAAATATAATCGTCGGCGTTAGGAAGGTCATCCAGCCATAAAAATGTGCCTCAACCAAACAACCTCAAATATGAGGTTGAACAATACCGACCCCAATAGCATCATAAGTTAACATGGGATAAATACAGATATATTTACTTATTTTTTCTTCATTTTTTTCTCTTCTCACTTGTCCTTATATTGTATATTAATTTGTAACTATCTATTTGTTGTACATATATGTCCACATTAATAAAGTGTTAAATAATAATAATAATAATAATAATTTCAGAAGCCTTTGGTTTGGAACCCCTGGTCTCAAGAAACGAGCGCCGGAACACGTAGCATTTGTGTATAAGTAGTGCTCGGTACTATCGAGTATTCAATTTGAGATAATGGAACCAGCCGCAGCCGAACGCCATCGCCAGCCAAATGCCGACGCTTCTCCTTAATGGTGGCGTTTACTTTCATTATTTCGAAAGCCTCTCCGTATACACACTCTTTCCTGATCAAAGGCAATATCAATTACTGGTGGGGGGTTTTTATTTTTTTGAAGCCGCGAGTGCACTTTGCCACTTTATGTAGATATTATTCTATGTATTATGTAGATTGTAGATACTGGGTATATGTATCTCGTAGGTATACAAACTTTCCATTACTGTGAGAAAGTAGAATACATTTTCTTCTAATTCATTTTTTTTTTCTTCATATTGGTTGGTTCATTACTATCCATAGGTAGGTGTATTTAATAGTGAACTTAACAAAATGAGATTGTAAAGAAAACAATTTAAAAATGTGATAATCTGTTCCCACAAATAATAATAATAAAATAATGTTATCACCGGGTTTACTCGTTCATTTAATACCAATCACTTTGCATTACTGTGAGAAAGGAGAATATTTTTTTTTCTAATTAATTTTTTTTCTTCATATTGATTGGTCCATTTTTTTTATTATTATCCATAGGTATTTAATAGTAAACTACTTGACAAAATGAGATCGTAAAGAAAATAATTTTCAAAAATGTGATAAAATGTTTCCACAAAAGAAATCCTAACTTTTTTAAAATAAACACAAGGCCTTGCACAATATTTGTGGATGTGCGTGACTTGCTGATGCTGTCAGTTGAAATTGTCTGGATTTCTAATTTGACAAGTTAACCCTTGTAGAAGCAGGAATATTAAGAGTGGTGGAGAGAGGGAGGGAGGGAGTGAAAGATAGACGGAGATAAGAGAGAACAAAAGTAGGGAGGAGCCAGCGTCGACGGCATGTTGAATACACCGGTTCCCTTCAGAACACCGAAGTTAAGTGACATCCAGCGAGGTTAAGACTTGGATGGGTGACCATTCAAATTCTAATTCTCGTGACCCTGGCTTTTCCCGGCCCCACTCAGGCTGGGTGAGGTCAATGTGAGTAGCAGGTTTGTGAGTTTCCTGCGAATGGAGGGTAAAACCCCCGTCGTGATATGACCATGGCAGTTGAAAGCGACGTTAAACCCCACTTAAAAAAAAAAGTAGGGAGGGAGGAGACAGCAAGAGAGAGGGAGAGAGAGTAAATGAGAGAGGAAGAGGGAGATAATGTGAAACAAAGTCAGTGGTTTAGCACTTCCTTGCCATGCGGAAGGTCCAGGGTTCGATCCCCGTGCCAACAAAAATTTGTATTTATCTTAGAAGCCAAATAAAAATGGCTTAGAATGGGTCCTCTGTAAACATAAAAATGAAATAAAACAAATGATTTATTATTATTATTATTATTCTTAATTTAGTTACAATCGTTTCTCAGGGATACCTTCCGGTGCGCTAGTGTTGACCCAGCACCTAAATGTGAAGTATATTGTGTCACTTCTCGCCCATCAGAGGGGAGGCATACAACGGGATGGGCAGGCTACAACAGAGACCAGAAGCCCCTACAGTAGCTCCTGTTTCATGGCTACGAAATAAAAACGGCTGTGAAACAGTTGAAACACTCATCTTTAAAAAAAAGATCAATAATTTTATTTTATTTATTTATTAAGTCAAGTAGGTAAGCAACGTCCAGCGAGGCTAGAACTTCGATGGGTACTAGCGTCGCCGTCGTGATACTAGCTATTACTGGCCCCACTCAGGCTGGTTGAGGTTGATTTGACTAGCAGGCTTGTGAGTTGTCAGCGGATGGAGGGTAAAACCTCCGTTGCTAAATGACATTGCAGTTGAAAGCGACGTCAAAACAAGAAGGAGGTATAATAAAAGACGGAATTAAAAGGGTAGGAGGTATAATAAGATAAGAGAGTCAGGGATAGAGGGGGTGATGGTAGGAGGAAGAGGAGGAGGAGGAGGAGGAGTAGAAGTGGGTGGGGAAGAGTCGGTAAGACTGCCACAGTTTACAGGCATAACTTTTCACTTCATTTCGCCATGGTTTTTCATATCATCCTTATTCCATCTTTCTCTTTTTTATCCCTCCCTCTCTTGTGCTCTTACTTTCTGTCTCTCTCCCTCTTTCTTTTTTTGATTCCTGTTCCTCTTGTTCCTTCCTGTCTACTTCTCTCTCTCTATTTCTCTTACTATCTGTCTGTCTCCCTCTCCCTCTTTCTCTTTTTTATTCCTCTCTCTTTTGTTCTCTTATTTTCTGTCTCTCTCTCTCTCTTTCTCTTTCTAATTCCTATTCCTCTTGTTCTCTTACTTTCTGTCTCTCTCTCTCTCTCTCTCTATCTTGTTATCTCTTCCTCTCCTTGTATCTCATAATTTCTGTCTCTCTTTCCCTCTCCGTCTCATTCTTACTTTCTGTCTCTCTCTTTTTATCCTCCTTTTTTTCTAATCTCTTCCCTATCTCTTCTCTCTCTTTAATCTCTTCTCTTTTCTCTCTCTCTCTCTCTCTTCTTGTTTCTCTCTAGCTCTGCTGCACTCCTTCCTCTCTCTCCTTCTATCTTCCTCAACTCTCTCACTCTCTTTCCCTCCTAACATCCAGTTTCATTTTTTTCGAAAACATATTATTTACGTGCTCAAAGCCATATTCTCTGTCTCTCTCTCTCTCTCCTTCTCTCCATTTCACTCCCATTTATTCTCTCACTCTCTCATGAAAATATATCTCCCTCGCTGTTTGGTTACAGTTGGTTTGTAAATTTGTGTCTCAGGGAAAATTGGTGAAAAATAACGTGTTTTTCACTTTCTTTTTTATTTAAGACTATTTCATTTGATCGAATTAGAAAGAAGTTAGCATGCTAGAAGTCAATACTCTCTACCTAGCATCTATATTACAATTTATAATATCTGAAAAAAAATCATTTTGTCCACTAAAATGTAAGAAAACTCAATTTCATGTAGGAACTGTTACTAATTTCATGGCATTTCTATTCAGATCCTATCATTCTTAACTACTCTCTTAGTTTTTAGTTCTTTCGCGATCATATTTTTTTAAATCACATTGTGATAATATCACAACTTTGCAAAATTTGCTTTACTAAATATTAACTAAATTCCGGGTTTGAACCATTGACCTCCGATTACAAGTCCGTCGCCTTATCGATCAAGCTACGAAAGTTGGTTTACATCACTCTCATCCTCTCTCCTAACCAGTTCTTCCAATCTTTTTCTCATTAAAAGACACTTACTTTTAATACACTTCACGTGTGATAGTTAGCAGGGGCGGCCTGTGCTAAGTGGAACTGCAGCACCCCCAGACGAAAGTGAAAGAGAGAGTTTTTATTTCAAGTCCTAGCTCAAATACAATGAAACTTATCACACATTTCCAAAATAAGAAATGCGTTTAATTATTACTATCATTTTTGAACACTTTATTGGTAAACTACGTATGATACATTCTGCAACATAGGACATGAAAAAAAGAAGAACACAATAGAATATGTAGTGAACCAAGGACGAGGATAAAAGCCTGAATTTTTTTTACATACTTAAAGACTCTATATTGCATTTTAGTCTGCTTCATGTGGCAGCACCCCCCCAAATCATTTTCCCACCAGCCGCGCCTGATAGTTAGGTCTTATTTGTTTCGATCATAAAATTTTATTGTAAGTATATTATCTATATAAAAAAAAAAAAAAAAATATTTCTCTTAGAGAAAGCCAGTCAATTTTCTAATGGAATAATTTTCCTTGGTTTCTTGGTTAGAAAATTAGTGCTTGAAAATTTTTTTGAACCTAAGGAGCCTCTTTAAATCCTCATAATAATTGAAAATTTAGAGTCACCTGAACTTTTTGACTCTTCTAATTCAAAAAAATGGTTTTTTTTTATCAATTAAAAAAAATCATCTATTTTTTTTATCTTCCTTGGTTAAGTTGAGATTATTCACTCAAATTAAACCTAGCCTCACCTAGCCCGAATGGGGACAGAAAGGATCCTATTTTTAACTTATTTTTAAAAATGAATATAACACCGAAAGATCCCTATAGTCAATCAGACATAAAAAAAAAACGTTTCACTTAGAGCGTCTCTGAGCAGCCCCTGAGCAAGAGTTTGACTGCCCAACTTTTCCGTCGCACTGCTGGTTTGTTCAATTTATTCACGAAACTTTTCTTCCATTTTCTATCCCTGCCCCTCATCATCCTCTAATCTACCCTCGCATTACTTCACCAATAAGATCCCTAAACTACCAGTTTTATATAAATACTAGCCGTTTTCCCGTGCTTTGCAACGGGACTAAATTTCAAATTTACTAAGGTATGGCCGTACTGCTGGACAGCAATGCCTTTTTGAACTTTTTATAATTTTTCTGGACAAAACGATAGTGGTTTTGGGGGGGTCAATTCTGAGACCTTTTTCGCTATCTCTTACCGTTTTGGCTAAACAACTCTGGACAAACAAACATAGGTAGGTAGGTAGGTAGGTAGTCCTTTTTTCTGTTATAGAGATTACATATACCTAACAATACCATTATATACGTAAACTTTACTATCCAGAAAGAGAGCAACGCTATGTTCCCTACTCTTTCAACCGCAAACTAAACCTCCAACCTCTCCACTCAGTCCCCTAAAATATCCTCTTACCTTAACTATCCTTCCACCCCCTAAACTACCGTATTCCTTCATCTACCCTGGGGTCTTTCACCTTTCGCGCTAAGACCCCCAAACTACCCTTTTAACCTCTTCTACCCTTTCTACAAAACCCCCCAAACTACTTTCTACAAAACCCCCCAAACTACTTTTTACCTTAACTAACCTTCCATTCTAATCTTCCCTCCCAGTAAGACCCCCAAACTACCCTTTTACCTTAAATAACTTTCCAGTCTTTCCACTCCGATATCCCTTTCCCCTTATGTCGGAATGTTACTGTCTTTAATTTTCGGATTTCCTCAGAACGCTTTTCTTCTATTTATCTATTTACCTTTCCATTATCGTTATTGTCTTCTACCCTGATCCACCCTCCCATTCCTCCCTAATTTACCTCCTATTACTCCCTCTCTCTCTCCATCCCACCTTGATTGTACCTCCCGTTTCAATCCCTTTGTTAACTGTCAGCTTTTACATGCCGTTATTTTGTAAGTAAACTATAATACCTAGCTACCATGCCATTTCACTATCATGTACCTCCCTAAAATGTCTTTCCCACCCGCCCCCAAACTTCCACCCCTAAACAATTTCTTCTCCCACCCCTAACTACCCCAGTTCCCTCTCAATAGTCATCCATTTCTTCAATTCTTTTGACAATGCCCAACTTTTGTTTAGTTCGGCAAAGGAAATAATAGCTATTTGGGGGAATGATTGACATAATGGTTGGGGAGCTGAACACGCGAGGGTCTGGATAAACGGTTTTCTGTTTTGTTGTGAAGGCTGAAAGGTTGGCAGGCAGAAAATTAGTTTCTCAATTTAAACATTTTAGATTTGTTTCCTTTTGGATCTATTTCTGTTTGTTTTGACAGGGGTTTTTTTTTTCTAATAAAAGTGGAGTATAAGTTTAACTATTATCTACACTCACATGATGGTTATTTGCTGATTAGCTATCATGTCACTATACAATCATACATAGACCAGCAGGGGTAGACAAACTTTCATAGCCATGCATTGGTGCATAGGTAGTCAAGATTGTCAGAAAGAGCTTTCAAATTATTTCCGGAGGAATACCTTAAAAAAAAGCTTTTTATGGTACATAAGATTTTATTTTTTTGAAACTCCGATCAAGATGTTCCTATAATAATATTATGCCCCCTTCCTTTCCCTCTCTTTTTAAATTTAATTTTGTAGTTGAGTAACAGTTGAAAATATAGATTCAGAGATTTGGAGAGTAGAAAGTATTACCGGAATGGAACACAGGTTGCGAGACCAAAATAATATTTTAAAAAATCTGGTGTAAACATCACACGACTTTCCTTATCATATTAGGAATGGAAACGGGACCAAAAGCCACTAGTGACTCAAGGGTAACATTTAGCTAAAAATAAACATCAAATTCGTAATCAGCACCTTAAAATCATTGGATTTGATATGTCACAACTCCCATCTAGGATGAATAATAAAAAAGTTAGTCCAAGCGGGTCCCCCCCAAAATACCGGTAAATTGGGGCCGAGTTCAAAAAAGTTCAAGATATCAAAAAAATGATCAGAATAGACTCCTATTATTTTTTTAATCTAAGAAAATGTTATTCTCTAACTTTTTTTGTATCTTTAACCAATTCATAGAAACGGCGCTTGCGGCCAATATTTGCGGCCCTGCGGCCGCATTCTGCGGCCGATTGCAACCAAAAGTTTCGTGGTTCGTTTGGTGTATAAAATTAATTTCCATACCAAATTTCAAGTCTGTAGCTCTTACCGTTCTTGAAATATCCTGTTCACACACACACACACAGACACACAGACACACAGACAGACGCACGGACCAATGGCTGAAAACAACTTTTTTGGTCTCCTGAGGCTATAATTCGTCCAGAAATGTGAAAAACTGGGTAGGTCAAATTTTCGACGAATACAATACTTTCCTTATTATAGGATAAGGAAAGTAAAAAATACGAAATTGAATCAACCAATCAATCTATTTGTCGAACAGAAATGAAAACCTATATTATTTAACAAATTATTCAATAAAAAAATCAATTTATTAAATTTAATTACTGCAACATAAGCATTTTTACCATCTAGGTATTTTAGTGCCTTTTTATAAATTCATTTTTCATTAAATGTGAGATTAAACGGACCGATGGAAATTGAATAAAAAAGAATCGAGGTGCACATCATCCAAGTCATTTGATTTGACTCGGGAGTATCTGACTATCTGACATATAAGGTGCAGCTGTTAAGGTGGAATAAAACATTTAATTGAATTCCGTTTTGCCTCGATTGCTGCTGAGATGAAAAATTCTAATTATGGAAGGATGAAGGAAAGAAGAAAGAGAGAGAGAGAGAGAGAAAGAGAGAGAAAAAGAGCGAGAGTGTAATAGAGAGAAAGAGTGAGAGAGAGAGAGAGAGCGAGAAAGAGAGAGAGATATGGAGAGAAAGCTGAGTTGAAAAATTCTACTTATGGAAGGATGAAGGAAAGAAGAAAGAGGGAGATAGAGAGAGAGAGAGAGAGAGAGAGAGAGAGAGAAAGAAAGAGAGCGAGAGTGTGATAGAGAGAAAGAGAAAGAGTGAGAGAGAGAGTGGAAAGGGAGAGAAAACTGAGATGAAAAATTCTAATTATGGAAGGATGAAGGAAAGGAGAGAAAGGGAGAGAGAGAGAAAGAGAGATAGTGTGATAGAGAGAGAGAAAGAAAGAATATGGAGAGAGTGAGAGTGAGTACAAGTGAGAGAGAGGTAAAAGAGAGAGAGAGAAGAAAAATCGAAGAAGAAAGATAGAGAACCCGGGACTTGAACCACCGATCTCCAGGTTACAAGTCCGTCGCCTTATCGATCGAGCTACCGACATCGGTTTGGATGATTCCAATAAAGAGAGAGAAATATAGAAGGAGTGTCAGAAAGAGAGAGAGAAGAGATGTCCTCCGGTGCCCAGGGCCCAGGGTGAGTCATCCAGGCAAAGGAAATGGATTTCTTCATTATCCAGGACAGGAAGTGAGCTGAGGATACGGCAGAACCAGCAGAGGTGGGGCAGGATGCAGAAACTGTGCAAGGTGACACGATTGGCACTTTCAGATGCAGGTCTCAGCATGGCCTATAGTAGCGTTTCTCAGATTTCAGAGGATATTATCCCTCAGCGTTTTTTCTCATATCCAACTCTTATATAAGAGATATAATGTTATTATTATATTAGATTTAAGCAATTGTGTTCATACAATATTGTATATTATCACAATAAAATTCAATTCAACTCAATTCAATCTCTTATATATATAAGGTAATTTAATCTGAAAATCGTTCTCTTATATCTAGTTTTGATTTTTAATGAGGTTGCTCTTATCTTCTTCTTCTTCTTCTTTTACTCTGTCTTATACCGCTCAAGCAGGGTCAACGTTGTTCAGCCTCGTCATAGTTGAGGTTGATTGGTTGTGGCACATTTTTTACGGCTGGATGCAATTCCTAACGCCAACAATTTTATTTGATTTAACGTCCTGGGTTAGGGCGGGGGTTTTACCCGCCATTCGCTGGGAATCGTGCTAGCTACTCACATTGACCTCACCCTGCATCCAGTCTGGGTAGGGCGAGAAATGCCAGCCTGTGATGGTTGAAACGGAGATTCATAGATTTGGAGGGAAGAAAGTATTTCTTGAACGGGCCACAGGTTGTAAGTATTACCTATAGTTCTCTACCCGACCTCAGTAGCGAGATCGAGTTTGGGAAGTTGTGATATCATGCACGAAAATGATTAACACAATTATGATAACTTGTAAAACTTAAAAGTAATCACCAGGCAAGGTTAATGCTCAAAGCATTTTCTACCACCTTAATACCCTCGGAATCTTACTATGACGTGGTCACAAACTCAAATTAATGAGGAAAAATTCGTGCAGTGGGTGGCATTCGAAACAACGGATCCCTACGCTACCTGGATTACCAGACTTGCGCGTTAACCACTTGACTACCAGTGCACATAGAACTTTCACTTCCCTTTTACTCTGTCCCAGTAGCTCAGTGGTAAAGGCGGCGGTCTGGTAATCCAGATGTCGCGGGTTCGAAACCCAGCCGGAACATGACATGTTATCCTCCCATTTGGCATTTTTACCACTTAATAATACGTCTTGGGCTTACTGCTGGAATAATGGGACTTAATACTCTTAATAGTCATCGGGAAGTAGAAATAAGGCGATATTATTATTATTACCCTCCCAGTCACTAAGCGACAAAGTTTGAGAACCACTCGTCTCAGCTGTTAATGGAGGTGTTCTAGTTTTTTCTCATCCACTTTCGTCTCCATGATGGCCCTGGAAAGCAATTTTCTCTCTGATGAGACGGAAGTGTCAACTGGAGATGCGATTTCTCGGCACTAGCTGATTGTTTCCAGCGTACAGGAATAGAAATATGTTTAAAAGAGTGTAAAAAAAAAGGCAGCTACACTGGCCCTACCCAGGCTGGGTGAGGTTAATGTGGGTAGCTGGTACGATTCCCAGCGAATGAAAGGTAAAACCCCGTCCTATTCCAGGACGTTAAATCAAATAGAATCGTTGACGTTAGGAAGGCATCCATCCAGCCGTAAAACTAGGCCAAAACTAACCAACCTCAACCATGAGGTTGAACAACGTCGACCCTGCTTACGCGGGGTAAGACAGAGTAAAAGAAGAAGAAGACGAGTGTAAAAATGAGTTTGAATCATCGGTCCATTACGCACGGTCCCAAGGATGTCATTAGGGTCATTAGGTGGGTGGAAGAGATTGCCAAAGACAATAACTCCACCCTTTTGTTGGGACAATCTGTATATATTTTATCCAATAATAAATATGTTTTTCTTTTATATTGTTTCCATTTTTATGTATTAATTTGTTATTATCTGTTTGTCCTTTTTAATAAAATGTATAATAATAGTAAAAATTAGGGGTATAAACCAAAAATTCTCGCCCATCAGAGGGTAAAACTGTAAGGAGTCTATACTTTATGAAGATGGAGCTGGTTTACCAGTGTTCTACTGTTAATATTAAATATTATACCATTATTTCTTCTTCATAGTGATGTCAGTCTGTTGATTAAATAATAAATGTTCTGATCTATTTTAGATATGTTAATTTAATAATCATTTAATATTTATTGCTAGAATAAATAATTTTTTTGCTAGTCTCAGCAGGAAAACATGTCAGACATGGCTGCGTATTTCAAACTACTATACACTATTTTCTGTGCTTAAACCCCAATATTTATGTCCATTACGCAAAAATCTTTTTAATTTACATTACGTAGCTAGACAATAGTTAGCTATTGTGGTATCAAGTTATCTTATTAAATTTGTGCTAATCACTTTCGTGATATCACAACTACTCAAACTCGCGACACAAAATCTGCGCTGACACCGCGACTTGAACCAGCGACCTTCAGGTTACAAGTCAATATTTTTTATATTTTTTTTTTAGAATCCTGGCCATGCCAGGGGAGTAATGTTCATTATTGATGGAAACTTATTATTATTACTAACCGGTGATGATATCATGATGTGATACACCACTAAAGAAGATAAAAAGTCAAACACAGAACAACTTTATCATTTGAAAATTGATATAATTCAGATAGAGTGAGAAGGAGAGAGAGAGTGAAAAGAGAAGGAGAGGGAGACATAGAGACTGAGAGAGAGGAAGGGAGAAAGAGAGAAGTAGAGAGAGAGGAGGATAAGGAAAGAGAGAGATAAAGAGAGAGATAAAGATATAGAGAGGAAGGGAGAATAAGAGAGAGAGAGAGAGAGAGAGAGATAAAGAGATAAAGAGATAGATAAGAAGGGATAATGAGAGAGAGAGAGAGAGAAAGAAAAGAAGAGAGAGAGAGAAAGAGGAAGAGAAAGAGGAAGAGAAAGAGAAAGAGAAAGAAAAAGAGAAAGAGATAGATAGGAAGGGAGAGAGAGAGAGAGAGAAAGAGATAGATAGGAAGGGAGAAAGAGAGTTTAGGAGAGGAAGATATATAGAAAGAGAGAGAGAGAGAAAACAGGAATCAAAGGAAAGTAATAATAGTGCTTTATTTTCAGCAAGCAGGGGAACATATTGCTGGTGCCTTGTATCAGATGTCAGTGGCGAATTATAAATAGGATTCCCACAAAGTTTAGCCCGCCCCTCCCTCATCCCTCAATTCCCTCAATTGACGGTTTCAACCAATCACAGCGCATTTTACTACGAATTGAGCGACAGTCTTATCTGCGTTGCAATTTTTTTTTTCTCGCCGACCTCAGTAGCTTGATCGATAAAGCGGCGGACTTGTAACCTGGAGGTCGGTGGTTCAAGTTCCGGTTTCAGCGTAGATTTAGTAGAGCGAGATTGAGTAGTTGTGATATCACGTATGTGATTAACACAGATATGATAACTTTTTTTTTTTTTTTTTTTTTTTCTCCAAATTATTTGAAGATAAAAACACTTGTAACCCAGCGTCGCGTCGATGACCCGTTAAAAGGTGCATTCACGGTGTGGTGCGGTTGTCGTTGGATCACCGAAGTTCAGCAACGTCGAGCGAGGTGAAGACTTCGTGATGCTGGCATTCCGTTCCAACCCAGACTGGGTAAGGTTAATGTGGGTAGCAGATTTGTGAGATATGACCATGCAGTTGAAAGCGACGTAAACCCCAATGGAAAAAAACACTTTTTTGTGTTAGTTGTTCAGCTGAGCTATTAGTGCGCTTTTTTCCTTTTCTTGTTCATATTGTTCTAAATTTTATATTTTAACTTTTATAATTATGTACTTGTTAGTACATATTATTATATCCTATGAATTAATAAATAAATAATAATAATTATAAAGAAGAAGAAGATTATTTACATAATTATTTTTATGTTCTGTCACGATGTCAGGAGTTGTTTTATGAAAATTATCAGACCAGGTAAAAAGCAATACCTCTATTGAACAGTCTCCGTTCTATCGATTCAAGGATTCGCGACTGATTCTCTCACATGGACGAAGTCAAGTTTTTCATTTACAAAAATCTCCGTGAGACGAAGGGAAAGAGTGAAGAAAAGAAAACTAAGAGAGAGAGAGGAGAGAGAGAGAGAGAGAGAGAGAGAGAGAGAGAGAGAGAGAGAGGAAAGAAAAGGAATAAAGATGAGAGGAGAAGAATGAGAGGTAAGAAAGAGTGAGAAGATTTTGGTTAGAGTGTACCTCTAACCAAAATAGCGAGAGAAAGAGATAAGGTAAAAAATGTGAAAATAAAGGGGGGAAGAAAGGATGAGAAGAAAAGGTGGTAATAAAGCGGGAGAGAGAGATCAAAGAAAGGATATGAAGAAGAGAGAGAAAGAAGGTTGTGAGGAAAGAAGAGAAGAGAGGGGAAGATAGGTTGAGAAGGAGAGGTGAAAATAAAGCGGGAGAGAGAGAACAAAGAAAGGTAACGGAGGAGAAGGAGAAGGAAAGTTGGCAGGTAAGAAGAGAAGGGAGAGAGTGGAAGAAAGGTTGAGAAGGAGAGGGGGAAATAAAGTGGGAAAGAGAGAACAAAGAAAGGTAATGAATAAGAGAGCGAAGGAAGGTTGGCAGGTAAGAAGAGAAGAGAAGAGAGGGGAAGATAGGTTGAGGAGGAGAGGGTGAAATAAAGATGGAGAGAGAGAAAAAAGAGAAGTATGAAATTGAGAGAGAAGGAAGTTTGGGAGATAAGAAGAGAAGAGAGGGGAAGATAGGTTGAGGAGGAGAGGGTGAAATAAAGATGGAGAGAGAGAAAAAAGAGAAGTATGAAATTGAGAGAGAAGGAGGGTTGGGAGGTAAGGAAATAGGAGTTACAGGAAGGAGGGGTGAGTGAGCTGTTGTAAGCGTAATGGTTTAATTATGTACGATACCTCTGTGCTTCTAAGCGCAGTGTTTTCGTGTTAGGTGTTAGAGAGAGAGAGAGAGAAAATAAGATGTGAGGGAGTCAGACGGGTCTAAAAATATTTATAAATATCAAAAGAGATCGAGAAAGAGAGAGGGTGTGTTTATTTACCTATACGAGAAAAAGGTTGAAAGAAAGTGTGTATGAGAAAGAGAAAGAAAGTGTACGTATTTGATAAGAAAGTTTCTTGCCCTACTAAATATTTGCCGGAATAGCGACTCGAACCTATAGCTTTCAAGTCACGCGGCCGCTGGTCTCTCCGATTGAGCTACTGGGGTCGGTTCAGAAAAGAAAAAAGGGAGAGAGAGAGAAATCATTATAAGAAAAGTTAATGGAGAAGGAAAGAAAGAGTGAAAGAAAGAGAGAGAGAGAGAGAAATAGAAAGAGTTAGAGAGACAGAGAGAGAGAGAGATAGAAAGATAGATAGAAAGAGAGAGCTAGTAAGAGAAAGAGAGAGAGAGAGAGAGAAAGAAAGAAGAGAGAGAGAGAAAGAGAAAGAGAGAGAGAGAAGGAGAATTAGAAATAGAGAGAGAAGGAAAAAGAGAGAGAGAGAGAAAGAAAAAGAGAGAACAGCTTACGGCGAAGGAAGCCTTTAATAGTGGATCAGGAAGTTCGGATTTATTTAACAAAATGAAGGAAGAACAGATTTTGACGAAAAAGTAATTCAAGAAAGTAACTTTCTGGGTCAAAGAAAACTTTTGAGAATACTTGATGAAAGAATAGGGATAGCGGGACAATATACAGGGTGCTACCCATTAAAATTGTGATTTAATAACACAAAGAAACACATTTTAATAATTATTATTTACCTTGAAACAGAAACAGGATATAATTTCCTTATCTCCCTTGTCTTTTCCCTTATAGTTAAAGGAACTTCTGGGTTGGGCGAAAATCAATGGTGGAGATGGAGCCTTTGTCCCACAGGAAGATAGGTAACATTCTTGAGTGCAGGAATTTCATGTCTCCCCAACCCTTGGCAGGACACCCTTCCCCGCTCAACCCCCCCCCCCCCCCTCCCTTGGAAATAGGGTAAATAGTTTCGTGGCAGCAGTTTCAACATATTAGTTGAAGTTTTTTTTGAACACACGTGTAGGTTTGCATAGTGGGATGCGAAAGTTCAGATTTTTTTTGTTGTAATAAAATTATCCGGTCTCACAAGTGGTCTTCAGCTTATATACTCAGATCATTGTGGATTCTATCTCTCTCTCTCTCTCTCTCTTTCTATCTCTCTCTCTGTCTCTCTATCTCTCTAAAATTAGTAAACATTAACTTCTGAAAATATATTTAAAAAAATTTAATCGTTTCTATAAAAGAAATTGCGATGCAGTCAAGATTTTTTTTTTTTTTAATCTTTTGGTAAAAGGTAAAACCATTTTTTTTTTTTTTTCACGACACAAAAACTGTTTCTTTTGTTAAGTAATAGTGGCTTAGATGAACAAATCCTAAATATTCCATCCTGTTTCATAATGTGGCCCAATCTTGTTTCATATTGTGACACTTATTCTTATTGGTGGAGATGACAAAAATCTCTCTCTCTGCGAGAGCCCTAGAGCTAGAACTGAGGAAGTTATGAAGGAGAAAAAGTTAATAAACTTATGGTGGAAAGATATGGTGAAATGTCTGTATGTAATATATGAACATAGCGGTTCATAAGAAGTAGAGGAACGGGTGAAATGATATCCTGAATTACCAGAATTTGAGAATACATGCGAGAGATATAAAACCTGGTAGGTTGAAATGAAATTTTAATTGAGGTAGGTGGATTCTTAGTTCTGTTAAACACGATGTACTAGGTCTTAGAATTACTCAAATATTTAGCACAGTGGTTAAGCACTCCATACGGAAGGTTCCGGGTTCGATCCCCCGTGCCGATAAAAAATTGTATTCTTCATTTGGTTAAAATTGTTTGTAAGGGATACCTTCCGGTGCGCTCGTGTTGACCCAGCACTTAAATGGGAAGTATTGTGTCACAACACAGACCACAAGCGTCTATAGTAGCTCCTGTTTCATGGCTACGAAATAAAAAAGGCTGTGAAACACTCATCTTAAAAAAAAAGCTGAAACTGGGACTGGGATTCGAACCACCGACCTCCCGTTACGATTTCACCGCCTTATCGACCTTGCTACATAGGTTAAACGACCTTATGTTTAGCTATCGTAAATCGGAGGATCTATTAAGAAACACATAAAACTTTGAATTCGATTAATTGATATTTCAATGGAACCCCAAAAAAAATCACCAAAAATGGAGCACCGAATGAAAAAGTGGCAGTTGGAACTCTGAATGAAATAAGACACCATGTGCCCACTCTTAGTAACTCTGTACCGTTTTCTCTCAGCTTCCCGAAACTGCCCCGTTTTCCCCTACTCCTATTGCTGAGTAAATATTCGAGACCCTTCAGACCAATTGAAAAAGTTTCCTGCTTGAACATTTTAGCCCTCAGGACTCTTTCAAGTGGCTTTCCTAACTTTTGGCCCGATTTATTGTGTACCCATAACTTCACTTCTCAAAATTATAGAAAAAGAAAAACTCGCTTCAGAAATCTCTTTTTTTTTGCTAAATCTTAAAAAGTCTGTTCTTCAGAGATAAAGCACTATTTTTTTTACTTGTCATTTTCGAAGATGTTTTTTTTTGTCAAGACAAAATTAAAGATTTATTTTTTTAAGATTGCTAACGCATTTACGTCACATTTTTAAGTACCTGTCACTTAAAGGTAGAGCATTCTGTAAGCATTGTTCTTTATGAAAATTTAAGCTTTTATACTGATTGCCGTGCTCCCCTACTTTTGGCAGGATTTTTTAAATTAACTCAGACATGCTGGGGTGGTCGTAAGCATACAGCTGTGTGGTTTTGGTGTTTGAGTATAGCATCATCATTTTTTAGGTTTTTTTATGTAGGTAAAAATATTATTGTTAATTGTGTAAAATGTTTATGTATAAAAATCACAATAATGGTTTGAATTGAATAGAATTGAATTATAGGGTGGCGTCATCGTGAACGACGGTAGCCAAACAGTGGAGGAATGACTTCTGGAAAAAAAAGGGTTGGGTGGAAGAGATTGCCATAGGCAATAACCCCGCCCTTTAGTTACGACTTATGTTTTTATATATTTTCTATTCTTTTTCATTTTTATTGTACATATTGTTTCCATTTTTTTCATTGTTAAAGTAATTATTTGTATGTACATAATGTCCATTTATACCTGATAAAGCGTTGTATAATAATAAAAATGACGTCTCATAACCTCACTTTTAAAACTCCTGTCCTCAACCACACAGGTCCGAATTAGGAAACAGGATTAGATTAACTAATCCTACACTATCTCTTAAAACGCCCTCTGGTGGGTATTTCAACCAATCACAGAGCTTCTATACCACCTGTTAATTGATGGTGACATGGATTAAAAAAATCTAGATATTTAAATTAATTAAAATTTTACATCTCGGATTATAATAATAAAGTAAAATATATTTACTAACTGACATCCTTTCGATGTTCGCCAAAGACACAGTACAATATTTTAAACATGTCAATACAGGGTGGATGGTGGATTATTTTTGTTTACTTTCTTCCCACTTTTCTAACAACTTCTCTATTATAATACGTATATATGAATAATTCAAACACAAATATATATTAAAAACATAAATTTATGTCTGTAGTCTCTCTTGTGCCATCAATTTACCACAGGAAAAACATCTTTAAGAGAAATTAACAAAAAAAAAAGCAACTGAAATATCACATAATTCTCTTCGCCCAATGATAAATTGTGTTCGCTTTCTCTGTTAAGAAGTGAAAGAGGGAAAGCTAAAATATGACATTAAAGTGAGCGTCCCTATAGACTAGGTACAGATTAAAAGTAATCAAAATAAATGGAATCATTAGCTTTTTAAAGATTTTTTTTGGTATGATTAATCATCAACAGTAGTAATTTTTATAATTAGAATTGAAAAGCATTCATCAAATATCATTATGAATATTTGATGGTAGCTCATTTTTTTATATTCTCATTAATCATGGCTTTTTGATAATTAGTATTTTAAACAGAAAATACATGAAATCAGTTTATAAGATGTAGAAAATAGCAACCTAATTATTTTATAGTGAGGTAAAATCTTGTCCTCTACACTTTATTACTCATTGTTCTGAGAACAAAATTCCACAACTCTGTTCTAACAGTGAATTCACCTTTTTTAAAAATATTTTATTGACATCATCAATACATGCAAATTTTAATTATAATAGAATAGAATATGTTTATACTGTACAAAATCCGAGAAATTCAAATGTACCTATAGGTAAATACTTAAACTACATACTATTTGTACATATACAACGTCAATTGGCTTTTTTCAAATGAATATTTATTTAGAGAGAGGTCTGTAATATGCAGGGTCCTTGCCTTCAATATATTTAAAAAGGAAAAATAGAAGGAGAAAAAAAATTGAAATCGGAGCAAAAAATTTTTTTTTTACAAAAACGAACACAACCATTTCTAATATTAGAAATTTCTCGGAAGTAAAAGTATATAGTATAGATTTCCCTAATATACAATGCAGTGAAATTGATGATGATGACTCCATTGTCATCATTGCTGGCAGGGATTTCTCCTGTACAGTAAGAAAAATTTTGGGGTTGGGCAGTGTATAATAGAATAGAAATTACCTTGTTTATACTGCCGAGGTGCGACTAAAAAGTCCCTTTATTCCAGCAGTCTAAACAAGGTCTTGTGTACCAAAGTTTACGAATCCACCATCGATGGCGTGTTGAATACACCAGTTCCCATAGGATCACCAAAGTCAAGTAACGTTCAACAAGGTTAAGACTTCGTGATGTTGGCATTCCGGCATACCTTACCTTACCTTACCAAGTGGCACTACAGCCCGATGTGAGCCTTGGCCTCCTCAACAATACTGTCCTTCACCAAATTTCCCCATCCTTTCCAGTTCAGATCCAAATTTGACAGTCCAGAATTCCGAGGCGGGTTATGAGGATTCGCAGCTGTAGTTTTTTGTGATATGAGGAAGTTAGCCCCATGATCAACCCCCAACCTGGAGGACCAGTCCATTGATTTTCTCCAATGGCAGAGATGACTGCTGGGACTTACATAATGTGGTATTCTGCACACACCAATTCTGGGACGTACTTAAACGAGTGTACCAACCAGAAGTCACCAGCAATTTCCCATTAGCACGACCCAGGGGGCACCTGTGGATTAAAGAAATCCACGGAGGATGGAAATTTCGCCCCCCTTAGCATTCCGGCATGGATGAGGTTAATGTGGAATTAACCTCATCCAATCCGGGATGGATGAGGTCAATATGGTTAGCAGGTTTGTGAGTTTCCTGCAAATGGAGGGTAGCACCCCCGGCGTGGTATGACCATGCAGTTGAAAGCGACGTTAAACAAAAATATAAATTAATTTATTTTTCGAGCCAGACACACCCATAATCGCGTACGTAAAACCCTTGGAAACTTTTCCAAACACCTTTTTAACCAACCACATCTCGAAGGAGTTCCAAAAAGCTCTTTTTGTGTTGGAAAGGCAACTTTTTACCGACTTCTTTAATTACAATTTTTTCCTTTCTTTTTGATTAATTTTTTTTTCTCCTTCCACAAATTCCACAGAGAGAAATAATGAATATTATTAATTTTTCATCGTAATCTTTATTGAGATGCGGGTAGGGAGGCACTTGAGAAATTATTATTAAAAAAATCTTTTGTTATTAAAATGAGAAGACGTACCTTTACAAAGCATTTTCCAAAAGAGGTTTTAATTTCATTTTGAAAAAGGTTTGCAGGTACACGTTTCTGGAGAGGTATTGGTTTACTAGAGTACGTAATTACGTATCTACTGAGGCTTTCATTAAATTTTCAAAGGCTAACTGGTTAGTGGTTTTGCTGTCTCATTTACATCAAATACTTTGGCGCTCCTCTCATTTGCATGGCATACTTTAATAACAATTCCGTTAATTTTTTAGCATGAATAAATTAAAATATTTCCATCGTTTTTCATCTTAACAAGGAGGTAAAAAAAATGGACGCCTAGAAAACCCTTTTAATTAACGACTGCGCCAGTTATAATTTACCTTCCAATCATTACTTTAGGCTTTAGACCTTTATATATCTTTATATGAGCTTAATTAACGACTACGCCAGTGATAGTTCAACTTCCAATCAATACTTAAGGCTTAAAAGCTTTATATTTATATTTTTATATGAGCTGAATTAACGACTGCGCCAGTGATAATTCAACTTCCAATTAATACTTTAGTCTTGATAGCTTTATATATCTTTATATGAGCTTTCATGTCTTCTTTATATTATGTCGGAGTGTTTGGATTTAGTTTCAAATCTAGTATATTTCCCATGGTAATAGTATCTAATGAAACTGAAACTCATCACATAACCTGGTCTACGCGGCTGAAACTCATCACATAACCTGGTTTACGCGGCTGAAACTCATCACATAACCTGGTTTACGCGGCTGAAACTCATCACATAACCTGGTCTACGCGGCTGAAACTAATCACATAACCTGGTTTACGCGGCTGAAACTCATCACATAACCTGGTCTACGCGTCTGAAACTCATCACATAACCTGGTCTACGCGGCTGAAACTCATCACATAACCTGGTCTACGCAGCTGAAACTCATCACATAACCTGGTTTACGCGGCTGAAACTCATCACATAACCTGGTTTACGCGGCTGAAACTCATCACATAACCTGGTTTACGCGGCTGAAACTCATCACATAACTTGGTTTACGCGGCTGAAACTCATCACATAACCTGGTCTACGCAGCTGAAACTCATCACATAACCTGGTTTACGCGGCTGAAACTCATCACATAACCTGGTTTACGCGGCTGAAACTCATCACATAACCTGGTGTACGCGGCTGAAACTCATCACATAACCTGGTCTATGCGGCTGAAACTCATCACATAACCTGGTCTACGCGGCTGAAACTCATTTGTATATTCTGACTAGCGGGCTGCACCCGCTTCGCCAAGCCATCACACACACCACATACACACACCCATCCACACACACACATCCACATCCACACACACACCCACCCAAACACACCACACACACACACAACACACCCACACACATCACAAACACATCACACACACATACACACACCCATCCACACACACACACACACACACAAACCCACTCACCCACACACAACCACCCACCCACCCACACACACCCACACACACACAACCACACACAACACAACACAACACAACACAACACACCACACCACACAAACCACACACACACACATCACCACACACACACACATCACCACACACACACACACACATCACCACACACACACACACACACAACCACACACAACACAACACACACAAACCACACACATATACACACACACATCACCACACACACACACAGACACACGCACACACACACCACACACACACACTCACACGCAGTCATCATCGCTGTAAATTTCAAAATCCCGAGCCAAATCTATCACAGCGGATATTGATGATGTAGCAAACTGGCCCATATTTCGAGAACGGTTTGTCAGAATATGGCAACAAAGGGCTCAAATAAAATCATGTGATGTTCTCAGACAGTTTTTACAATAAAAATATAGGTCCTCGCGATAACTTTTAAGTTCCGTGCTGGAATCTGTAAAAAAAACGTGAAAAGTCTGAAAAAATGGTCGAAATTTCGAACATTCTGGCTTCTATCTCGAGAACGGTACGTCAGAATGTGGCCTCATATGAATTAAATGAAAGCTAGTTTTGTCTAATGTGTTATTAAATAATAAAAAATATAGGTCCTCGCGACAAATTTTAAGTTTCGCGCTGGAATCTGCTAAAAAACGTGAAAAGTCTGAAAAAAAGGTCGAAATTTCGAACATTCTGGCTTATATCTCCAGAATGGTACGTCAGAATGTGGCCTAAAATGAATTAAATGAAAGCTAATTTTGTCTAATGTGTTATTAAATAATAAAAAATATAGGTCCTCGCGATAGATTTCAAGTTCCAGGGCAAAGACTGTCTTAAAATCGGACCCTTCCTCAAGGAAATACTCGAGGAAGGTCATAACTCAAGGACGGTTTGGAATTTCGGACTTTTGATAATTTTCCTAGTATTTTCCGGCAATTTTACTTGGGGTCATCTCTCATCAATTTTTCGCTATCTCTTACCGTTTCGCCTAAACAATTCCGGACACACAAAGATACAAAGTTACAAAGATACAAAGCCCGTCCATATTTCTCATTTATATATAGAGATTATTCTGCCAGAGAAATGAAGTCAAAGAGTCCTGCTGATGATGTGACTGTGACACTTAACAAATTTGAATACTTAGTTGCATAATATTCTTTTCTTTTTTTTTTCTTCACAAGTGATAACGGAGTCGTCAGATTTTTTGTCTCTCTCTTAATTATCCGGAAATTTTTTATCTCCATTCTTTCTGTCTTTCCCCTCTCTCTCTCTCTCTCTCTCTCTCTCCCTTCTCCCCCTTTCTGAATTCATCCCTTTCTAGCTCAACTTTTCATCTTCTGTCTCTTAATTTTTCGCTCTTTTTCTTTCGTACTCTTTCTCTCTCTCTCTCCAAATTATCTCTCTCTTTTTCTCTCCCCCTTTCAGCATTATCTCATTTTCTCTCTCTCTCTCCTTCCCTCCTTCTCCATATCTCTTTCTTCTTCCTCTATGTTTTTTCACTCTTCCTTTAATAGTCGTTTTCTTGTCCTCTCTCTGCCTTCCGCTCGTAATCATCTCACTTTTTCTCTCTTTCTCTCTATATATTCCGTCTCTTTCTCTCCCTCTCTCCCCCTCTCTTTCTCTCTCCATTCTCTCCCTCTCTGTATCTCCTTCTTTGTCTCACTTTTTTCCTTCCATGTCATTTTTTATTGTTCCAAAAGTATATGACAAAGAAAGAAGGGACGTTTTTTGTAATCATCTCTCGGGAAAGTTAAGGTGGGGGTTGAAAAAGTTGATAAAAAAGACCTTTGACGAGACAGCTCAATGGTTGCAGGGAGCACATCCAGCCACTTGCTCTTTCGCCTCCTTTTTTAGGGGTTCAGGGTCGCTTTCAACTGCTAGGAGTGCACGATCATTTATCACGACGGTAGTGCCAGCCTCCGTGGCTTAACGGTTGTAACTACTGCCCGTAGTCCAGAGATCCTGAGTTCGATTTCCGGTGGGAGCAGACTTTTCGCACAGAAAATTCTGTTCCCTCCAAAAACGTGAGGCTGGGAATTCCGGCCCTACCTATGGCTAGGTGGCTAGTATGATTCCCAGCGAAAAGAGGGTAATACCCCCGTCCTGTCTACCTCAAATCAGGACGTTAAAACCAAATAGAATCAATGGCCATGAAAGGAGCCTAGACGTTGGATCTGGGCGTCCATATAATCCTCCCCCCACCGTGATTTAGGTGTCAATACCTACCTCACGAACACGGAATTATTATACGACGGTAGTTCTTTTTGTTGGACATTTTTTTTCTCCAAAATTTAAGCTGGAGAGTCTTATCTCTCCTAATTAAAAAAAAAGTGATTTTTTTTATCAAAATGTCTGTTTTTTTTGTAAGTATGTATAAGTAAAGCAGTTTAGTAAAGATATCACGAAAGTGATCAGCACAAATATTATAACTTAACTGAATCTTTTTAAATAACAAAGACACACAAAAACACCATACTACCCAGGACACGGTACAGGACTGACAAGAGCCGGGAACAGACAGCATCACAAAAGTTTGAACCTGGGGAGGTCACCCACCAATTCTTCGAGTGACTATACGTTGCTTAAACCGATGATGTGCTCAATGTGTCACTGACGCGATTGGACGCAGGCTGCAGTGAGCCTATTCAAAAGCCTATGAAACATTTTGAGTAGGCTAACATAATTTTTTTTCACTAATCCTCAAGATACTGATATTACATAATAAATTATATTTTTACTATCTATAAGAGACCCAACACATGCTTGCGCACTTCGGGTCTCTTCTACTTCAATTTAACTAACAAGAAACAATTTTAAGCATTTTATCTATGTATATAATATTACTCTGTTTCATTTATGTTTCTCTGTCTGGTAATTTTTATATGTTTATAAGAAATAAATGATGAGAAAGTATTTAAAAAAAGAACATTTGACGGCTAGTCGAAATTCTTGCAATACTTCAATACTTGCACACATAAAATTGGGTTAGTTTTCAGCTAATGAAGGCTTTATTAACATCTCTTATGCAACTTTTAATTCAATAATTAAAAATATTGGATATAAGTGCCTAGATTTAAGAACTTTGTATACATGAAAAGCATATTATACATATACTAATAAATTAAAAATTCAAGATGTTCAAGTTATATTTGGAAAATGCTACTCGTTCAATTTTCTTTGTAGGCAAAGAGTTTTAAACTGCATCGCAAATTAAAATTAGAATACTAAATTCAACTTTAAGAATTTGAATGGCGAGGGTGAGTTTTTTCCTCTCATTAAACCCCTAAGAGAGACGGGGGGGGGGGGGGGGGCGGAGGGGCGAGACGGAAAAACTCCGAAGGGTAATATTTCATTCCCAAAGTCAGAAAGAAGGGATCTGGCAGTTTTCATTGAGTTTTAAACACACAGGCAGCAGACGAGGAGCTCCATTTAGCATTCTATTTGTGCAAAGTCAAGAGTCTTAGAGCCCTGGTACTCATGCATAGTGTATGGACTGTGTGGAGAGCTCTGCACAATTATTAAGGAACTGGAACAACAGGGTGTAGAAGTACATAAACCGAAAACTCAAAAAAAATAAAGTAGAGTAGAATTAAAAATATCAGACAGAATAATTCTTTATGAGGGTTATTTTGACTCCTCTTAAATTTATTTACCTCTTTTTTTCAACAATATTTCCATTTATTTGCACAAGATACAATATTATTACATTTAATTAAAAAAAAAAAAAAAACAATCGGAAGGTATACTCGTGCTCAAAGGTAAAAATTTTGAAGAAGGGTTTAAGGTTTTCTTTTTTTTTAGTAAGAAAGGTAGCTAGTATTTTTATTTTATTTTTTCATAGTTTAACATCTTTCAAATATCAACATTCCCGCCCCATCTTCACATTCAACACCCCACCCTTTCTGTTACCTTTCAACTGCATGGTCATATATTATACAAAGGGGTGTTACCCTCCATTCGCAAGAAATTAACAAACCAGCTACTCACATTCATGTCATCTAGACTGGGTTAGGTCGGAATGCCAGCATAACGAAGTCTTCACCTCGCTGGAGTTTGCTTCACTTCGGCACATAATTGTGCCGAAGTGAAGCAAATTCATAATTTGCTATTTTTTTAAATTCATAACACATAATTCAAGATCATAATTTCTATGATCTTGAAATACTCCAAGTTAATACTGAAGATGTTCGAAAAGCAATCTTTTCCTTCCCTAATGGCTCTTCGGCTGGTATAGATGGTATTTCTCCACAAATCTTGAAGGACTTGATATCAAGATCGGCCAAGGAAGGTGGTGTTCAGTTATTACAGTCAATCACTCAAATGTGTAATCTAATGTTACGAGGTGAAATTGTTGAGACTGTTTGCCCATTCTTCTACGGCGCTTCCTTGTTGGCTCTTCAGAAAAAAGATGGTGGCATCAGGCCAATAGCAATCGGATGCGTGTATCGTCGCTTAGCAGCCAAAATAGGTTGTTCATACATTCGTGATGAAATTTGTTCATATCTCCAGCCTCATCAACTGGGTTTTGGAACACAACAAGGAGGAGAAGCCATAGTACATGCTGTTAGATCTTTTGTCAATACCAATAAAGACGAAAATAATGTTATACTGAAAATCGATTTCCAGAATGCATTCAATACTGTCGAAAGAGATAGCATTTTACAAGAAGCAAAAGCCAAAGTTCCATAACTTTTTTCCTACCTGCAGCAATGCTATAAAAATCCTTCACATTTACTGTTCGGTGAAGATATTATTTCATCAATGGTAGGAGCTCAACAAGGTGATCCGGCTGGGCCTCTCCTCTTTAGTTTGGTTTTACAACCCATTATTTACAAATTGAAAGCCAGCCTGAATCTTTGGTACTTGGACGACGGAGTTTTTAGGAGGAAGTCCTGATATTATTCTTCAAGATTTAGATCAGTTGGCAAAAGAAGCAAACCGAATCGGTTTAAAGATAAATCCTCAAAAGTGCGAGCTCTATTTTTGTCATGGAAATGTTAATGATGAAACCATCCAATCCTTTCAACAATTGTTACCAGGTGTTCGTATTATAGGAAACGATGAGTTCATCATACTTGGAAGTCCTGTTTGTGAAGAAGCATTTGAATCACATTTCAACGAACGCTTTGAGAAATTGACTGTAATGTTTGAGAAAATGGAAAGCCTTAGTACTCATGTTGCATATTTTTTAATGAAGAACTGTACAACTATACCTAAACTGACATACTCTACTCGAACGACTCCAATGTGGATGTGCCCAGACAGTTTGCAGAAGATTGACTCTCACATGAAACTAATAATGGAAAAGATCTTCAACACACAGTTATCAACTATTCAATGGACACAAGCTTCATTGCCAATTCGTTCTGGAGGTTTAGGTTTGAGAAGAATATCAGATGTCAGTCTTCCAGCTTTTATTTCTTCGGCAAATGGAGTAATGTCCTTGGTTTCTATGATTTTAAAAACACCAAAAGAAAATGTATCCATTTGTTATCTGGATGAAGCAATGAATACTTGGAATGGCAAATACACCAAGGTTCCCGTTGATATTGCAGTTCAACCCCCCCGGGGTTAAGTGGCAGAGAATGCCTAAGGCATTAACTTCGCCCCGGATTACAAAACAATTGTAATAAAAATTAATATTTCTTTTTGTACATATTTCTAAGTTTTTTTTTAATTTATTGTTATATTTTTTGTTGTTGTTGATGATTGTTTTGTAAAAAAAAATAAAGTGTAAATAAATAAATAAATAAATAAAAGGAATGGGACAAGATTGTGGTGAATCATATCTTGGATGAAGAAATAAGATTGATAAATGACAATGATATTGCCC
This sequence comes from Bactericera cockerelli, assembly GCA_024516035.1. Taxonomy (NCBI): domain Eukaryota; kingdom Metazoa; phylum Arthropoda; class Insecta; order Hemiptera; family Triozidae; genus Bactericera; species Bactericera cockerelli. Next base: position 36,915,753 of record CM044960.1, on the reverse strand, counting down.
GCTTCAAGGCCCTGCAATGTAAAGAAGCAGGCGCGTGGTTGGAAGCAGTTCCCGCAAAACAAATTGGAACTCTGATTGAGAACAGGTCATTCCGCATTTGCATATGCTTGAGGTTAGGAAGTAACCTTTGTAGGCCTCACCCATGCATTTGTGGTATGTCAACTGTGGACAGCAGAGGTATCCATCCATTGAACTGTCAAAAAAGTACAGGGAGATTCAGTAGACATAGCTCAATCAACAATGTTTTAAAAAGAGCTCTTGCTTCAGTAGATATACCATGCCAACTTGAACCGACAGGTCTAACATCCAACACTTCGGTTAGACCAGATGGCATATCTATTGTACCTTGGTCAAACGGAAAAAATGTTTTATGGGATGTTACTTGCACGGATACTTTGGCTCCCTCTAACATAAAAAGATCAATTGAATCTAGAGGAGCAGCTGCTGAATGTGCTTCGAAAAACAAGAAAAGAAAATATGCAGAACTGTGTGATCAGTATACATTTGTAGGGTTTGCGGTAGAGACAATGGGTGTTTTCTGTGAAGATGCGAGGCGTTTTGTTCAAGAAATAGGAGCAATGTTGGTAGATAAATCTGGAATGAAGATGGCTGGACAGTATTTATATCAGAGAATCAGCATTGAGATACAGAAGGGCAACGCCGCAAGCATTGTTGGCGCATGTCCAGTCCCAGAAGATCTTAATGAAATATTTTACTTGAAATAGTTTAAAATGTTCGAATTCCAAATATATATATAATAAGATTCTTAGATTGAACTATCATTGTACACATAATTAACATCGAAATAATTTGGAGATAGAAAACACTTGGCTTTTTTTGTTTTACTTAATTATTTATTTTCAGATGGCCATTTCGCCAGTTACGGCATCGTCAGTGAACTAAAGACTAAATTTAAAACTAATCTTAGAGGTAACTTACGAGCTAACTATAGTAAAATAAGGAGTTGTAAAGTCGGCAAACTGTACAGGATAATTTCCTCCATTGTCCCTTTGTTTTTACTTGACAATGGAGGAAATTATCCTGTACAGTTTGCCGACTTTACAACTCCTTATTTTATTATAGTTAGCTCGTAAGTTACCTCTAAGATTAGTTTTAAATTTAGTCTTTAGTTCACTGACGATGCCGTAACTGGCGAAATGGCCATCTGAAAATAAATAATTAAGTAAAACAAAAAAAGCCAAGTGTTTTCTATCTCCAAATTATTTCGATGTTTATTTGTTTTACCAAGAGTTGTGTATAACTATAAGTTTTTCCCAAGAACTTATAAATTTCAACATAATTAACCCCTCACTTTTATTCCGAAGAAAATCCCATGATTCCGCGGGGTTGATCAAAGATCCGTTTGTTCAAAGTATCGAGTGAGGGGTCAATTATGTGTAGAATTTTACTTAAATTTCGAATATCAAATAATAAATAGGAAGTTCTATTTAAAAATCGAAAGTTGATGCCCGCTTCACTACTTTTGGGACACCCTGTAGAAATTTCAATTCCGCAAAAATATGGATAATCTTGCTTTAGAACTTAATTAAAAAAAAATGAGTCTCTCTCTTCAGCTGTTAGAAAAATATGAATCCGTTCCGGGACTTTTCGATCACTCTGTATGTAAGGATACCAGTTACGACATTTTGAGTTTCTAATGGTCTACAGCCAACTCAAGTGGAAAAAATGGCTTGTTCTGAATTCTATATAACCTTACACTCTGCCGGGCTGTTCTTTCTTTGTATATTATGCGTTCCTCTAACCTCGGCCGAGGTGTTTGATTTCTATTTGCGAACAACCATCGTGAGTACTTGGGCTTTTTCCTTGTAAGCCATTATACACTTGGGAAACTGCAAGAAAAAAACCGCAAACAAAATACAACAATGGAACAGAATGCCGTTGGCATTAGCACCGCCTTTGATCAAGTTTTTATTCATGTCAATTTCTATGTATGTATATATTGTATATTATAGTCTATGTAAATTAAACTTGATCTAATATGTTTAATAATAATGCCATTTACGTTCACTTACCTCTCTTTTCCAAGTGACCATCTCACCCTGTATAACTCAACATAAAAATACCTCTTGCTTCTTCACTGCTACGATTACTAACTCCTGTTTTCTCCGTATTAAAACACATTTCATGGAGAAAAAAGAGCTGGGAGAGAATTATACAAAAAAAGACTTTTCCCTTTATGAAAGATAATAGTGGAAGGTAAATGGATTAAACTTGCATTAATCATCGTACTTATGTTGCGTGGAATCGTTCCTCCTCATTCTTCCTCAAGTGCAAGCTACTTATCCTCTTCCTACTCCTTGGAGGGTAATTTAGGAATCCTTAGAAGGAGTGGGTCGGAAGGAGAAGAGGATGAAAGGAGGGGAATGGAAGGAGGAGAGGGATGAAAGGAGGAGAGGATTGGATGAAAGAGAGGGATGGAAGGAGAATAGGGATGGAAAGAGGAGAGGCATGAAAGAAGGAGGGGAATGGAAAGAAGAGAGGAATGAGGCGAGTAGAGGGATGAGAGTCTTGGAAGGTAACCTTTGGACGCGTTATTATTTATTGTGGCTATGCTAAGCTACGCTCGGCGGGCTGTGAAGCTCGGCGCTTATGTTTTATAGCCTAGGAGAGTAATTTAACGGATGAGCAGACATAGACAGAGCGGCCCAGGCTGTAAAGCCTGGTCTTGGGGAGTTCATCCTCCTTTATGTTGGCTGAAACGTGGGATAATTTCCCACTCAAGAGGATCATGTTTAGCTCTCGTAAATGTTCGTGCTCTTTTCCTTCACAATGCTGACATTGCTGACGCTCTCAAATGCTTTCTAAGCAATACATACACATTTACACATAAGCAATATACTTATAAAATTTTAGCTTACTCCTCTAAGATCAACTTGTAATGGTTCTGTTTTATTGTGTACCTTTTTCATCAAAGTGTGTCTTATGCCATTCTGTAAAATACCTAGACCTAGCAATATATTGAAATGATATCCTCACAAATTCTAGAACATTATCCGTCGGAAACCCTATAAAATCAATTTTCAATATTTATTTATTTACACTTTATTAATTAGACATATTATAAACAACAAAGATAATTACAAATTAATATACAATGTAAGAGAAGTAAGAAGAGAAAAGAATAAAGAAAAAATTAATATAATTAAAGAGTGGGGTTATGCAATATAATTCAAGGGTGGAGTTATGCAATCTCTTCCATCAAACCCTTGGGTGGAAGAGATTCCAAATAGAATTTTGAATCTCTTCCATTCCATTTTGGATTCTATTCCCATTCTCAACTCAGGCTGGGTGAGGTTAATTTGAGTAGCTGGTTTGTGAGATTCCAGCGAATGGAGGGTGAAACTCTCGTCGTGCTATGACCATGCACATTAGAAAGTGACGTTAAACCCCCCAACATATTTTTTTCTCTCTAAAACTTCTCCGTATGACACCCAATGGTATCAATGTCAATGGTATCAGTCTGTCCCGGTAGCTCAGTGGTAAAGGCGGCACTCTGTGAATCGAAACCCAGCCGAGACAAGGCAAGTTATCCTCCCATTTGGGATTTTTACCACATAATAATACGTCTTGGGCTTATGGGAATAATGGGACTTTAATAGTCCTTATCGGGCAGTATAAAAAAAGGCGATAATCTTATTACATGCTATTAATTTTTATTATTATAAAGAGGTAGTCAGGCCCACCCCTTGTCCTGTTTACTGACCTGCCCCCGTCTCTTCTGTTCCAGGGCCAACAACCTGCTGTCGGGCCTCCAGCCGCTGTGGTTCCACGCGTCCAATGTGGTGCTCCATGCCATAGCCAGCGTCCTCTTCACGAGGCTGGTGCTCGGGGTGGGGGGCCTGGAGCCTCGCTACGCCATGCTGGCGGGGCTGGTGTTCGCCACCCACCCTATACATACCGAGGCGGTGAGTCTGCAGGGCTCATTTTTTTTTTTTTTTTTTATAAGTTCTAGCTGGTACATCACAGTAGTTTTATTACGATATCAATTATTTATTTATTGTACAGAATGTTACATGGACATGTGGTACAAAAGTCAACAATAAAATAAAAATACATAATTATTAAGTTTAAATGATAAAAATTAAAAACTAAAATTAAAAAATAAAACTAAAATATAAAAAGTTGATAAAAAAAGTTGATAAAAAGAACAAAATAACAAATATGACTGTAAGCTGTACCTCAACATATCAACATAAAAAAAATGTATCTTAAATGCACGGTTGAGTGTTGACGAGAAAGCTGGATCCGCGAGGTCAAACAGGGGAAACTGTTCAGCCGGCAAGATTTGCAAAATATATATACATACAGGGTGGACCAAAAAAACGTTTACACCCGTTAATGGTAGATTACTGACGACATTTCCAGGCCGGATCTGCAATCCGTTTTTTCGGATTCGCCTTCGTAACTGCACAAAGTGATTTTTTGCAACTTTCCGAAAAAGTCCGACTTTGGCTTATTCTTCAGGTCAGTACTTTTTTCCTGTTTAAGATGAGTTGATTCTGAACAATTTTGCAGAAAGCCAACAAAATTTTGATGTTTCTAGCTACACCACTTTGTTTTTTACGGTTTGGTTTGTCATATTTTTTTACACCTGAACAGAAAAAAACACCCGAAAAAACTTTTTTACTAAATAAAACACTCGACATTTGTCCGAACAAAATTTGGCACAGACATGGGCAAGTTTGATAAAAGTTGGCGGCCGCCCCGAGGATGCTAAAAAATTTTTTACGATTTTTTTATCACGTGATCTTCTGGGAAAAATTATTAGATGTTTGCCAAAAACTCTTCAAAAATCCTAAGAGTTTTCTAGCTGTAGACTGTGTAAGGGCGTCTTGTATTGTTTACAAAAATTGTTTACATTGCTTTTTTTGAATACCGCGGTCTCACATGCCTTCATCAGCCAGTTTAGGAAAATTCAAATAATAAATTTCGTGCTTCTCAGTTTGTCAGTGGTGTTAGCTAGATGTGGTAGTGCTAAGAATATTGATCGTATGATCGAGGTTCAATTCTCGACGGTCAATATTATTTCAATTATCAAAAAAATCTGATGGAATATTTTATTCATACCTGTATCTGACCTGTTGTAACACCAACAACTTATGGGTTTTTTGGGGGTAATACCATCTGTAAATTGAGTTATATCAGATACTATTGGTATAATTATTATTCATGTAAGCCCCTGAGAGACTGCCTTGATAATGTAAGGATGGTTTCTCTTAATTATGCTTCCCTTAGAGAGAAAAAAAAACTAGCGAATTTTCCAAACGAAAATAGAGTTTATGAAATAAATCCAGGTAAATATGTAGGTAGGTTCTTCTATCATAAACAATACTAATTAAATAACAAATATTTACCAATTGCCAACTCTTAATAAAAGTCTTGAAAAAAACAAGATAATATTTTGTAAAATTAATAAACTTTTGCAGTCTTTATTATGTTTTGTACTATTTTGATATAAACAAAAAGGTATTTTAAAAAACATTTTGTGTTAGTATGTTCAAGAGAAACGATTAGACGCGCACGATTAGCTCAGTGGTAAGCTAGTCCACCCGGTCCGAACGCCAGAGCCAGCAAAAAATTCATGACTACAAAATAAAAAGACTGTTGCCATTTTTTATTTAGCCATAGTACACACTATGGATTCTCCTCACACAATTTTTTGAAACCAATGGTAACTTTAGTACCTTAGTTCTAACTCAGAACTGTCCCTCTACCTTCTTGCCTTTCTCTCTCTCTCTCTTTCGCTCTTTGCCTCTCTCTCTCTCTCTCTCTCTCTCTCCCTTCTCAATTCCCTTAGAGGAACTGTTGGAAGTGGCGTCCACCTTCCTGGATGCAAAGGTTGAACCTCTTCATCATGTTCCGTCGAATGTTGCGGAAGATTCCAGGTTTTTCTGTCAGGTCATCGAATGCCAACAGGATTCTTGCTACCAGATTTCGTAAACTATGTTTTTCACGTGATCCCAAATGTTCCTGTTGGCAACTCCATATGCTAAATGCGTATCTGCCATTTCAGCATCCGAATTATAATAATGTAACTTGTACTAAAAAAACTCAAGAAGTTTTTTTTTTTTTTTTTTTTTTTTATTGGGGTTTAACGTCGCTTTCAACTGCCATGGTCATATCACGACGGGGGTTTTACCCTCCATTCGCAGGAAACTCACAAACCTGCTACTCACATTGACCTCACCCAGCCTGAGTGGGGCCGGGAAAAGCCAGCGTCACGAGAATTTAGAATTTGAATGGTCACCCATCCAAGTCTTAACCTCGCTGGATGTTGCTTAACTTCGGTGTTCTGAAGGGAACCGGTGTATTCAACATGCCATCGACGCTGGCTCTCAAGAAGTTTAAAGATAATATTTCATAGAATGCAGAAAAATATGCATGAAAACTATCATCGAGAAACAAACAATCATTCATTTAACTGGCCTTTAATTAATTCCAAGGAAAATAATTATCAGACATAAATAGCTAATTACTCTTTGAGTACAAGACGACCCTACACGGTCAACACTTTTAGGATTTTGAACATCATTTTTTGAGACTTACCTGGTTCGTTTTCCCAGAAGATCACGTGATAAAAAATCGTAAAATTATTTTTTAGCATCCTTGGGTTGGCCGCCAACTTTTATCAAACTTGCCCATGTCTGTGCCAAAATTTGCTCGGGCAAATCTTGAGTGTTTCAAAGTGTAAAAAATTTACATGAGAATTTTTTTTCTATTCAGGTGTCAAAAAAGTTGCCAAACCAAATCGTAAAAAACAAAGTAGTGTAGCTACAAACATCGAAATTTTGTTGGCTTTCTGCAGAAATGTTCAGAATCAACTCATCTTAAACAGGAAAAAAGTTCTGACCTGAAGAATAAGCCAAAGTCGGGCTTTTTCAGAAAGTTGCAAAAAATCACTTTGTGCAGTTATAAAGGCGAATCCGAAAAAACTGATTGCAGATCCGTCCTAGAAATGTCGTCAGTAATCTACCATTAACGGGTGTAAACGTTTTTTTGGTCCACCCTGTATATAAAAAGTGGTGGCTGAAAACAAACAGATACGGACAGCCTGACTTGGGCTGGTAAATCCGGGAAGCATCTCAAGGGTTCAAATTTCAATGATCACCCAAGACCTAACCTCGTTGAAAGTTGCTTAACTCAAGTGACAGAAGGAGAACTGACCCTCATACCAGAATCCACTCTTACTTTCAGAATCCAAAAAGGTCCGTTTCAACCGTCACACAACGCACTCTGATTGGTTAGTTTGTTCAAGTTAACCAATCAGAGTGCGTTGTGTGACGTTTGAAAGGGACATTTGGGGATTCTGAGAGTGAGAGCGTTTTACGGAACCATGGCATGGTGTCTTTAATGGTTGTCATCGACACTGGCTGTTGCTTGGTTATCTAGCCGTCTCTACCTTACACTAGGACTGAATTTAATATCAACAGAGGCATACCTGTAACGTTCGCGGTCTCTTGTTAAATTTCTCAGTTAACCTCATACAATTAAGAGTCCAATCGTAACATATTATTTGATTTTTAGACATACATATTATAAACTGTCTTCGCGAACAAATAGACGAATTATTTGTTATTAAGTTTATATTAGAAATCCAAAGAAATGTTACGTATACTAGGATTCTTTAAATTTTCACTCACCGACTTAGGTTTTGCCTAGGCTCGTAGGCTTGATCACGATTACTAAAACAGGCGAAATTGAATCTTTATATCAGATATCAGCAAAATTATACTTTCCTGAAACAGTTCTTTTTCCATTGGTACATATTGTTGTAGTTGTTGTAGCCAGCTTGGCTAGAGCTGGACGGTGTAGGTACCTATGTCTTATGTAATATATGTACCTATGTAATATATGTATCTACTCAGAGATAGGCAACTGATCTGATAATAAAGTATTGACAGTCTTTGTTCCAACCTCATGAAAGCTCGTCTTCTCATTACGTAACATGGTGTCAGGTGTTACCTGTGCTTGGTGTAGGTCGGCTACAAATCACTCAGATAATTATAATAAGTGAAATTTTGTTGAATGAACGGTCGTCGAGTACTTTTAAAAGTAACTTCACTTGTCGGAATTTTTCCAGTCGTCATGTTTAACATTTATTAACTTATAAAGTCTTATCGGTGTAAAAAAAAAAAAAAATAAAAAAAAAAAAAATAATTAATAAGTCAAGTGCATAAATTAGTCGTCATGTCATCTTTACCACCATTTTCGAATTCGTTGCTACCTGTGAAGTTTTCTGGTTTGAATGGTACGCAACAGTACGAGGCATGGAAATTATTTCGGTTTCAATTTGAAAACTATTTGGTGGCAGCCAAAGTCGACGACAAGGATGAAGAAAGGAGAGTCGCCTTATTATTGCATTTATTGGGCGCGGAGGTGGTACCCATTTTTCAGTCTTTCAATAAGGACGTGAAAGCATGCAAGTTGCCTGATTTGCTCAAATTATTCAATGACTACTTTGCCCCGAAGAAAAATACAGCTTTGGAAAGACACAAATTCTTGTCAAGGAAACAACTTCCTGGTGAGCCACTCGAGTCATTCCTTACTGACTTGAAAAATTTGGCAGCTCCTTGTGAATTTAAAGACTTAAAAGATTCTCTTGTCAGAGATATTTTTATACTTGGTCTTGTTGAAGAAAATGCTCATATCAAGGAGAGATTACTACAAGAAGGGGACAAGGATTTGAACTTTGTAATGGATTTGGCGAGGACAATCCAGATGTCAATGGCAAAGAGAGAAGATGTCAGCAAAGCGGAGGTCATGAAAGTCTCAAGATTCAATCGTGGGTACAAGTCGCAGCCGCAGAGGTCGTCACAAGGTCACTGGTCGGGTTCGTCAAAATCAAAGTCCAGTCAGTCAAGCCAAGGAACGTGTGGAAGATGTGGTCAAGTACATAGAAATGCGTGTCCAGCAGTCAATGCCATATGTCACAAGTGTTCAAGGAAAGGACACTATGCAGCTGTATGCAGGAATAGGAAGAACGTGAAGCGTGTCAACTATGAAGAGTCTACTAGTATAGGGTGTGTTAGTGAGCCAGATAATTCAAGTAATGAATTTTTCATTGGATGTGTGCAAATCAATTCTGTCAATGAAGAAGATTCGCATTCTAGTTCAGTGAGTTCTTGGATTGTTGGAGCTATTATCAATAATAAGCTCATTGACGTGTGTTTGGATACTGGAGCCGAAGCTGATTTGATGAGTTACTCTGAGTTCAAAAAACTCAAATTACCGGATTCAATAATCAAGCCTACAACTAGTAAATTAACATCCTATGGAGGTACAGTTATAACCACCAAAGGTCAGTGTATCTTATTGTGTAAAATAAATGATATGTCCTTGCATGTCAGATTTTTTATTGCAGAAGGTTCTCAAAAAACTATTCTGGGTCTTAAGTCTTGTAATAAGTTCAATTTAATAAAGAAAATCGGAACCGTAAATTCTCATCAGTCAAGTGATTATTCAAATTTGGTAAACAGTTACAATGATGTCTTTGAAGGTCTTGGGTGTCTACCTGGGGATTGTTCTATTACACTCAAGGAAAACGCAGTACCACATATTGACCCGCCTCGTAGAGTTCCTTTTAAATTGTTGTCAAAATATAAAGAAGAATTAGAAAGGATGCAAAAAATGAATGTAATTAAAAAAGTCTCAGAACCTCAGTTATGGTTAAATTCTGTAGTTTTAGTGTCTAAACCAGACAATAGTCTAAGAATTTGTCTAGATCCAAGGCCTCTTAATAAACAAATAATTAGATCTCAATATCAGTTACCTAATATAGAGGATATTCGTGCTAAGCTCACAGGAGCCACAATTTTTTCAAAACTTGACGCAAATACAGCGTTTTGGTCAATAAAATTAGATGAAAAATCCTCTGATTTATGTACGTTTGGTACTCCTTTTGGCAGATTTAAATTTTTAAGACTTCCTTACGGTATTTGTATTGCCTCAGAAAAATTTCACCAAAAAATGGTAGAGTCTTTCTCAGATATACCGGGTGTAGTTATATACGTTGATGATCTATTAATTTACGCTAAAAATAAATTTGAACATGATAAAATTTTAGTTAAGGTTCTAAACCGAGTCAGAGAGATTAATTTAAAACTAAATAAGAAAAAATGTCTTTTTGGTCAAAATAAAATATCGTTTTTGGGCCAAATATTTCAGTCAAGTGGCATGATTCCAGATAACAGTAAAATTGATGCTATCATGAAAATGCCAGTGCCAAAGTGTGTCAAGGATTTACAGAGATTCTTAGGCATGGTAAATTACCTAGCTAGTTTTGTACCTAATCTCTCAGAAAAGTGTCTAAATTTAAGAAAACTACTGAAAAAAGAATCGTTGTGGTGTTGGGAGAGTCAGCACGAAAAAGAATTCGCAGAGCTAAAGCAAATTATTTGCAAAGCCCCTGTATTGTCGTTTTTTGACGTCAACAAACCTATTGTGCTAAATGTGGATGCTTCTCAAGCCTCAGTGGGCGCATGTCTACTTCAGTCTAGTAAGCCTGTGGCTTATGCCTCTAAGTCGTTCACAGATTGCCAAAAGAACTATGCTCAAATCGAGAAAGAACTTTTTGCAATCTGGTTCGGATGCTCTAAATTTCACCAATACATTTTTGGTCAGTCTATTGTTGTCGAAACGGATCATAAACCATTAATCACATTATTTAAAAATCGTTATCAGACATTCCCAACCGCCTACAACGTATGATGTTAAAATTACAAAGGTACGACTTACATGTTATTTATAAGTCAGGGAAATACATGTATGTTTCGGACACCCTGTCTAGGGCAGCTTTAAAAGAAAAGTGTTACGAATTTGAAGAAAGTCTGGATCAGGAGTTAGCTGTTCACACTAACATGTTTTACAGGACTCTTAATGCTACTGATAAAAAATTACAGGAAATTGCTACAGCAACAAAAAATGATCCAGTCTTGCTTCAGGTGATTCAGTACATTAAAAAAGGGTGGCCTACTCATAAAAATTCTGTGGTTCAGTCTGTCAGGTCATTTTTTATGTACAGAAATGAATTACATGTTTTAAATGACATTGTTTTTAAAAATAACGCTGTTGTTATACCTCAAGCTATGCAGTCTAAATTGTTAAAAGATGCTCACGTTGGCCATATGGGTTTTACTAAAACCAAGAATTTTGTAAAACATATAATATTTTGGCCTACTCTTTATGATGACATAAAATTCATGATACAGAACTGCGGAGCTTGTCAAAAGTTTCAACCTAGTAACAGTAAAGAGCCACTTATTCCACACGAAGTACCTACTTATCCGTGGGAAAAAGTTGGTGTAGATCTGTTTGAATTTGAAGGTCAAAAATATTTAATAATTGTAGACTATTACTCGAAATTTTTTGAAACTGTATTGTTAAGTAGTTCAAACGGTCAGATAATTATTAAGCATTTTAAAAGTATTTTTGCTCGTCAGGGCATTCCAGCCCAGCTCATTAGTGATGGAGGTCCGCCTTTTAGTTCAAAAGAACTAAAAGAATTTTACAGTGCTTGGAATATTGAACACAAGTGTTCATCTCCTTATTATCCTAAATCAAATGGTTTAGTAGAGCGAACAGTTAAATTAGTTAAGACTACATTGTATAAATGTAAAGAGGACCGGACAGATCCTTATTTGGCTATGTTACAATTACGAAATTCTTGTCAAGATGGGCAACAATCTTCTTCAAAGTTGCTAAATTCAAGAAATTTGAGGACAAATTTACCTACTTCAAAAAGTCACTTAAAAGTCAGTCCGGTTCCCTATAGACAATATATAAATACGAATAAAAAACGTATTTGTAACATGAAATCTCAATATGATAAGCATGCTAAATCCTTACCTGAATTCAAAATAAATGATAACGTTTATTTTCAGAAAAAACCTCAGGATACATGGCAATCAGCAGTCATTACTAAACTACCCAATGAAATAGGCTCCTTCAGAGCATATCAAATTAAAACTCCTGACGGTAAACTGTTCATTAGGAACAGAATTTTCTTGAGAAAAAGATATGACAATCCAAACTTAAGAGCAGAACAAAGTCTTGCTAAAGATAAAGAAAAGGATTTAGTATGTGAAAGAAAAACTTATAAATTGTTCATACGTAATGAATTTCCTGCAACTTTTTCAAATGATTTAAATTCATCTCTTGAGAGTGATCCTATGTCTACTATAGTTGTGAGTGATGATTCATCAAGCTATGACAGTCCCGAGGAATATCTGGATGGTTCATACTTACAGTACTTGTCTAGTGAGTCTGAACCAGAATTAGATAATACAACAGAAGATCCAACATGGGATCCTAGAACTATGGGATAAATCTTTGTGATTAAATTAATTGCTTGCAGTTGAACTGGCCTTGTTTGTAATTAGCCTGTTCATGCAATGTTTTTATTTTTTAATAAAAAAAAAAAAAAAAAAAAAAAAGGATCATGTAGGTACCTATGTCTTATGTAATATATGTACCTATGTAATATATGTATCTACTCAGAGATAGGCAACTGATCTGATAATAAAGTATTGACAGTCTTTGTTCCAACCTCATGAAAGCTCGTCTTCTCATTACGTAACAGACGGGGGAATGATGGTCTCCAGCCAACCTTAATTCAATGTTGGCGCGTCCTGAATCACATGTGCGATCAACCATTGTAAGGACTTGGACTTTTTCTCTAGGATTATACATATTGTAATATTCTATTGTCAGTTACCTATCTACCTATACATAACAATACTTATCATTTCAGGTATTTCTTTCTAATCAAACTCACTATCTAATCGTTCTTTATTTTTCTTATCCTATACAAAGAAAAGTAATGGAATCACCCCCAAAAACATCTAATTATTCTCACCACTAAATTTTATTTCAAATCGACCCAAAAACTGAGCCAAAGAATAGAAACCCCAAACGGGAAATCCCCCACCAACGGAAAGTCCGCCCGCCGGCATCGAAAGAAAACGATCGTAAATAATTCAACCATCCGAAGCGAATAATTCGAGCGGCGACCAATCCAAACATTATTTCCCAATTTTCCTCGGAAAACCGCAGGTGGAAAGTAAATTTGGCACCAAAATTTCCCACCACAGCAGCACCCCCGACGACGCGAAGGCGGGGAAAAAGCTTCTCCTGTTTGAAATTTTCCAGAAAACTAGACACCTCGTCTACGGGAATTTTCACAGGGATTCCGTTTGTTTCTAATTTTCTCTTCTGTTTCATTAAGAGTTTGAAAAATAGAGTTTGAACATTTTTGTTTCCTTTGCGTAGGTTTAATTTATTTTTAACGTCACTCAACTAGGTGTTGGAATTAATCATTTTAAACTTGTAATTTGTTTGAATCCTCGCAATGTGAGCCTTGCGGAGGATATTTCTTGTGTGGTGAATGTCGGCAGGTTTAGGAGTATGTGAATAACATTAATGTATATTTATGTAACTATGGACACATATGTTGGATTGATGTTGAGGTGTTTGAACTACATCTCAGCAGCAGTAACAACCAACCAACCTCAACCATGAGGTTGAACAATGCCGACCAGAAGTAGGTTTAGAAAAAGGCAAAGTGAAAGAAGAAGAAGAAGATGTTGAGGTGCTCGAAATAAAAGATATTAGTGTGCTGCTTACAAGCTTAAATATTACAATAAGCTGAGTTTAATGAGAGCTTGTCCAAATAACGTAGACCAAAATAAATAAATAATAAAAAAAAAGAAAAAAAAAGGACTCTAGTCTTGTGTGATATCATAAATAATCAAACTCACTTCAATAAATTTTTGCTAAACTTAGGACCTGAACTACCGACCTCCATGTTAAGAGTCCACCGCCTTATGGATCAAGCTACTGATGTCTTATTCTTGCAGGACAAATACATAGATTATTGTAAACTAGCTACCTAGGTAGTGCTGTGAATTGTGGACCTTACTAAGATCTCCTTGGGTTTTCAATACCTCTGTGGAGTTAATTTTAGATTTTGCGCACTTTGTCTTAGATGGGGAAAAGTGATGCTAAATAAGATCTCGTTTTCGTTTTTGTAATTTGTCCTTAGTTTCGATGAATAAATTGTTTTTTAAGTATCTCTGGTCTCTGGAATGGTTGGGTTCTTTGGTGAGCAAGCTCAGAACTTAGAAATTGATTAAACGTAATTATAATTGAAACTGTTAGCGTAATGGGATTTCTTGTCTCGAGCCGACAGTCTAAATAAAGCAATACTATACTATATGCTAAACTATCATTGAGCCAGCGTCGATGGCATGTTGAATACACCGGTTCCCTTCAGAACACCGAAGTTAAGCGACATCCAGCGAGGTTAAGACTTGGATGGGTGACCATTAAAATTCTAATTCTCGTGACGCTGTCTTTTCCCGGCCCCACTCAGGCTGGGTGAGGTCAATGTGAGTAGCAGGTTTGTGAGTTTCCTGCGAATGGAGGGTAAAACCCCCGTCGTGATATGACCATGGCAGTTGAAAGCGACGTTAAACCCAAAAAAAAAAAAAAAAAAAAAAAAAAAAAAAAAAAAAAAAAAAAAAACTATCATTGTAGTTATGAATTTTTGCTCACTTATGAAGTTTTTTACGTTTTGAACATACATTTTTTGTCAAAAGATCTTATCTACTGTGCATTATATGTCTCTCATTACGGAAATACCTATCCACCTTATGTCATGACAACATGGTATTTATTCATGCTGATGCTACGTTCCTTACCAATTTATCGGTACTTTAGGAGCCACAGGTATTCTAAAGTGCAAAATAAGCAGAGACAAACCATTGTCCTCGAGAGTCATTCTGAAAAATACACACACAGTCTTTCGAAAGCTGTAATGGCAGTGTAATTACACATATTTAGACTCGAAAGCCATTAAGCTCAGAATACAACGGCTACATTTGTTCCTGCTAAAGTCCCCGCTTTTATGTTCCTGCTAAACATCCCCTACATTTGTTCCTGTTACACCAGCATTCCCTTCATTTATTTTCCGGCTTAATTATTTTAAACCCGGACTAATAATAATTAGTTTTACATTACGCCTGTAATGCTTATGCCAGGATCTGAATACATTTAACAGCGGTTCCCAACCTGTGTTCTGTTCAGCAGTGGCGAACCGAAGGGTTGTTGAATTTCCATCACGAAATTCGAAACAATGCGAGAAGAATGTACTCAAAAAAAGGACAGTTAACAAAAGACAATATCATAGAAAAAATCATCAAGATACCAGCCTCCGTGGAAGAGAATGCCGAAGGCATTATCACCACCCTTGATCAGGCTTTGTTTATATTTATTTCTAACTTGTTACCATGTTCATTGTATATAAAAGATGTGAATAAAGCTTGATCCAAATGTTTATAAATAAACGGTTGTGACTCATGCCCGTAGTCCAGAGATCCTGAGTTCGATTCCCGGTTGAAGCAGACTTTTCGCACAGAAAATTCTGTTCATTCCGAACATGTGAGGCTGGCAATTTCGGCCCTACCCAGGCTGGTTGAGGTTAATGTGGGTCTGGTGCGATTTCTATCGTATGGAGGGTAAAACCCCCGTCCTGTCTACCTCAAGTCAGGACTTTAAATCCAAATTAATAAAATCAATGGAAATGAAAGGAGCCGAGAAATTAGATCTGGACGTCCATATAATCCTCTCACCACCGTTATTTAGGTATCAATACCTATCTCACGCACACGGAATTATTATTATTATTATTAAAGAAAAGATGCTAAGAAGGGTAGAAAGCTGGAAGAACATAGAGAAAATGATCAAAAAGATAAGAAATAGTAAAGAGAAGAAGATAGAGCCTCTCGAAATGTCCAAAAGGTATCACAAAGATGATGATCCTGTGCGGGGAGAGGAGGACTTTAGTAAGTATTAGGCACCAATTTTACGCTTACAAAACTCACACTGTTCACCAAAAACAGGCAGTCTTTGGTGTTCGTCTTGAATTGCTATAAGATTTACCTCCTCTTCCTTTTTTTTTTTTAATCACTTATGTCATAGAGAAATAAAATCACCTTGATTACTTTTTCTTGGGTTCAACGTCACTTTTGACTGCACGGTAATATCACGACGGGGTGTTACCTTCCATTCGCAGAAACTCCCAAACCTGGTACCCACATTTCATCCAGAAAGGTTTGGTCCGGATTACCAGCATCACGAAGTCTTCACCTCACCAGATCCTACGAAAACCGGTGCATTATAATAATAATAACACTCTTTAGTAGAAGGTAACCACCAGATAATGCTCAAATCATTTTCTACGACCTAAACCTCAGAGTCTTATTATTTATTATTATGTGGTCACAAAATTAAATTAATGAGGAAAAATTGATTTCCAGGCAAGCGCCTTAATCACTTGACTTACTTTTTGTTTTTGCTAGCTGGACCCTCGCATATTTGCATTGCATTATTTGAAAGGTCCAAGAGTTTTGATCGTATAAAGTAACATGGCCGATATTAATGGTGAATTAAGACCCTCTGGCACAGAGCTGGTTACTAATATAGAAAAAAAATTATTATAAAGAAAAAACCAAATATGAAGATATAATATCCTAGCGCTACCCACTAAAATTGTGAAATAATTACCCAAAAAACACACAAATATTTATTTTATTCAAATGTTGACCTGGTGAAGTCCACCACTGATGGAAAATCCCCAAGCCCGAGCACTCCTTTTTATCTTATCTGTGAGGAAAATTGAGGAAATGATGTATTCCTACCGTAACATATCCGATACAAAAACAGCAATTCTTCTCTCTCCCTTGCTTGGTTATTTTATATCCCTCCTTTTTTGTTTCCTCTCTCTCCTACTCTCTCTCTCATACAACTCCTTTCTTTCTCTCTCTCTCTCTTCCATTCTAGTCACTCTTTCTATATTTTCTTCTAGTCCTTCTCGCACCCTCTCTATTATAATGTTTATCTTCCTTTGTACCTCTCTCCATCCTACCTACTATTCTTTCCCTCTCTTATTTTATTTCCCTCCCATTCCGTCCGACGTTTGTCCAGTTTTCTCTTTCTCTCTCTCTCTCTCTTTGTCTTGTCTTGTATCCTCTCTTCCTTTGAATAACCTCGCTGTCTTCTTTATTTCTTCTATGATTTCTCTCTGTCTTCAAATTTTCCAACTCTTTTTATTTTCCTTATCCTATTGAATGGAAAGTAATAGAATCACCCAAAAATTTTGATTGTCCGTTTTCAGTGCCGTTTTAGGGCCCCAAGAGCCGAAATCCAAAGTTTCAGCCATTGGTCCTTGTGTGTGTTGTGTGTGTGTGTGTGTGTGTCTTTATGTGTGTGTGTTTGTCTGTGAAAAAGATATCTCAAGAACCGTAAATGCTGAAATTTTGAAATTTGGTATGTAGACCTCATTTATGGAGAGGACACGAAACGAAACATTTCGATGAAATCTATTCTTTTCACGTAAATCTGTCTTTCTCTCCCTCTCACTCTCTCTCTCCCTCTCCCCTCTCCCTCCCTCTCCCTCCCTCCCTTCCTCCCTCCTTCTCTCATTCCTCTCATAATCTCTTCTCAATACTCTTCTTCAACTAAATTTCCCCTTCTCTCTCTCTCTCTCTCTTTATCTCTCTCTCTCTCCCTCTCTCATGTCTTTCATAATCTCTTCTCAATATTTCTCTTCCTTTCTCTTCAACTAAATTTCCCCCTCTCTTTCTCTTCCCTCTTGCTACATCCTCCTTCTCACTCCTTTTCCATCGCTCCTTTCAAAATATAATTTCAAAGAGTTACAAGAATCACCGTTCTATAAATAAAACATTATTAGTAAATTGTACGCGGAAAAAACAGTGATTCTCTTCTGGAGCTCTGAGTTTTGCGAGGTGTTCCAAACATAAAGACATACCGTTTGTCTATCTGTTTTGACGTAGTGTACAATACAATAGTGTACACGTTTGAAAATAGGATAAGGAAAGTAAAAAAAAGTTGCTCTGGAGGTCATGAAACTTAATGAAAAAATTTAAATCGGAGCAAAATATATATATTTTTTTTCTTACAAAAGCGTTCCGATTTCTAATGCAGGAAATTTCTCTGAAGTGATAATCGGAAGGTATTTTGAAAGTATCCAGGTTTCTGTAATATCCAGTTCTCTAATATCTGGGCTCGACTCTATTATACTCAACCGTGATTTGGGAAGTACTCATCCATGAAAAGTGTGTGGTACTCTGTACACGCGCCTGTATTTATCAAATTATGATAACAAAAATTATGATAAAAATTATGATAACATGATTATTATTATCTTCTGAAATGCTTTCTTATCAAGTTATGATAACAATATGATTATGAATCATGATTATTATTTTCTGGAACGCTTTCTTATCAAGTTATGATAACAATATGATTATTAAACATGATTATTATATTCTGGAACACTTTCTTATCGAATTATGATAACAATATGATTATGAAACATGATTATTATTTTCTGGAACGCTTTCTCTTTAAATGAAACACATTGAAAATCCAACTATCGGTTTGATCTCATAGTTAGAAGTACCTACCAATTTCTACTGTAGCCCAAGCCAGGCTGAGTGAATGAAATAATAATAATAACTCTCTTTAGTGGAAGGTAACCAACAGACGAGGTTAATGCTCAAAGCATTTTCTACCACCAAACCCTCAAAGTCTTATTGTTATGTGGTCACAAACTCAAATTAATGAGGAAAAATTCATACACTGGGTGGGATTCGAAACAACGGATCCCTACGCTACCTGGTTTACCAGACTTGCGCGTTAACCACTTGACTACCAGTGCACATAGAACTTTTACTTCCCTTTCACTCTGTCCCAGTAGCTCAGTGGTAAAGGCGGCGGTCTGGTAATCCAGATGTCGCGGGTTCGAAACCCAGCCGGGACATGACATGTTATCCTCCCATTTGGCATTTTTAACACTTAATAATACGTCTTGGGCTTACTGCTGGAATAATGGGACTTAATAGTCTTAATCGGGCAGTATAAATAAGGCGATATTATTATTATTACCCTCCCAGAATGGGTCACTAAGCGACAAAGTTTGAGAACCACTCGTCTCAGCTGTTAATGGAGGTGTTCTAGTTTTTTCTCATCCACTTTCGTCTCCATGATGGCCCTGGAAAGCAATAATCTCTCTGATGAGACGGAAGTGTCAACTGGAGATGCCATTTCTCGGCACTCGCTGATTGTTTCCAGCTTACAGGAATAGAAATAATTATGTCTAAAAGAGTGTAAAAAAAAGCCAGCCTCCGTGGCGTTACGGTTGTGACTACTGCCCGTAGTCCAAAGATCCTGAGTTTGATCCTCGGACGGAGCAGATATTTCACACAGAAAATTCTGTTTCCACCGTACATGTGAGGCTGGCATTTCCGGCTGGGTGAGCCGGAAATGTCAGCTTCACATGCCAGCTTCACATGTACGTCCTGAACCACATATTTCTATGTGCGATCAACCATCATGAGGACTTGGACTTTTCTATATAAGCCATTAATCCGTTAGGAAACTGCAAGCTAGCCTGGTTTGTACCTTGTTCAGTTAACTTAGTCAATATATTATGTAGTATTCAGTGTGTAGTATATTATGTAGTTTTGAGTGTGTAGTATATTATATAGTTTTCAGTTTACTTTTCGGTGCTTCATTTAGATGGACAGTGCTCCCACTATCAATTATAGTTAATGAGAATTATGTCAAATAGAAAAACAATAATAGATAAAATAATGCATTGAGGGAATTTTATATTTCATTATGTATGCAGATTAGTAGCTTTACTCATGAAATGAAAATGATAATACATGTTGTATCATTATTTTTTTAATTAGCGGGTGCAGTGATATTAATTTTTAGAGGGTACTTATGAGGTGACCCAATAGTCATGCTACTAAAATTTTATGATTCATAATGGGGTATTGAAATTTAGGTATTCTATATAACAAAATTTAATGCCTAAAACTAATTAGTCACCATAAAAACCATGTTTTGTGTTTGGAGGTTTATAGAGTCCAAGTTTTCATCCATGACTTGTTATATTATAATTATTACTAGTAGTTCGCTGAACTGTAAACCTCACACAGATTCAACAATCGCACCATAAATTTTCAATGAAACATGCAGACATCGAGACCTTTCATTCAATACCCCAGTTTTCACGATCAGCACCGAATTTTACTACTGAAGTCAAATATATTTTCACAACCACTCTACAAAAGAGCCTTGCTTGTTTCAATGAAAATGGAAAAGATCGTTTTCATTTTTCACCTAAACGGCCTCTATTTGGCCCCGAGTAACCTAATGCGGCCCAAAAACTATAGTTTAAAATTTTAGGACCCCAATAAACATGTATACAAAATTTCATCTATTTTGAAGAATTCGTTCGAGAGTTATCACGGAACAGCAGTGCCGGATTAAGGCTGCGCGGGGCCGTTGGCATTTCAAGGCGCGGGGCCCCAATATTGTAATGAATTTATTCTAAAATACTATTTTTAGAACCTTGAAATGGAAGCCAAGTGTCCTGAGCACCAATCCATAATAGTATCCAAAACGACATTTATAACACCGAAGGCAACATTTTTTCCGAAAAATAGTAGAACTATCTAAATTTGTATTATTTGTATTATGATAAATACAGGGTGTCCCACCAAACTTGGACACCTCAAATTACTCGGCCCCTGAAAGAGTTTTTGAAAAATAAAAAATCTAGGGTACATGTGCTAATTATGCGGTTTCAGTTATGAAATTTTTTTTATACAGGGTGTTTCAAAAGTCAGAAATTGAGGTGTCAACTTTCGATTTTTAAATGGATCGACCTGAATTTTATTTGATAATTTTACTTCTAAATGATTTTTGAGTAATTTTTTAAACAAAAATATTACATACAGGGTGGTTTTTTTTCGACCAATTTTTTTTCTAAATCTTGAATAACTCAAGTTCGGTTAATTTTTTCGATAACAAGAATAGAAAGTGTTTGTGCAACAAATACACGCACTTTTAATTGGCATCAAAAAAAATTGTACAGGGTGGTTCACAAGTGAAATAATTACTTGATTTTTTTTAAAACCGAGTTTTTTTAATTTTTTATTTAGGATTGATAATTCTCGTCTAATTTTACACATTTTTCGTTAGTCATATCGAAAAACAAAACTAAAGTGTTGTACAGGGTGAGACATATTTTTTTTGTAACACCCTGTATATGGGCAGTCAAAGAGACGCAAAATTAAATATAAAGACTTAATATGCAAGAAAAACTTTGATTTTTAATTAAACTAAAAAGTTATGGTTTTTTAACTAATATTGTAGCATGGACCACCCTGTAGATATTTTCTTAAACTATCATGTAGGTACTCTAAGTTGTATATAATTCAACGAACACTTCGAATCATGTGGGAAAAACAAGTAAAAAACACGAATTTGAAGTCATTTTCAATTTGGTGTCCACACTGAATGATTTTAAAACTTGAAATAAAAAGTAGGTAGGTGTAGACATAAAATTGAGCATGGCGTTTTGAATTCATTTTTTTTCTTTCAGATTTGGACTCCTCGTTGAATTTTAGACAGTTTCGACTACCCATATGATGGTTTAAGAAAATATCTACAGGGTGGTCCATGCGACAATATTAGTTAAAACACCATAACTTTTTAGTTTAATTAAAAATCAAAGTTTTTCTTGCAAATTTAGTCTTTATATTTAATTTTGCGTCTCTTTGACTGCCCATATACAGGGTGTTACAAAAAAATTATGTCTCACCCTGTACAACACTTTAGTTTTGTTTTTCGATATGACCAACGAAAAATATGTAAAATTAGACGAGAATTATTAATCCTAAATAAAAAATTAAAAAAACTCGGTTTTAAAAAAAAATCAAGTAATTATTTCACTTGTGAACCACCCTGTATAATTTTTTTTGATGCCAATTAAAAGTGCGTGTATTTGTTGCACAAACACTTTCTATTATTGTTATCGAAAAAATTAACCGAACTTGAGTTATTCAAGATTTAGAAAAAAAATTGGTCGAAAAAAAAAATCGAAAGTTGACACCTCAATTTCTGACTTTTGAACCACCCTGTATAAAAAAAAATTCATAACTGAAACCGCATAATTAGCACATGTACCCTGGATTTTTTTATTTTTCAAAAACTCTTTCAGGGGCCGAGTAATTTGAGGTGTCCAAGTTTGGTGGGACACCCTGTATATTATGTAGAAAGATGTCATTAGGTAAAGTGTGTAGATTAAGATTTTATTGCTAGTATTGAATGCTACTTTTTTTAAAGGTAACTGGCCAAATTAATTCCAAACTATCTAAAGGCACTTCAAAAATGCCCAAAGATTTTTTTTCTTTTAATGGTACTAGAATTGCACGTCTAGAAAAACAATCCAAAACATCAAGATATAAGTAAATTTGACGGCGCCGCAGGCGAAATTTTTGAAAAATTATGGGGTAAAGTACTCTCATAATATCTAGTGTAAGCTGCTGAAGCGCGGGGCCCCCTAAAGCGCGGGGCCCTTGGCATCCGCCAAATCCGCCATATGCGTGATCCGGCACTGCGGAACAGACAGACAGACCGACAGACATTCAGACAAACGAAAGCCAAATCGTCCAGTATGCAAGTTAAAACAGAACCTCACTCTGTTCGGTTTATTATTCTGACGAATGGATGCTCATATTGTCTTGTCAAAGTTATCTCATCAGTTTCTTGTGTCCTCTGTTGCAGGTGGCAGGAATCGTGGGGCGAGCTGATATTCTGGCCTGCATCTTCTTTCTTCTATCTTTCCTCTCATATCACGAGTAAGTACTGCCTGAATTACTTTCATATTACTTCCGAAAATTTCTAATATCAAATAGGAAGTATTGTGTTTTTTTTTCTGTTGTTATTGTATTTTTAAATTAGGTTTCGTTTTAGATTTTAATTATTTAGAATTCGTCTGGCCATTCAGAAGGTTAATGCTGCATGTATCTTTGGGTCGATACCAGTAGGGCATGGAATGTATAAAGATTTGTATTTATAAATAAATAAATATACTTTGTAAATATTAATCTCTGAAAAATTATTCTCGGCCCGGAATGGACGTCTTGATTCAAAATAGAAGTTGAGAGTCGAACCTGGATACAAGAGAACTCAAGGGGCCGGAATTATTTTCATATATGCAGGTTTCTCTGATAAACAGATCCCTTATTGCATTGAATAAATTATGTTTTTTTAATTGTATATTCATTTAAAGAGAGGTCTGTAACATTCAGTGTCCTTGCCCCAACTCATGTTTTAAAGCATTAATAAAAATATGATTTTTATCTACATTAATAGAAGTCTATCATACGGTACCCTGAAATTCTGTTAAGCAACAGTTCCAGGGTACAGAGTTTAGAAAGACAGGAGGATGTTTAGTGGGTATGGCACATCGTTTTCAGTGCCTAAACCTCACACTGTCCACCAGAGCCAGAGATGGTCCTGGTGTTCGTCTTGAATAGCAAGAAGATTGACCTCCTCTCTAGAAAAAAAATGATCCTCTATAAAGAAAAAAATAACAATAAAAAAACATCCTAACAAAAATTTATTTTGTCTCTTCACATTTCTATCTGAAATTATATTTCTAAACAAATTCTTCAATCCCTACGCTAATTTCTTTCATTCAAAAAAGAAAATGCATCTAAAGTAAATTCCTTTTACTAAAAGCTAACATAAATAAATTTATCTGTATATTGTGTACCTACCTTGTTTGAATGTATCTATCTCTTGTGTACTTATACCTTGTATAAATGTATCTATCTCCTGTGTACTTACCTTGTATAAAAATGTACGTAGAATTTTCCGAGTCCCTGTGCTTCTTAATCTCGCGATTGCAATTACTGTTGAATTATTTTGATAGAACGCCGGTTACTTGTGAAGAAGGAAGAAAAATAACTCTCCACTTTCTATACACTGCAATAAAAAATGTAAGGATAAAATAGAAATCAGGGACGAAGGCAAATTTCGAGTGGCAAAGAGCTTCCTCATAGGAATGTTGAAAAAATGTCACAGCGATATTAATTTGGAAAGCATTTTTTTTTTAATTTGGGTGAACGTCGCTTTCAACTGCATGGTCATACCGCAACATGGTCATTGGTCATGTTTCACAGGAAACTTGCAAATCCACATTAACCTCACCCAACCTGGGTTGGGCCGGAATGTTAGCATCACGAAGTCTTCAGAAACCCAAAAACTCTTGATACTGGCTATTCTCGGCCCAACATAAGCTGGGTGAGGTTAATTTGTTTGGTTGGCCTGATAGTTTCAAGAGTGTTAAACTCCCATATCAAATATGAAAGAGTCGTTAAGCCAAAAAAAAAGAAAAGCTGGAAACTAATAAATTGTAATCAGTCAGAGTTGAGGTATAAGAGATTTATTTGACAGGGGCAGGAATCGATCTCACAGCTCACTGTCTGGATGGCCAAGTATGACTTGGGTCCGAATTATTAAACAGGATTAGTTTAATCCTAGTTTTGCTCTTAATCCTGTACCATAATTTGGCTCTTATTCGTCCTTAATAAGACTCGGAAGTACAATATCTCACCAAGAGTACGGGAATTTAAACCAATCACAGCTTATTTATAGTAATTATACAGCTGTTAAATGACAGTGGCTTGGATTAACAAATCTTAGATATCTAATCCTTTTCAATAATTTGGCCCTGATTCGTCCGTAATAAGACTCGGAAGTACAATATCTCACTGAGAGTACCTACTTTTGTGTTTGTTTACTTTTCCTCGTTTCTTGTGATGAAAAAATGGGGGCAAGGAAAATACATCTTGCATTCTGGAGATGGATGAGATGGGGGGAGATGGATGAGATGAGGGTAAATGGATGAGATCGGGGGAGACGAAAGGGGATGAGAAGGAATAAAAAGGGGGACAAGGAGAGGGAGAGAGGAAAAGACTGAGAGAAAAAAGGAAGAAAAATAAGGGTGAGAAGGAAGGACATACATAAATATAGAGAAAGGAGAGAACGAGAAAGAAAAAGAGAGAAATGTACAATTTTTCATGGGAGAATGATTCTAAATTACTTTTTTTGTAAGTTATGTATTTCTGTGCGAGTGCAGGAGTGCGATGTGATAGATCGAGAATATGGGTTTTTGGATTATGAAGGTGTGGATGGTGGTTTAACTTTCTAAGTAGGTATAAAAATACGTATTTATATAACTATATTTATATAGCTTTATATGAGTCCTGAAAATAGGAAAGAAGCAACCAAAGACAGATTAAGTTGGAGAAGAACATGCGCGGATATAGGGGGGGGCACGGGGGGCACGTGCCCCCCCAGATTTTTTCGGTAAGTGGTGTTTCTCAAATTTCATTATACCTCTGTAAAAAGATGGCTAAACATGGTAACCCGCATTTTTTTCGAAATTGAGTTATTAACAGATTCCTAATGTACTCGACGAGCTCTATCTACTGGTAGCATCAGAATTTCGCTACGATGTATAGTTTCTTGGATAATAATTTTGAAAAAACGTGATAAGTGACATTTTCGAAAGTTCAAAAGGTGGTAAAGCATGTTCAAGTATCTTAACAAGAAAAAATCTTTTACTTTTCAACAAATTCTATCTTTCATAAGATGGATAAACTTGATCAAGTCCAGTGTCATATTTTGCCGTCTGACGAAATCGTATTATTGCAGTATAATGAACTGGGCAAAATATGATAAAGGACGTTATCAGAATTTGGTATCGCACAAAAATTTTACTTTCTCAAGAATTACAAGATGGCAGAATAGGAAAATCATTTATCAAGTTCTACCATCTTTTGTACTTGATACATTTGTAAACTTTGAAAGCGGCATATGATGATAAATGCTCTAGACATGCTTTGGCGCCATCCGTACAACACGATGAGGTGCCGAGAACCACTTCACAATTATTTTTTTTTTTTTTTTTTTTTAAATTTATTTATTTATTTAATAACAGGATACATATACAGAGGTATTTTTCCTAAGCTAAAGCTTCTAAGAAAGCTTTGTGGGTATCATCAGCATTACAAGATTTTCATCGCTCGTCATTATTATACTAAATTAAATTGGTACTTGTAATGCCGCCACTGGTCGCTACTCCTATCAAAGTAGCTCCTCATTTGTCCTCACGAGGTATGAGTCAACCCCGACAGCTAAAGTACAGAGCGGAAAAATTCCGACCCCGCCGGGATTCGAACTCGTATCACCTGCGTGCAAAGCCGAGCATGATAACACTCGGCAACCGTGACAACTCAGACTAATAAAGTAAAGTAAACGTACTACCTAATTAGTACGTTTAACATAAATTGCCCTCATAAAAACGACTCTTTCACTCATTGTACACGATGGCAAAATAAGACATGTAAAATATCCTTGTTTGTCTAGTTTGTAAAGACTGCTTTCATTTGATATGAAAGATGGCAGAAAAAGCAAGGGACTTATCATAATTTACACTTTCGAAAACGCCTTTTTCACAGTATCTGTAAGATGGCAAAACATGTTAGCAGGAAGAAAAAGTTAAATATTTTGATTCCTACTCAATATTTTTTTAAAATAGATCTAGGTATCACTATAAAGCTCGTGAACATTCTGCCTTATGTTTCAAAAATGAAGCTTTAAAGTTTTAATACAAAAAATATAAAATTATTTTTGTATAAAAAAAAACGAAAAAACACCCTCCTGAAAAATTTGAAAATTGCGGGTTACCATGTTTAGCCATCTTTTCACAGACCTAATCCCGTAAAAAAAAAAATTTCAATGAGTTAGGGGGGCACGGGCCCCAAAATAATTTCCAATTCTATGAATAATCCCGTAAATAAAATCTCAATGAGTTAGGGGGGCAGTGGGCACAGACCCCAAACTAATTCCCAATTCTAAGACTAATCCCGTAAAAAAAATCTCAATAAGTTAGGGGGGCACGGGACCCAAATAATTCCCAATTCTAAGACTAATCCCGTTTAAAAAAGGTCTCAATAATTTAGGGAGGCACGGGACCCAAAATGATCCCAATTCCAAGACTAATACCGTAAAAAAAAAAAAGATCTCAAAAAGTTAGGGGGGGCACGGAACCCAAAATAATTCCCAATTCTAAGACAAATCCCGTAAAAAAAAAAGATCTCAATAAGTTAGGGAGGCACGGGACCCAAAATAATTCCCAATTTCAAGACTAATCCCGTAAAAAAAAGATCTCAATAAGTTAGGGGGGCACGGGACCCAAAATAATTCTCAATTCTAAGACTAATCCCGTTAAAAAATCTCAATAAGTTACGGGGCCACGGGACCCAAAATAATTCCCAATTTCAAGACTAATCCCGTAAAAAAAAAGATCTCAATAAGTTAGGGGGGCACGGGACCCAAAATAATTCCCAATTCTAAGACTAATCCCGTTAAAAAAAATCTCAATAAGTTAGGGGGGCATGGGACCCAAAATAATTCCCAATTCTAAGACTAATCCCGTAAAAAAAATCTCAATAAGTTAGGGGGGCACAGGACCCAAAATAATTCCAAATTCTAAGAAATAAGAAATAACCAAATAATAAAGTTGTCAAATCCACACAGATTATCCGAGAAACCTGAAATTTTACCTATGGGTCCATTTGGATCAGGGAATATATCTCTAGGGTGAAGCTATAGGGGGTAAGGACAAAAAAGTGGATGGGTGACACAAAAAAATAACATTTTTCGACCGAAATGACATTTTTTTTTTTCTTCAAAATTTGTCGTGACGGCGCCAAGGCGGCGTATCAACTCAAAAAGAGAAAGTTTTAAGCAAGGGTTCAAGTTTTCATTTGAGATATCAATCACGAAATTCTGATGAGCCGATCTTGAGCTACGTTGAGTAAGGACATAAAATGGATGGGTAAACAAAAAGTATTTACGTTTTTTGACCTTAATGCCATTTTTTCTTGAAATATGTCGTGACGAACTATCAACTCAAAGCGAGAATGTTTTTGCAAGGGTTGGAGTCTTCATTTGACATATTGATCGCGAAATTCTGATGAGCCATTCTTGAGCTCCAGTAAGGACAAGAAATGGATGGGTGACATGAAAAATATTGACATTAATTTGTATGTGTGTGTGGGGGGGGGGGGTGTGGTGTGGGGTGTGTGTGGTGTGGTGTGTGTGTGGTGTGGTGTGGTGTGGTGTGGTGTGTGTGTGTGTGTGTGTGATAGGCTTGCGAAGCGGCGGGTGCAATCCGCTAGTTAGGTGTGCGATTGTGCCCCCCCAGTAACAGAGGGCTATATCCGCGCATGGAGAAGAAACGTACATCTGTGATATTATAGTCAACTAGACCAAAGTTAACGTTAAGTGAATTAAGTAATTTAATTTTATATACAGGGTGTCCCACCAAACTTGGACACCTCAAATTACTCGGCCCCTGAAAGAGTTTTTCAAAAATAAAAAAATCTAGGGTACATGTGCTAATTATGCGGTTTCAGTTATGAATTTTTTTTTATACAGGGTGGTTCAAAAGTCAGAAATTGAGGTGTCAACTTTCGATTTTTAAATGGATCGACCTGAATTTTATTTGATAATTTTACTACTAAATGATTCCTGAGTACTTTTTTAAACAAAAATATTACATACAGGGTGGTTTTTTTTTCGACCAATTTTTTTTCTAAATCTTGAATAACTCAAGTTTGGTTAATTTTTTCGATAACAAGAATAGAAAGTGTTTGTGCAACAAATACACGCACTTTTAATTGGCATCAAAAATTTTTATACAGCGTGGTTCACAAGTGAAATAATGACTTGATTTTTTTTAAAACCGAGTTTTTTTAATTTTTTATTTAGGATTAATAATTCTCGTCTAATTTTACACATTTTTCGTTAGTCATATCGAAAAACAAAACTAAAGTGTTGTACAGGGTGAGACATATTTTTTTTGTAACACCCTGTATATGGGCAGTCAAAGAGACGCAAAATTAAATATAAAGACTAAATATGCAAGAAAAACTTTGATTTTTAATTAAACCAAAAAGTGATTTTTAATTAACGAAAAATGTGTAAATTTAGACGAGAATTATTAATCCTAAATAAAAAATTAAAAAAACTCGGTTTTAAAAAAAATCAAGTCATTATTTCACTTGTGAACCACGCTGTATAAAAATTTTGATGCCAATTAAAAGTGCGTGTATTTGTTGCACAAACACTTTCTATTCTTGTTATCGAAAAAATTAACCAAACTTGAGTTATTCAAGATTTAGAAAAAAAATTGGTCGAAAAAAAACCACCCTGTATGTAATATTTTTGTTTAAAAAAGTACTCAGGAATCATTTAGAAGTAAAATTATCAAATAAAATTCATGTCCATCTAATTAAAAATCGAAAGTTGACACCTCAATTTCTGACTTTTGAACCACCCTGTATAAAAAAAAAATTCATAACTGAAACCGCATGATTAGCACATGTACCCTAGATTTTTTTATTTTTGAAAAACTCTTTCAGGGGCCGAGTAATTTGAGGTGTCCAAGTTTGGTGGGACACCCTGTATACAGGGTGTCAATTGGCAGCAAAAAAAATTATACAGGGTGGTTCACAAGTGAAATAATGACTTGATTTTTTTTAAAACCGAGTTTTTTTTAATTTTTTATTTAGGATTAATAATTCTCGTCTAATTTTACACACTTTTCGTTAGTCATATCGAAAAACAAAACTAAAGTGTTGTACAGGGTGAGACATAATTTTTTTGTAACACCCTGTATATGGGCAGTCAAAGAGACGCAAAATTCAATATAAAGACTAAATATGCAAGAAAAACTTTGATTTTTAATTAAACTAAAAAGTTATGGTGTTTTAACTAATATTGTTGCATGGACCACCCTGTAGATATTTTCTTAAACCATGATATGGGTAGTCGAAACTGTCTAAAATTCAACGAGGAGTCCAAATCTGAAAGAAAAAAAAAATGAATTCAAAAAGCCATGCTCAATTTTGTGTCTACACCTACCTACTTTTTATTTCAAGTTTTAAAATCATTCAGTGTGGACACCAAATTGAAAATGGCTTCAAATTCGTGTTTTTTACTTGTTTTTCCCACATGATTCGAAGTGTTCGTTAAATTTTATACAACTTAGAGTACCTACATGATAGTTTAAGAAAATATCTACAGGGTGGTCCATGCGACAATATTAGTTATAACACCATAACTTTTTAGTTTAATTAAAAATCAAAGTTTTTCTTGCATATTTAGTCTTTATATTGAATTTTGCGTCTCTTTGACTGCCCATATACAGGGTGTTACAAAAAAAATTTGTCTCACCCTGTACAACACTTTAGTTTTGTTTTTCGATATGACTAACGAAAAGTGTGTAAAATTAGACGAGAATTATTAATCCTAAATAAAAAATTAAAAAAAACTCGGTTTTAAAAAAAATCAAGTCATTATTTCACTTGTGAACCACCCTGTATAATTTTTTTTGATGCCAATTGAAAGTGCGTGTATTCATTACACAAACACATTCTATTCTTGTTATCGAAAAAATTAACCGAACTTGAGTTATTCAAGATTTAGAAAAAAAATTGGTCGAAAAAAAACCACCCTGTATGTAATATTTTTGTTTAAAAAAGTACTCAGAAATCATTTAGAAGTAAAATTATCAAATAAAATTCAGGTCGATCCATTTAAAAATCGAAAGTTGACACCTCAATTTCTGACTTTTGAACCACCCTGTATAAAAAAAATTTCATAACTGAAACCGCATAATTAGCACATGTACCCCAGATTTTTTTATTTTTCAAAAACTCTTTCAGGGGCCGAGTAATTTGAGGTGTCCAAGTTTGGTGGGACACCCTGTATTTTTGTACGACTAAATACTATACAAGACTATTTACATTACATTATAGTCATTATAACTCCCATTTGTGGGTCGGTGGTTCGAGTCCCGAGAGCAAAAAATTAGTTATAATAATAACACTCTTTAGTGGAAGGTAAACATCAGGAAAGGTTAATGCTCAATACATTTTCTACCACCTAACCCTCAGAGTCTTATTATTATGTGGTCACAAACTTAAATAAATGAGGAAAAATTCATGCACTAGTTGGGATTCGAATCAACGGATCCCTACATTACCTGGATTACAAGACTAGCGCGTTAACCACTTGACTACCAGACATAGTATAGCAATGTCGAGTAGTTGTGACATCACGATTGTGATTAAAACAAGATATAACTTATTAGTGAATATACGAGTATTATGTAGTTCAATTGAATAAGCTGTACGTGTACGGTTCATGTGGCACATAAGGGGTTAAGAATTCCTTATGGAAAATTCAAACTTTGGCGTTTTGCTCCAACTTTATTTCTGTGTGTGTTTTATCAGGGCTTGAAAGAGAAGCACTCTTTGTATGTACTGACATTTTTTTTTGTTGGTTTAAACGTCGCTTTCAAATGCATTAGACAAATAGCTCCCTGGTCTTGGGTCTCCAGCCTTTTTTACTACAGATCTTTTCAATTATTCTAACCATTCTTTAAGTTTCTGTCGGTCCCATAAAATAATGACTTAAATGAACACAGATTTTTTTTTTTTTTTTGTAAAAAAAAAACCACCGAACCACTTGCGCATTACTTCAGGGCACTTTACCTTTTATTATTATCTGACCTGGTTGCAGGGTTTTTAGTGAAACCCTTACAATTAACACTGCGAGCTAATTAGATCTATTGTGACCAGTTGATTACATTTGGTTTTAACGTCCTGACTGAGATAGATAGTCAGGACGGGGGTTTTACCCTCCATTCGCTGGGAGTCATACCAGCTACCCACATTAACCTCACCCAGCCTGGGTAGGACCGGAAATGCCAGCCTCACGTGTTTGAATGGAACAGAATTTTCGTCGAAAAGTCTACCCCAACCGGGAGTTGTACTCGGGAACTCTGGACTACGGGCAGTAGTCACAACCATTACGCCACGGAGGCTGGCACTTTACCTTTACATCCATGTCATTCCTGAAACAGAAAAATTCTGTCCGAATTTTCTGCTCCGGCCGGGATTTGAACTCGCATCCTCTGTGTCAGCAACCATAGAGCTTAACCACTGAGCCACGGTAGTCCTCGCCTACATGACGCGCCTGGCGGGATCATAACGTTTTATATGCATTCCTCCAAAGTAAATAAAAACAATAAAATAAACGAAGTACTATGAAACTAAATTTAAATATCAAATATCTTCCAGCAAGAGACTAAAGTAAAGAACATAAAGAATAATAAAAGCAAGGCGAACGAGAAGAAGAAGGAGATCAAAGAAGCAGTAAAAGAACTCAACAAAGAAATGAAAGAAACTCGGGTTGTGAAAAAAGCGTTGTAGATTTAATGTTTGCAAAGGAGTATTATTTACACGCGAAACACAGCGAAAACCCTCCCTGGATTCAAATGGTGGGGAAAATTCAAATGGCAAGAAAATGAGTATTTACAGCTCATTAAATTCGCCACATAATGGGCGAACTCTGAGCAACATCACCGTGCTAAAATTAATATTTCATGCATCATGCGGAACATACGAACAACTCAAATAAAACTAAAGCAACGCAGAGAAAATGCTGTTTGTGTGCGACCAGGAGCTTTCAAAGTTTCAACTTTTCATGTTGTTATTGTTTTTTTTTTTTTAGTTTTAAATAGAAACTTATGGTAAATAACGAAGCGAAGGTGAACTTCCTGAAATGAACTTTCATCCACGTGAATAACATCTGCATAAAGTTTGTTTATGTTAAAAGAATTTGTGTACAATGTCCAACTGTTGGTGCAGTGGATGCAGTGCTTGAGGTCAAAGAACTATTTGGAATATTCAGTCATGCATTGGTTGAACAATGGTTAGGTGATCCCTTGGTTTATATATCACAATATCACATCACATGTATGTCTCTTCAATAATAAATTTGGTAAGGCCAGTTTGAGTCACATAAGTCTTAGTCTTACAAAGGTAAACATTTAGTAAAGCCAGTTTGAGTGACATCACGATTATGATAACATACAGAGATAGGTAAATTAGATAATGAGCGGAGACCCAGAAAATGTTGTCTACAGGAAAAGTCACCCTAGGTCAAAAAGATAAGTCAGTATGAGAGAAGAGAATTAAGATTTTCAACTGTAAGAGTAATAATAATACAACTTCCTTAAAATATGGACAAAAAAAACGACTTTTTTAAATAAAAAAACTGTCCCCTTTGCTACACTTCTATTCTTCTCATTCTTTCTCTCTCAACTCCCCTTTTCATATCCACTTTCTGCTCTTCTCCATCTTATCTCATTTTCCCTCCATAATTATCATCTCCACTCTCTCCTCGATCATTATCCTCCATTTCATTTCAACTCTACCCTCTTCTTTTCCCCTCCATTTAACCTCCACTCTCTTCTCTCCCTTTATCCTTCATTTCATCTCAAATTTCTTCTCTTCCTTTATCCTCCATTTCATCTCCACTCTCTTCTCTTCCTTTCCTTTCATACCATCTTCACTAGCTCCTCTTCCTTTCCCCTTCATTTCATCTCCACTCTTTCCTCTTCCTTTCCTTTCATACCATCTCCACCAGCTTCTCTTTTTTTCACCTCCATTTCATCTCAATTCTTTTCTCTTCCTCTCTCCTCCATTACATCTTCACTAGCTCCTCTTCCTTTCCCCTTCATTTCATCTCCACTCTTTCCTCTTCCTTGCCTTTCATACCATCTTCACTAGCTTCTCTTCCTTTCCCCTCCATTTAATCTCAACTCTCTTCTCTTCCTCTCCCCTCCATACTATCTCCACTAGTTTTCTTTCTTTCCCCTCCATTTAATCTCCACTCTCTTCTCTTCCTCTCTCCTCCATTACATCTTCTATTTATTCTCTTCCTCTCCCCTCCATTACATCTCCACTAGCTTCTCTTCCTTACCCCTCCATTTAATCTCCTCTCTCTTCTCTTCCTCTCCCCTCCATACTATCTCCACTAGTTTTCTTTCTTTCCCCTCCATTTAATCTCCACTCTCTTCTCTTCCTCTCTCCTCCATTACATCTTCTATTTATTCTCTTCCTCTCCCCTCCATTACATCTCCACTAGCTTCTCTTCCTTACCCCTCCATTTAATCTCCTCTCTCTTCTCTTCCTCTCCCCTCCATTACATCTCCACTAGCTTCTCTTCCTTACCCCTCCATTTAATCTCCTCTCTCTTCTCTTCCTCTCCCCTCCATACCATCTCCACTATCTTCTCTTCTCTTAATTCCCCTCCATTTAATCTCTACTATCTTCTCTTCCTCTCCCCTCTACTCTCTCCTATTTCTTTCCCCTTCATTCTATTTCCACTCTCTCCTCCTCTTTTTCCCTCAATACCATCTCCACTCTCTTCTCTTGATGAAACAAATAGAAGATGAGAACAAAATGAAAAGAGAAATAAAAAAGTTTTTATTGAACAACAACGAAATTTAAGATCAATATGAAAATCAAAAAGTAAACAAGAAAATGAAAATCGAAGCTCCCGAAAAGTACAAATGTACTTAGCGGAACTTTTAACAATGCTGATTATTGAAAAAACGAATAAATTTATTATTATTATTATTATTATTATTATCTTCCTTTCCCCTCAATACCATCTCCACTAGCTCCTCATTCTCTCCCCTCCATTTCATCTCCAAATATCATCTTTCATATCCTCCGTACCACCAGGGAACCTATATTTCTCTCGGAACACAAACCCCCACCTCCACATCTCCACCTCTAAGCACCCCCACCTCCCTCTATGCACCTCCGGGCACACCCTCCCTCTCTCAATACACCTCCAAGCTCCTCTCCTCATGTCCGCCGACTTCATCTGGTAATATTTCTAGTGTATTACCTTGGATAGCTTTTCTTTCTCTTTTTTAACAAATGGTGATGTTTCCATATCCCCAACATCGCTCTGCCATTTTTTATATCTTTTTTGTCCCTCTCTCTTTCTCTCTTGGTATTTTTTTTTTTTTTTTTTTTTTTTTTTTTTGATGCTCGTCTTTTTTTTTCTTCTTTCTATATTTATTCACCTGTCGTCTCTCTCTCTCACTCTCCTTCTATTTATCGTTTACTCTCTAACTTTTCTCTTGGTATATCTCTTCTTTCTCTCTCTCTCTCTCTTATCTCTCTCTTCCTTTCTCTCTCTCCCTTTCTCTCTCTCTCCCTTTCTCTCTCTCCTCTCTCTCTCTCTTTCTCCCCCTTTCTCTTCCTATATTTCTTTCTCACTATCCCTCTCTCTATTGGTATTTATCCTTCTTTCCCTTTCTCTTAGTATACATACAAACATAAATATCTCTTTCTCTCCCTCCCTTGCTCTTCCAATATCTCTCTGTCTCTCTCTATTTCTTCCTTCCTTTATACATCTTTTTTTCTCTCCTTCCTTTTCTTATCCACTATCTCTTTCTCTCTCTCTTTCTTCCGTCCTATGTACATCTTTTTGTCTCTTCTTCCTTTTCTCTTCCACTATCTCTCACTCTCTCTCGTCCCTATCTTTCTCAGACATAAATCTTGATAAATAGACCGCCATTTCACTTTTGTCATAAACTTGTAAGCGGTAATCTCTCCTCAGTAGACTCGCCTGAATGTACTGTCGAATCACAGGCAATAACTTACCGTTACAGTTTTGCTTGTTGGACAGTTTTTTTTTAAGAGATGTTACCAAAATTATACCTGAGATAATTTGGGTGTTTCGTGTCTGCGAAAATCAATCACAATGCAATGGTATTATTGCGTGTGAATGAATGCATAAGAAAAATAGAACGCAAATTAAGTAGGTATAAAAAAAACTGATCCCCATTTGGGTCAAAATATTAGCTTTTTTCAATCATTTCAACACTGATGACGAAGTAGCATTATTGAATAATTAATAATGATATTTAGTGGAAGGTAACCACCAGGCGAGGTTAATGCTCAAAACATTTTCTACCACCTAACCCTCAGAGTCTTATTATAATGTGGTCACAATGTATGGAACGGCCTTGCCTACCAATACCAGAAAAAAATATGAGGAAAAATTCATGCACTAGGTGTAATTCGAACCAACGGATCTCTACGCTACCTGGATTACCAGACTAGCGAGTTACCCACTTGACTACCAGTGCACTATATAATTATAATAAAAACTAGTATTTTATTCATCATAAAATTATACAATCTGATGTTTGCAGTTCTACAAAAAAGTCCTAATATTCACATCGACCTTAATTAGATCTCTTGTGTTCAACTTTTTCTTATTAGTGTTATTATTGGTGTTATTACCTATTATTAAACAAATTCAATCAACTATTGTTTACAAATAAGACATGCATTTACAAATGCAAGTTATAAATTATAGATAAAACTTGTCCATGGGCTGTGCTATTGCCTACGGCAATCTTCTGTTAATCTTAATTGGAATATTACAATTGTTCCCTTCACTATTTTTTTTTAACTTAACTTGGGACTTGAACCACCGACCTTCAGGTTACAAGTCCGCCGCCTTATGATCACGCTTCTGAGGTCGGTATTGAATTAGAACTTCATGAGGAAGTTGTCTGTCCCACATGTTCCTAGCAAAGCGCTCTTTTGATCACGGATCAAATTAAATGTCTATTGTTACCCGATAATTAAAAAAAAGTCGAAAGAGCTCTTGTGAAAAAAATAACAAGAGATAGAACCTCACTATAAATTACCCGATGTCATCAAAATTCATTCGAGTGGTCGGGTGGAAGAGAGAGCTGACGAAAAATAAATAAAACAGAACAGAACAGAGGAAAAAAAAACAAAAAATAAATTGGTTTTCAAACAAATGTGTTTTTTGAGTGTGAGGAGAGAAAGAGTGGATGATCTTTTTTTTTGCGTCTCTCTACTTCTCCTTTCCTCTTTTTCCCTTCCTCTTCCCTTTTCTCTCCCTTCCCTCCTTCCCTCCTCCCCTTGTACCTTTCTCTCCCTCCTTCCTTCTTTTTCCTTCTGTTCTTTCCTCTCCACTTATCTCCCTCTCCTTTCTCCCTTGCTTTCTCCCTTCTTCTATCTATCATTCTCCCTCTCCTTCTCTCTCTCTCCCTCCCTCGTCTTCTCCGGCTCCTTTTTCCTTCTTCCTTTCTCCCTCTCTCTTTCTCCTCAACTCTTTTGTCTCTCTATCCCCTTTCTGCCACTCTCCTGTTCTTTCCCCTTTTCTCTATCTCCCTCTCCTCTTTTCTCTCCTTTTTATCTTTCCCCTTTCCCCTCCCCTTATCTACCTCTCCTTTCTCTCACTCCTCCTTTCTCTCTCTCATCCTTTCTCTCTCACCTCTTTTCTCTCTTTCTCTCCCTCTCCCTATTTCTCTCTGTTTCCTTTATTTGAGAGTTGAAAGGTTTTTTTTTTCTGGGTTGACAGTGAAATACTAGCACTCTCCACCTCCCCCCTCCCCTTGGACGGGACGTAAAAGCCAGACCGGCACAATAGGAAATAAGCTTTGTTAAACGCACAAGGTACGCTATGGGGTAGAACACAAAGGCAGGTCAATCGTTTCCACGGTTTAAGGGTAGCGGGTTCGAACGTAGCTGGAGTTTTTTTTTCAGTTGGTCCTTTTTTCAAATATTGGTGATGAGTAGGTAATAAATTTTACTGTAGGTATTTTTATACCTATTTCATAATAAATTAGGTGTGCAATTTTACAGAAAAATATACACTTATTATTATCAACATTGTTAATACGACATGGGACCCCTCCTATCTCTCTCACTCAAGTAATATTTCTCGTTCGTTATGCATAATTTAACAATAAATTATTCGTCAGAGAAATAGAAAGAAATCAATGAAAATCCTAGGTCCAAACTTAGCAACTTGTTTTTGCTTAAAACGTCGCCTGAACATCTAGGTTGTACGATATGGGGGTCTTACCTTGGAAAATAACAGACTATCTACCTACATTAACCTCAAACAGAGCGAGTGGGGCCAGGAATAGCTAGTATCCTGTATCAATAAGACGAAGGTTCAAATTTGAATGGTCACCCGTCAAACCTTATCCTCAACGGACTCTCCCTAACTTCATTGACAGAACGAGAAGTGTATGTATGTACGAATTTCTTTGTGGTGAAGCACAAGGCCTCTTCACAATTTTTGTGGGTAGCGCAGCATTACTAAGAGCCTCCTTTACATTTCGAATTATTCTATTACATTAATTTCTTTTTACTCTGGTAGTGCCGCCACTGGTCGTTACTCATACAAGTAACTACTCATTTTTCCTCACGAGGTATGAGTGGACCCCGAACATCCAAGTACAGAGCAGAAAAAATCCTCCCCCGCTGGGAATCGAGCCCAGGTCACCATGTGTGCAATGCCTAGCGCGCTAACTCGCTCTGCCACAGTGATTACATTGACAGAACGAGAAGTGTTCCATTCAACATGCCACCGGCGGGCGCTGGCTTCAAATGTTTCCCTGAAACTCCTGAAAAAGCTGGTTCCAAACCATTGTCTGCATGGACAGTCCTGTAAAAATTTCCAAACAGGGACTGTAAAATAGATAGCGAAGTTAGAACTGGGCGAGGTGGAGAATGTATTCATCCTTGCGTGCGAGAGCCAGACAAGAACACAGTCCCGGAAACAGCAATTAATCTTGATCAATTTATTCAAACATGAATATCATAATAAAATTCCATATCATTTTTTTCCCTCCGTTTGGATATAGAAAATAAAATTCCGTCATTTATTCGCAGATCTGTACGATGTGGGTTTGAATAATGCAATTATTCTGCAATATACCAGGAGTGTAAGTGTGGCAGAGTGTGGGAGATTGGATGTTTCTGCTCATGTGAAACTTTTGCTGATCTAACTGTTTTAACTTTAAAAAAAAGATGAGTGTTTCACAGCCTTTTTTTCGTAGCCATGAAACAGGAGCTACTGTAGACGCTTGTGGTCTGTGTTGTAGCCTGGCCATCCCGTAGTGTGTCTCTGATGGGTGAGAAGTGACATAATAAATCCCATTTAGGTGCTGGGTCAACACGAGCGCACCGGAAGGTATCCCTTACAAACAACTGTAACCGAATTTTGAATACAAATTTTTGTCGGCGCACGTGTTTGAACCCGGGACCTTAAGCATGGCAAGCGAGTGCTTAACCACTGAGCTATCCGTGCGCTCTATGCTTTTGCCGATCTAACTGTTTTAGCTTAGTGATTATCTTTTAGATTGGACCAACCTTCATGGTTTAGCACTTTAAGTGAGAAAAGGGGGTATTCTGGACGTCTTCACAGTTGACAGGGTTCAAGATAGATATTTGACGAACTTAAGAATATAAATAAATAAGAAAAGGGGCTTTTTTCATAGAGCATACTCTCGCTCTCAGAATCCTCAAATCTCCTTCTCAAAATCCTTTTCAACCGTCAAATTAGGTCCAAATAATCCACCCTCTGGAGCGAAATTTGACCGTGGAAAGCTGGACAGGGATAGTTTGAGAGTGCATTTTGGAACAAGGCTCAGGTAACAAGATGTATTGCGCATGTCCTGCATACGCTTTTACTTTTGCGTATACTTTTGGTCTCCCGTACAGTTTCTCCACTTTGCTCGGTCAGTTGCGTCTTCATCCTGTATGCCCATCTCATTCATATATCGTTTCTAACTTGATCCCACCATCTGAACTTGGGACTCCTTTGTAGTCTTCTCCCATGGATGATATAGAAAATTCTTCTCTCACGCCTATTATTACAGTTTTGAGGGCGCTACTAAAGTAAAATTTATTTATATATTTTTCTAATAAAAGTTTCAGCACATTTCTTTAGTCAATGAGAAAATCTCTTCCCATGATTTTACACTGGGAAGAGTACCCAAAATTTATGTAGCATTCCCTCGTTGAAGAGCAAAGGAAATCCATTGTTTCGGGTACTCGTACATTTTTTCCTTTGAGTTGCCAGTTATTGTTGTCAATTTGCTGCAAAATACTGCAAATTTATCTATTAAAAATATTTTTGGTCTCGATGCACAATGGTTCTAGTGTTCCAAAAGCTCTGAATACATAGTTTTAGTCCACGATGCGTTCGTAGTTCTTCGTTTTTCTTTCACAAAAAGTAAAATATTGCTTTTGAGGGAAGAGTATCAAGCTTCCTAATTTGCGTCCGGAAAAGAACAGGAACTACGCATTGTCTTACTTCTGTTGGCCAACACTAATCCATCAACTAAACTGTCGAAAGTGAAAGTACCTATAGTTTGGTAACTTTCATAAGCGAAGAGGTTTCGTAACTTTCTCTTTCCCGCTTTTTTTTCAGCCCGAAACTTTTTCCTCCTGAAGATCCCGGGACCCGTCACTCCGTTAGCCAAGTTCTGGTAGGAGCCCCGACCATACATCACCTACTCTAACAAATGAAGCGTCAAACCAAAGTTAAATATTAGTTTTCTTGACAGCCCTCCCAGACTGCTTGCTCGTAAGGAAAGTTTAGTTCATTGTTTTAATGGTTACCTTGAGGTTAGATAAACTTTATTTTTTTATTAAAACTTTGTGGTGAAGGTAATTTTTCATTTTTTTCCTCCCGGTCGGTGAAGTTTTTTTTTTAATGTATTGGACTTGGTAAGTTATATGATAGCTGAACATATTGAACCACAGCTGAAAGTTTGGAATTTAGCTTCGGGAAAAGAGGTTTACGTTGTAGTAAGTTATGTGGGTGGAGCAAGACTTCGTGTCTATTGATGAGAGTATGGAGGCGAGGGCTGATTAGTATTTATTGTCGGTCAAGTCAAAAAACTGTTGGGCATTTGAATATCATCTCTATTGGGCATTTAAATATCAACAAATAGTTCGACTGAATGAATTAATGCTTATAAGACTCACCTTCAAAAAAAAAAAAAAAATTGTCGATTTTTTTTTTCTCGATAAAATACTTTCCATCAATGATGTATAAAATTATTGTTGATAGATACCATTAGATAATTAAAATTACTACGTATTGGCAACGCCCCCACATCGGTAGAACAGAAACATTTACAGGGTCAATTGAGTCATCCAAAATTTGCTCTTGAAACAGTAACTATAAAAAAAATATCAGTTACAAATTAATTTAATTCAACATAAGATGGTTGAAATAAAAGTAACGGAAAAAAAAACAAATTTCATAAAAAGCTATGTCGATAAGTAACTAACAAATAGCGTACATGTACCAATTATTTTAAAATAAAAAAGACGTTAATAATTTTCGAAACTTTTTTTTCAACCCTCATCAAACACCCCGGCCGACGTCATAAAACTTATAAACAATATGGCCGACGACATAAACATATACAATTATACACTGAAAATGCAGACAAGACATCTCTGAGTCGAAAGTATTCTTTTGTACCTTTTTCTGATATGGACAGAAATTTTAAATTATATCGGTGTAAAATTTTATGAGGTTTATTTAAAATTGTCGAAAAATATGGTTGGTTTTTCCACTTTCGAAAATTTGGTACATGCACCCTATTCAAGACCTGCTTCTCGACGTCAAAACAATAACCACTCTTAATGATCATGAAACTAACTAGAGCAAAACTCGCTTCTAATAATCATAATTATCTCTCATGAAAGTTAAAATGACAGGTATACCCAAGTCTATTTACGTAGCTAGCAAGAACTTTTAGTTTCGTGTCTACATTAGACCTATCTTTTGATGTAACTAAATTAAATAAAATAATCTCTGTTTGCCTTTGCGTGTGCTCAAACTTTAGACAACATTTGTGCATCCATCAGAGTTGGAGCGAAGTGGACTGTAGATTCTAAAAATTTAATAGGGCTGGTTCAAATGGTAAAGAAATGATTTATATAAAAAGGCTGAAAAGATTTTACTTACGTGACTCAAGACTTGTAGATTTTTTTTTATCACTCACCGCCATCACCCTTCCCTATACTGCTGAAATTTTAGAAGACTTAAAGGAGATTAGGAGGGGAGCGGAGGCCTTTGCCCTTTAATATAAAAGCGGTCAATTAAAATGCAGAATAATTATTGAGGTGTATTGAAAAATTCACTTTTCACTTGAATGGTAATTCTATAATAAAAAGCTCTAGAAAAACTGTACTTTCTCTAATGGTTGTCAAATTTATACTGACTATCTAGGAGCTTTCTATCTGAGTTTAGCTCTGATTTGAAAGAGGGTGAGAGAACGGCTACGTATGAGTTCGGTGCGGAAAATAAAAAAATGTATGAGTTCGGTGCCGCCTAAAAAAGGTCATGTATGAATTCGGTGCCGCCTAAAAAAGGTCATGTATGAATTCGGTCCCCTGGTACTTGCCCTGATGATCAGGTAATTTTAGTATTTTTTTCCTTATAGGCATGGCCTTCATTGTATTTTACCTAACCCTACTATAAACCCAAGGCATGGCCTTCATTGTATTTTACCTAACCCTACTATAAACCCAAGGCATGGCCTTCATCGTATTTTACCTAACCCTACTATAAACCCAAGGCATGGCCTTCATTGTATTTTACCTAACCCTACTATAAACCCAAGGCATGGCCTTCATTGTATTTTACCTAAACCTACTATAAACCCAAGGCATGGCCTTCATTGTATTTTACCTAACCCTACTATAAACCCAAGGCATGGCCTTCATTGTATTTTACCTAACCCTACTATTAACTCTAGGCATGGCCTTCAAGGAGGAAATGGACAGCCTTGCTGAATGTAACTGTCTACAACATAATCTACTAACTTAATAACAGCAGGATGACTGTTAACAAGCAACAGAGTACATTATAAAAAAACAATCAATTTATAAGTCATTAGGACCGCACCGAACTCATACATCACCTTTTTTCGGCGGCACCGAATTCATACATGCGAAAAAGGTGCGGGTAATCTTCGCACCGAACTCACCTATTGCCGAGAGAACTTGTTGGTGATTCCCAATTTTTGGGTTGATGTATAGCACAATGCTCTCTCAGTAATACAACTATTAAACAGTACCAAACATTCCCCCGGCCATGAAGTAATCACTTCATAATGACCTCAAAAGGGTTAAAGTAAAGATAGCCTACTAACAACAAAATAAAAATAAAAGGAGAAAAGTAGACCATCTCATATCCAAGCCAGCTTCCACAATATCGAAAAAAGTAAACAAAAATTCCAACTGAAAATTCACTAACAAGCAAAAAAAATGAAAACCAAATAAATGCAACTTTTGAAAATGAAATAAATTGAAAAACTTCTGGGGTGCAAAAAGGATTTTTTTATGTACAACAACTAAAATGTTAGTTATGACTACTAAAATAATGTAAGTCATAACAACTAACTAAAATATAAGACTAAGTAGACTCCCACTGAGTAGGTAAAATGCAC
This sequence comes from Bactericera cockerelli, assembly GCA_024516035.1. Taxonomy (NCBI): domain Eukaryota; kingdom Metazoa; phylum Arthropoda; class Insecta; order Hemiptera; family Triozidae; genus Bactericera; species Bactericera cockerelli. Next base: position 36,872,600 of record CM044960.1, on the reverse strand, counting down.
AATTTTACCACTGGACGCTTGAACACACCCTTTGATGTCCTGACTGAAGCCACTCTACAAATACCATCTTTACCAGGATAGACATCAGTGACGACACCCAAGGGCCAATATTGAGGTGAAAGCAAGTCCTGCATAATAACTACAATCGTGCCTGGGGTTATAGGAGGAGCGGGGGATTTCCATTTTTGTCTCTCCTGCAAATTAGTCAAATATTCAAGACTCCACCTTTTCCAGTACACCTGAACAATCCTGTTCAATAACTCAAACCGTTGTAAGCGGTTCTCGTTTACATCCGAGACGTCCTTTGACGGAATAGATCTCAAAGGAACAAGATTAAGAAAATGTGCAGGAGTGAGAGCAGAGGGCTCACTGCCATCTGAACTAAGAACACACAGAGGTCTCGAGTTAAGTAAGGATTCAATCTGAACCAATACTGTAGAGAGTTCCTCGTATGTTAGGATCTGGGTACCTATTGCTTTGTACAAATGAGTCTTAACACTTTTGACGTTAGACTCCCAGATACCTGCGAAATGACTAGCGGTAGGCGGTAAGAATTTCCATTCAATTTGATGGAAAGACAGAGCTTCCGCGAACTGTTTAAAATGAGCTGACGAAGACAACAATTTATAAAGATCGTCGAGCTCATTTTTACAACCAACAAAATTAGTACCATTATCGGTATAAATGAAAGACACTGGACCGCGTCTTGAAACGAATCTTTTCAATGCGGCCAGGAACATGGCAGTACTAAGGTCTGAGACCAATTCTAAATGCAATGCCTTTGTAACTAAACAAATAAAAAGGCAAAGATACGCCTTTTGAGATTTGATACCTCTTCGTTTTGCTAAAGTGATATGAAAAGGACCAGCAAAATCTATACCAGTGTGAGTGAAAGCAGACTTAGTTTCTTGTACGCGAAACTGGGGTAAGTCTGCCATGAGTGGGAAAGTTGGTTTAGGATTTAATTTAAAACAATGATTACAAGCTTTAACCCGACGTCTGACTATATCTCTACCTGATAAGATCCAATATTTCTTTCTCAAGATAGCTAAAAGTAAAGACGGTCCTGTGTGCAAGTTAGAAATATGAAAAAACTCAATAATTAAATTCACAACAGGATGTTTCTTGGGAAGAATCAGAGGATGCTTGTGCTCATAGCCGAGCGAGGAGTTTGAAAGTCTGCCACCAACTCTCAACAATCCATCTTGTAAGAATGGATTCAAATGACGTAATTGAGAAGAACATTCCTTATTATTTTCTAACGCCGTGATATCCTTAGCAAAGAACTGTCTTTGCAAGGCCTTAATGAGAAGTGTCTCTGCGAAATTTCTATCTGACACCGAGATGAAATCCCTACGCGGAAGAAAGTGTATGAACCTGCACATAAAAACTATTATGTTCAGTAGTTTCAACCACGACGAGATTTTGCAAGATAATTCTAATAAAAAATGAATGGGCGGCTCAACTACAGCAAGCGCGACTAATTTTTCCTCAGGTACTGAAGTCAGTTCCGAGTGAACCATATCCAAAGGCCAGTCAGCTATATCTGACTTAAGCCACTCTGGACCTGAAAACCACAGACGATGATTTATAAACTCTTGAGCCATGATGGGCCGAGTCAGGCAATCAGCCGGATTACTGATACCCGCAACATGATACCAAACATTTTGAGACACTAATTCATGAACTTTTGCAACCCGATTTGCGACAAAAGTTTGCCATCTATGAGGAGATGAACGAATCCAATGTAGCGCCACCATTGAGTCTGTAAAACAAAATATTTTTTCAATCGATTGTCTATCCCTGTATGTATCTACAACGCGCGCCATAAGTTGGGCAAGTAAAAGAGCACCACAAAGTTCTAACCTAGGCAGCGAAGTACTTTTCAAAGGGGCAACACGCGACTTTGAGCACACCAGGTGAACTTTGATTTCACCGGTAGGTAAGGTGGTTCTACAAAAGACCATTCCTCCGTATGCTAATTCAGAACTGTCTGAATAGCCAACTAAAACAACATGAGAATTCTGAGTAACAGAAATATGACGAGGAAATTGAATTTGCGAAATGAGGGGAAGCTCAGACTGAAAGCAATCCCAGGTATGAATTATTTTTTGAGGTGGAGTAGCATCCCATCCAAGTTTGATGCTCCACAACTCACGAATCAACAATTTAGCCACCAGAACGACGGGCTGAACTAAACCTAAAGGATCAAATATCCTGGCTACCGCGCTAAGAATATTTCGCTTAGTTGCGACCTTTGGCTCCAAGTGAGCCTGAAAGAAGAATGAATCAGTATTAGGGTTCCATTGAAGTCCTAATATTTTAATAGTTTCTTTCGAGTCTGAGTCCCATTCTACTAAACTAGACACCTGATCTGTCTCAGGAATTTTTTCTAAAACTTCTTTAGAGTTCGAGGACCATTTTGTGAGGTCGAAACCCCGGCCCTGAACAATCCTACTAATTGAGATTGAAGTTGACTCGCTACCTTGATATCTGGTTACACTACAAGCCACATCATCCATGTACATGTCTCGACCTGCAAACTCACCAGCGAGAGGAAAATGATCTTTTTCATCTTCCACGAGCTGCTTGACCGTTCTCAATGCTAGAAACGGTGCAGAATTTAAACCAAAATTCAAAGTGGTGAGGCAGTATGTACGTAAGGGGTCCTCTTTACGAAAACGCCACAAAAGTTTTTGATATGAATGATGAGCAGGTTTCATATTTATTTGTAAGTACATTTTAGCAATGTCAGCAGTCATTGCAATTTTATACAAACGAAAATTCAACAAAATAGTAATTAAGTCAGAATAAAGTTTTGCACCTGTGTACAAGAGATCATTAAGAGATTTATTAGAATCAGATTTGAAACTAAAATCCCATACTATACGAAGTTTGGATGTGATTTTATCCTGCTTTATCAAAACATGATGAGGAACGTAATAACCAGTGTCGTGGTTATCACTATCTAAAGGGGACATATAACCTTTATCGAGGTACGATTGTATAATCTCACAATATGATGAATGAAGTGAAGGATTAGCGAGCAACTTTCTTTCCAAACTATTGAACCGTCTTTCAGCACCCAAGTACGAATTACCTAGGTTTGAAGGATCATGCTGAAACGGCATAGCGATTGAATAGCGACCTGTTGAGTCACGCGATACAGTTGATTGGAAGATTTCTTCACAATCCGACTCCTCTTGATTCAAAACTTTGGGAGTACAAACATCTTCAATCTCCCAAAATTTTTGTACTAACAATTCAAGAGGTTTTTCTACAATATGAAATGAATGATTTTCCAACGATTTAGTATTCGAACTAGACGCCACAGAACCCATCATGACGTAACCAAGCGATGTCTCCATAGCGACCGGACCATTAGGATTGAGAACGCGAGTAGACTGAAACAACTCAGAGAAAAGCTGTGCGCCTACAATAGCGTCCACACAAGCAGGAGTGGCAAAGTCCGGATCTGCCCATGGGAGATGACGGAGATGAGTCAGCCTGTCCGCGGGAACCCGCGCTGCAGGAAGACTACTGGTGATGATATCTACTACTAAAGCATTTGCCTGGTACTTGATGTCTGTGTCGAAGCGAGAAGTGAAAGTGAAACAAGTCTGTCCCTTGACTGAACTGCCAGAGTCCCCGATGCCTTTGACTGAGGCATACATCTTGCCTAAGGGAAGTCCTAGTCTCCTACAACAAGCAGAAGTGATGAGGTTACAAGAACTAGCACTATCGAGAATGACGCGAATTGACTGCTGGATCCCTCTACTATCTGTGACAAAAACTTGAGCGGTAGGCAGCAAAACAACATGAGATGAATTATTATTATCATTCAAGTTGAATGATTGTAATGCACAAAAAACTATTTTCTTGGCCACTGCCTATTACACCAGATGTTTTTGCGGGACCCGGTTCAGTAAAATGCGGTTGCGGATAGCTAGCTTGCGGAAAATGCAGCAGAGTGCTATGACGTTGATTACATTTTTTACAACTATGTTTGGATTGACAATTTTTGACTTTGTGTTGACTACTTAAACAATTAATACAAAATCCCTTGTCACGAACTATCTGATAACGAACATCAGGACTTTTGTCTAAAAACAGTTTACAACTATAAATGGGATGAGCTGGTGACGATTTGCAAACTAAGCAACTGGAAGGTTTAGACTGAGAATGTTCAACTATAAATGTCTGACTGACCTTACCTTTATTAGAGAGAAAAGATTTCTGACCACTACTAGATGAAGTGGGTCTATTAGGTCCTGGGTTCGAAACCTCTAAACGAGACAATATTTTTACGTGATCCTTGAGAAAAGTGTGAACATTCTGGAAAGTGGGTATCTCATTACTCTTGAGCGACATTTCGAAGAGACGTGCTGTCTCGCTGTCTAATTTACTGAGAGTAACATGAGCAAGCATGAAGTCCGAGAGAGATGTGAGATCCACTTTTTTCAAAGCTAACACGGAAGAGCATAACTCATCTATAACTTGATTCAACTGAGCGGGACATTCGGATTTAATGGGTTTAAAGTTCAATATTTTTAGATAAATAGACCCTAGCCTCGCTTCTTTTGCACTGGTACTTTTCTACTAAATTATTAAAAATTATGCTATAGTTATCACCAGTGGCAGGTATACCAGCGCACACGGTAAGTGCCTTGCCTGTCAGTTTTGATACAAGATATTGAACCTTTTGTGTATTATCTAAGTCCCTATTCTCATGAATCATAGATTTGAAACTTTCATAAAAAACATTAAATTCAGAAAACTCACCGTTGAATGGAACTAACTCCAAAGCAGGCAGACGAACCTTTGACTTTTGAGTCGGAACCCCGGCGGTCACCTCCCGAGTGGATGCCAATATATCTTGAGCATAACCACAATGTGTAACAAACTTCTCTAGATCTGAGTAATCTGGAGTGTATGTACTATCCAACTGAATTTTTACCATGTTCAATTTGTCTAAAACTTCAATAAAAGAGTCCCTTACAGCAGGCAAAGCTTGACATTTGGCCTTGAGAAGCACTAAGTTATTGGGATCATCAGCCAACTTTTTGGCTAATTCACTAGCTGATTTGGCTACACTATACAAACTATTTCTTTTAGCCTCTAACAAGACCTTGTTATTATGCAAAGCCTCAGCTGTAGGATCTGTTAAACCTGTGGTTTTAATCTCTTTAGTCTCGTTAACCATATTTGAAAAAATGCACAAGAAAATTTATGAAACTAGTTAGTTTATGAAACACTACTAAATTGGATGTGAAGCAAAATATCACTAATTTCACTGAAATTATGCACAAAAAAAATCTTCTGAATTGTAATTGTGACTATAAGTGAATTAAATAATAAATCCCTTAACGTTAAGTCAGTTAAGCAAGCTAAAATATGAATGTAGGTACTATTCACAAAAAAAATTCAATCAACCAATTTGAGAGAAAAGTGCTAAATTTCAACCATAAAATTATGATAAATTACTAATAAAGCGAAATATTATGCACAAGGTTTATCATTAAATTAAATATTCACAAAAATATTAAATAAACAACCACCAACAAATAAGAAGAAAAAAGAAATTCAAAATTATTTTTGGAAATTATGAAATAATGATTAAGTTGAAAATTACAAGTCACAAAGTGTGAAATCAACAAAAGTTTACGGAGAATCCCGAAACTCGATTTCCAACTACCTAATTTTAATTATGATAAGAAGGTACCTAATTAAGAGTACCTATCTACTATCTATAAAATGAAATGCACCTAGGTGCCAACAAAGTTACAAGTTAAGAGATTGAAAAATCGTAACTTAACAAGTTTCTAAAGTTCTACGAATGAATGACTGTTTGATGCATCGAATGCCGCGGTTCTCAAGCTATCTAAGTACATTAGCCTAACGAACGAAATGAATGAATGAGAATGCTAAGTACGTAAATAGCTGAGAATAACTATTATACCTAGCAAGCTAACTTACTAGATACCTATCGAGAATGATTGAGTATTTTGAGTATAAAAATGACACCAGAGAAAAGTGAATTTTCGACTACGAAAATAAATGCCAAAAAATAAATGAAAAAAAATGCTATATGGCCCGAAGATGACCAAAAATTATGGAGCGAAGTGGACTGTAGATTCTAAAAATTTAATAGGGCTGGTTCAAATGGTAAAGAAATGATTTATATAAAAAGGCTGAAAAGATTTTACTTACGTGACTCAAGACTTGTAGATTTTTTTTTATCACTCACCGCCATCACCCTTCCCTATACTGCTGAAATTTTAGAAGACTTAAAGGAGATTAGGAGGGGAGCGGAGGCCTTTGCCCTTTAATATAAAAGCGGTCAATTAAAATGCAGAATAATTATTGAGGTGTATTGAAAAATTCACTTTTCACTTGAATGGTAATTCTATAATAAAAAGCTCTAGAAAAACTGTACTTTCTCTAATGGTTGTCAAATTTATACTGACTATCTAGGAGCTTTCTATCTGAGTTTAGCTCTGATTTGAAAGAGGGTGAGAGAACTTGTTGGTGATTCCCAATTTTTGGGTTGATGTATAGCACAATGCTCTCTCAGTAATACAACTATTAAACAGTACCAAACAGAGTTATTAATGCTGACATGAAAGTACTATAGCACAACTCTTTCTTGAACGTAATAAAATTTTGTCCATAATTTCTTTCCGACCTGTATTGCATAAATTTAAATGAAAAATTATTTCATACCAAGTGTGGCCGGTGGGAAATGTTTTGGTAGTGCAGAACACATAATGCGGTCTAAAATAGGATTTTTTTTTTTCAATTGAGGCGCTTTAACCTGTTTTTTGCAGGTCGTTCGCGCTGTAAAATAGGATTTATAGATTTACTAGAGAGTTTGAGTATGTTCATTATGCCAATCATTATAGCTCTGGATTATATATTTTAGAAATTTGTGATGATTTTCATTGTGTACGAGCTAGGACTTGAGAAAATCCTCTCATTTTCTTTTGTGTCTGGTGTTGTTGCAGTTCAGCAACTCCTATGCACCGGATGTGCCTGTTCAATACGTTTTCACTGTAGGTACCCAATTCATCTGTATTCCATAACTTTTTCAGTATTCCTTATTTCCTTGTATTTCATACTTTTTCAATGTTTCTGATTTACTGTATTCCATACCTTTTCACATTTCCTATTCCACATGTTTTTGTGCATTTCACTGCTCCTAGGTCATTGTTAACATTGTTATTCCATATTATTACTACATATTCCTAATTATTTACTATTCCATATTCCTTAACTGTAACTAATTCATCTGTATTCCATATTTTTTCATTGTTCTTCCTCACCTATTTTACATAAACTTCACTGTTTCCACTCTAACTTGTATAACACAATTTCTAATGTTCTCACTTCACTTGAATGCCAGACTTTCTACTTTACTTTTTACTTTTCCCGCTGTTGAACTTTATTGTACATCTGCGAACATATTTCTGTCTTCTTCGTACGAAATAAAACGGAAAAATACCTCGAAATATTTTCCAAATCCTGCATGAAAAAAAAGGAGCAACCCGAAAAGAACAGAACTTATTTATATTATTTGTGAGGAGAAAAAAGAAAGTTCATTTTTGTTGCGAGCAATAAAATGAATTTTCCAGAAAGCACAGAAAAGTTTTCTCTTTTTTCTCCATTTATCTCTCTTCCTCCCCTCTTTTTCTGTCTCTCTCTCTTTTTTTCTCTTTCTCTGTCTCTCAACTCATCATCACGTCAGGTTAGCAGATGTTATTTTCCTGTGTACATCATAATATGAATTTATTCACACGTTTCAGATGAAACTTCGGAGGAGAATTGGGGCAAGAGACAAGAGGAGGTTGGGAAAGGTTAAAGAGTTAGATATGAAAAAGGAGTTGGAGAAGGAGAAGGAGAGAGAAAAATGAGGTGGAAACAGAAAGGATAAGAGAAAAAAAGTTACATTTCTGGCTTGATGGATAAGATAAGTTCACATCAGCATATCACGTAGATACCCCTCTTGCGATTTCCGGCGAAATTGAAGACACTGCACTTGTTATAAAGGATTTAAGGGAAGAAATATTGAGACAAAACTCAAATGGTTAGTAGCAATGTCAGGTCATTTTTTCGTGAAACGTCTTGAAAAACACTAGGGCCGAAATATGAAAGAAAATCAAAGTTAAGATAAGCCAAGATATCTTTCAAATCGAGCTAAGTGCTCTGTGATTGGTTAAAACTCCGACTAAGGGCGTGTCTCGCTTACCTTGATTCCAATCCTGTTTCATAATTTGGTCCTCAAATAAACTAAGACAACATCATAATAACCACTACAACAATAACAACCAAACCAACAACAACTGGGGCATCGGCCAGACAATCTGCAGAAGAGATGTCCTGACAAAAACTTTTTTGACAGACCATTGAATAAAACACACAACAACCTATTTGAAGATATTTACATAACTTGTTCAGAATGGGAGTTTCATTTTTCGGAGTCTCATTTTCTATTCCATTCCTTTCTTTTGTTTCAGCGTTTCCTGGAAATGTCATGGCCATCTGTTCGTCAGCTTCATCATGGCACTCTGCGCCATGTTCGCCAAAGAGACAGGAGTCACTGTACTGCTGGTCAATCTCCTGTATGATGCCTACGTATCTTGGCACCCCATCAAAAGGTGATTAGACTTGTCTGTAAGAACTGACTGTAAAGAGAACTGACTATTGTAAGGGACATGTAAGGGACTGGACTTTTTTTACTTATCACCAGGTTGTTTTTCATTATAAAGAGATAAATTTGACATGGCAAACGTTCTCTTGTATCAAGGATTCAATCAAACTTTATCTACAAATGTTGACGCACAAATTAATGTATAATTTAGAATCTCACAAAGACAGAACACAAAGTTTGAAAAAGCATGCTGGTTTCTCTTTGAAGTACACCTGGGGGGAAGTTAAACAGGATGCCATCACTGTCAGTTCAAATTCAGTGACATCAATCGTTGGCGCTCTCACCAGAGCTGTAGATTGTGGAAGTAGGAGTGCCTCAAACATGAGGAAGAGATTGAGCTGTGCCAACCGCAAGTAGATTTGGCAAAAGTGAAAGAAGAAGATTTTTCCTTTGCATGCTCATTATAAATTAGGGTTCATAAATAAATATCAATCCGACGTATAAAATGTACTAATACCACCTAAAATCTACATACATGTTTGTCAACTGAGCGAAAATCTTAAAAGGCACAATAATTTAAACGTGGGTTAACCCCGTTAACAAGTTAAATAAATAATAAATAATTACAGCTTTACTTTTTCATATTCCACCAACTCCCTCTCTCTCACTCACTATTTCTCTCTCCTTATATTTTTTAATTTCTCTTTGAGTCTCATATTTTAGAGCACTTTCATTTTCTACTTCTAAATCTTTTCCTTGACACCTATCATCTCTCTCTCTCTCTCTTCTCTATCTCAGCCGTTTCTTTTTTTCTCTCTAATATTATAGCAATTTCATGTACTACTTTCTACATCTTTTCCTTTACACCTTTTATCACCTCTGTCTCTCTTTCACACTATATCTCCAACATTTTCGCTACTTCTTCATCTTTCTTCTTTGCATACCTTTTCTTTTTTCCTCTCTCAAATCCTTTTTTCTTCCTTCCTCTCTCTTTCCCAGATTCCATGTCTCCTTTTCCCTGAGTACATGTATGTCTCTCTCTTCCTTTCTCTCTTTCTTCCTCTCTCTCCCTGCCTCTCTCCTCTCTCTCTGTCCTTTTCTGCCTAGTCTCATAATTATTAATTTCTCGGCTAGACTAAGCACTCTTCTGATACGGAGCAGAGTTGTCGGGTATGCAACCTCTTGTACGCCACTTCTAGCTTTTAGTTAATGGTCTACTCATTATTATAATTATTAGGACTTTTTGAGTAAAAGGTAGAGAGCTCTATAATAAACAGAAGAACCCAGGCTAGTGTAGAGTACTCCACTCTAATTGCGCCTAGGTATAAATAGAAATTAAGTTGAAGTGGTGCCTCGTGATCATGAGATGCAAAGTGTGAACTCAACATTTGTTTAGACTCGGACTAATATTAGACGATATTTTTTAACCCTTAATTGGGCAGTGTCCATCCCTGCCCTGTTAAGACAATCCCTATTAAGACCATCTACGGAGACATTTCGTACATGGTGAAATTACGGAAACACATCTGATAATTTCATTGGAGGGGAAAAACTTCGTTTGGAATCCAGGTCTTCGTTTTATTGGCGGGAAATCTGGTGGTAATATACTTACCGCGGCCTTATTAAGGGTAACATTGTTTTGATGATGGTCGGATATTCGATTAGTGTGAGTTATTATATTTTTTCTAAATTCTTCTTTTTTGGGCTTTATTTTAAGTATATTTTTTTTTATATTTAGGAATAATCGTTTTTCTCTTAGATAAAACAACATGCATCGAAGTTTTATTCTACTATATTTTCCTTCTTTTTTATGTTATAGAGCGGGGTTCGAGCTCAAATGGAATGAGGAGGCCTTACAATTCTCCAGACGAGCTTCAAAAGTTCTCCTTGTGGTAAGTTCTATTGTATGCCTTCGTTAACTCTTACTTGATAATTAGGTACGTGGTGTAGACTATGAGAGAGAAACAAATGTTATATTTAATAAAAAAAAAAAAAAAAAAAAAAAAAAAACATAACAAAGATGCTGTCAGCATTTTTGCTGATTGCCAGTACACAGCATATCCATCAGTTAATATATTTTTTTTCTCTTTTTTTTTCTGTTTTTTTCTTTTTTCATATTTGATCATCGCACACACACACACGTATCAGAAATGACACTCCATGCGTGGGATATTTTTTAACGTCTCGTAAAACTTTCAAAAACAAGCTTTCAAACTCAAAAACAAGCTAAAACATTAACCTCACCTAGTCTGGATTGGACCTGTAATAGATCATTACGAGGCATTAAAATTCTTCTACCACAGGGACCGACCTCAGTAGCTTAATGGATAAGGCGGCGGACTTGTAACCTGGAGGTCGGTGTTTCAAGTCCTGGTTTCAGCGTAGATTTAGTAAAGTGAGTTTGAGTTGTGATATCACGAATGTGATTTACACAAATAAGATAACTTAAACTTTCATTACGAGGCAAATATTTGAATTTGACATAATCTTCTTCCTCAGATCTGCGTCCTCCTTCTCTACCGCCTCGTCATCATGCACGGGAGCCTGCCCTCCTTTCTGCCCCAGGATAACCCCGCAGCCGCCCACCCCTGCCCGCAGACACGGTAAGACACTATTATTATATCTGTGTGTGTGTGTGTATGTGTGTGTGTGTGTGTGTGTGTGTTTATATGTGTATGCGTGTGTGTGTGTGATAACCCCGCAGCCGTCCATCCCTGCCCGCAGACACGGTAGGATACTATTATTATATCTGTGTGTGTAGTTGTAGGTATGTGTGTGTGTATGTGTGTGTGTGTGTTTATATGTGTATGCGTGTGTGTGTGTGTGATAACCCCGCAGCCGCCCACCCCTGCCCGCAGACACGGTAAGACACTATTATTATATCTGTGTGTGTGTGTGTGTGTGTATGTATGTGTGTGTGTGTGTGTGTGTGTATGTATGTGTGTGTGTGTGTGTGTGTGTGTGTGTGTGATAACCCCGCAGCCGCCCATCCCTGCCCGCAGACACGGTAGGATACTATTATTATATATATGTGTGTGTAGTTGTAGGTATGTGTGTGTGTGTGTGTGTGTGTGTGTGTGTGTGTGTGTGTGTGTTTATATGTGTATGCGTGTGTGTGTGTGATAACCCCGCAGCCGTCCATCCCTGCCCGCAGACACGGTAGGACACTAATATTATATCTGTGTGTGTAGTTGTAGGTATGTGTGTGTGTGTGTCTGTGTGTGTGTGTGTGTGTGTGTAGGATAACCCTGCGGCCGTCCATCGCTGCCCGCAGACACGGTAGGATACTATTATTACATATATCTGTGTGTGTAGTTGTAGGTATGTGTGTGTGTATGTGTGTGTGTGTGTGTGTGTGTGTATGTATGTGTGTGTGTGTGTGTGTGTGTATGTATGTGTGTGTGTGTGTGTGATAACCCCGCAGCCGCCCATCCCTGCCCACAGACACTGTAGGACCCTATTATTATATCTGTGTGTGTAGTTGTAGGTATGTGTGTGAGCGACGTAAAGTTGGCTGACCACCAGAAGCGATTTGGTCGCTACTTGGGGATCAACGTTTTGTACCAATTTTTACTTTCCTTATCGTATAATAATTTTTCATTTTGTACCATTACTAGTCCCGAGATATTGACCCCCCTTAGGTGGTCAGCCAACTTCACGTAGCTGTATGTGTGTGTAGGTATAACGATAAGTCGAAGAGCTATGGCTTGTAGATGCAGACGTTAACAGTAAGTATCAGGATCAATTATTTGGAAATCGGCCATTTTATTTGCTTATTTTTTTTTCTAAATAAACATAAAAATGGGTTAACCCCATTAATATGTAAAAAAATCGGTATAAATATAAGACAACCGACCTCAGTAGCTTGATCGATAAGGCGGCGGATTTGCAACCTGGGAGGTACGTGGTTCAAGTCCTAAATTTAGTACAAGTCCTAGTTCAGCAAATATCTAGTAAAGTGGGTTTACATGTATAATTATACATAGTATAATTGTGATATCTCGAATGTGATCAACACAAATATGATAACTTAATCCATTCGGTGGGATTCAAAATCACTACCCCTCAGTCCTCCCACGCTACCTGAATCACCAGACTAACGCCTTAACACGTTGAACACCGCCTTTTTTCTAGTTTTTTTCCGAGGTACATGGGACAAAATTGGGATTTTCAATTATGTCGCTTTTAGGTCACCAGTGGGTTTCATGACCGAGTATCATTGTGTGCTCTAAAAAATGTGAATGAAACCCACTGATGACCTTCACGGAACATCAGTAAAACACCATGAAACCCACCGGTGACTTTCACGGAACATCAGTAAAACACCATGAAACCCACTGGTGACTTTCACGGAACATCAGTAAAACACCATGAAAACCAACGGTGGGTTTCATGGAATTCAACGTGTTAATCATGGATGACCAATGCGTGATAAAATTATTAAAGGTATAGGAGGGGTTAGGAAGCTGAAGGTTGGATAGGATAATAGCTTGGAGTGCATCTTTTGACTAAAATAATGTTGAGCCTCGGATACACGAGGCCCAGTTATATCAAATTCAAACTTAAATATAGTTATAGCACTTTTTACATCTACTCTTGCCGAGAAAATTTGACCCGAGGCTTTGATTAACTTTTTTTTCCCATAGTCTTTCAATTAATCGATATTTTCTCAGGAAATGAGACCTATCCTGGAGCCTTACATTAATTTGTTCTGTGAGAAAAACTGCATCCTTTATTTTAAACCTTTCACTACCATGAATCTCTTAAGTACTTATATACTTCCCGTATCCATGAGTGTTTTATAAGGGAAAATAAACTTTTATAAGAAAAACCTGGGATATGAGATAAACAAATTTTTGGCCATTGAGTTCTCTTAATTAAGTTCGACTGAAATTTAAAATAAAGTTATCAACTTATCATAATGTTAATCACTTCTGTGTTATCACAACTACTCAAAATCGCTTGATTAAATCCACGATGTAACCGGGACTTGACACACCAGGTTACAAGTCCGCCGCCTTATCGATCGATAAAGCTACTGAGGTCGGTACTTACTCTAATGTCCGTTTCCATGAGTGTTGTGTCATGGTGGTGTCATATTGAACCCCTTGGGAGCCCAGGAGCCATGTTCTGGGATCCTTTCGTGTCCAGTGTGTAGATTAAGTGTAGTGATTTTTGTTGCTGTTTAGTCTGGCTGGGGGACTATAAACAGGGAGTAGACCAGTATTGGCTTGGTTCTGGGGGCCCTTGTCAATTATTAGCCTCCTTGTAAAGACAATGGTAGAACTGCTGAGTAATTCCTCCACTGTCTGGCTACCATCGGCATCGTTCACGATGACGCCACCCTATGATGATGATATCTATTTAAAACTGTCTAGACAGCAAAATATTAGTTAATATTTGATATTGAAAAAGTCCTCTTGTATCACTGCGTCACTCAAGAGGACGTCACTCAAATATTTTACATGATATAAAACATATTGAAGGTTGTTTGGACAACAGAAATTTCATTTGTGAATAAATACGAGTTGGTAGATATTCAATTATTATTTTTTTTTTTTTCTCACTTCTCTTTCATTCAAGACGAATTCATATATTTGAGAACTTCTCGACCGTGTGACTAGATTTTACATATCAAAATGTGAATCGGAACATGACTTGATAACTTGAAATTCGCCATTGTATCATTATTTGGCTGGGGACTAATAAACAAGGAGTAGACCAGCATTGGCTTGGTTCTGGGGGCCCTTGTCAATTATTAGCCTCCTTGTAAAAACAGTGGTAGAAGTGCTGGGTCATTCCTCCACTGTCTGGGTACTATCGGTCACGATGACGCCACCCTATGATGATGATCACCATATACAATTTAGAGATGCAATTTCATTTATCTGAGAGAGTCATAAAATTATAATCAGTGTTTTAAAGGGTTGATAACTTAGATGGAAAACAAAACGCAAGTTTCAAACTTTTTTCTCGAAAAACAAAGATAATTGCTTTTTTATCGTTATGAAATAATTGATTCATTTTTGCAAGTATACCTATTAATAATATGCTCATAAGAAATAATTTCCCCATGCAAATAGCAAACAAAGTCATAAAAATAAATTTTCTCCCGAGTTGAATAACATTTCCTTTCTCTCTGTATATTCTTCGTCTAAACTCTGGGAGTTATTTAGCGAATAAAACATACAAATGAAATGGAATGGAATATTACTTTTCATAAAAAAAGAAAAGAAAATGAACCAGCAATATATCAGTACCGCCACTGTCTAGAACATTATGAAGATTAGATGTAGAGGATCGAAATGTCTGGAGCATACATTATGAAGGCAGGTCAGAGTAACCTTCTGGATTGGTGCGGTGTAGTAGTACCTATAGCTGAAAAAAAAGCGCACGTTTGGTTTAAGCGCGCGATTAGCTCAGTGATTAAGCACTCGCTTACCATGCAGAAGGTCCCGGGTTCGAACCCCCGCGCCGACAAAAATTTGTATTCAAAATTTGGTTACAATTGTTTGTAAGGGATACCTTCCGGTGCGCTTGTGTTGATCCATTACCTAATTGGGAAGTATTGTGTCACTTCTCGCCCATCAGAGGTGAGGCATACTACGGGATGGGTAGGCTACAACACAGACCACAAGCGTCTACAGTAGCTCCTGTTTCATGGCTACGAAATAAAAACAGCTCTGAAACACTTATCTTAAAATAACACACTGCCAATTATGGACACAATACTTCCTCGTGATTGATTCACATTGTATACACGTGGCAATTTTGAGATTTTTTACTAAATTACTTGTATCTCCAAAACCACTTAACCGATTTGCTTTAAAATTGTTTTATATGGTGAAATAAATTTTTCCCTACATAGGGAATTAAAAAATAATTATAAATAGCCTATGTAAAACAATAATATGCATATACACACAAATTTTAATCAAAATCTGGTGTACCGTTCACAGGATATAAGCGTTTTAGTGAAAAGTTAGTGGTCAGGCGCATGGTCTCTTTCACCCAGAACTGCTATAGCGAATTTGATGAATTTAAAATGGGACCATCTTCTACAGAACGTCTACTTTAATTATGTGCGCAAAATTTCATCAAAATCCGTTGAGTAGTTTCTGAGATTTTCGCGTTACAAGAGGATGAAGAGATCGAAGAGAGAAAAAGAGAGGAGATAAAAGAACTTACAGGAAATTAAATTACACGTCTTGAGGATATGCAAAATAATCTTGGCAAATTCCTGGAAGCAAATTCTGGAATAATTATTGGCCCGGATTTTCAATTCACAATCTTAAGCTGTGATATTCATGTTGATATAACTATTTACAATATCTATTTTGCTTAATTTTTTTTTACAAATTTCAATATTTAAATAATTAAAATTCTAGAACGCGATTATGGTAAACAAAGATTCATAAAACAGTAAATTAATAATATCGGCCTCATTCATACTTCATGATTAAGACTTATGGTAGTACTGGTCTCATTATTTCAGCAGTAAGACCAAAACGTATTATTATATATTATGTTAAATGAGTTAAATCCCAAATGGCAGGATAACTTGTCATACTCTCTATACCATTCTGTTTTTTTTTTTTTTTCGAGATTCAAATTTTTGATAGTGGCTATAATTAAAGACCCTTATACGAACTACGCAAGTGAGAAGCCACTACTGATTCAAGAGGTTATGTACCAATTTAAAATATTAATAGCCTAGGTCCAACTACTATCTTACAAAATTAAATTAAAAGTGGATATGCTTTATAAAAAAAATATTTAACCCAATTTGAGGAAAAATGAGTAGTTGTATGAGTAAAGAACAGTGGTGGGATTACCAGAGTAAAAAGAAATTAATGTTATAGAATCATACGAACTGTGAAGGAGGCTCTTAGTAATGCTGCGCTACCCAAAAAAATTGTGCTTCACCTTAAATAAAATCATACATATTCAATCCAATATTGATTAGTCTAATAATAACGAACAATGGACACATCTGATGAAGATAACAATGAAGATAACTCAGATATCTGAGATTTTTATTTTCTTTCTTTCATAAAAAATCAACCAATCCGGTTTCCAAATAACACCCTTCAAACCAAAATTGATCGGTCTCTGAGCTAACTGCAAATAGGTAATAACTTAAATATAATTCACTTTTTTTCACTTACTAATATCTACTTTTACAAACTAACTCTTTACTCAATTAAATATCAACATTACTGGACTTTAAACACAAACTTATACCACACGAGACTATGGACAAGCACAGACAAGACAAATACATAAATCCCTAACACACAGACATTTTATAACTATTGGACCCAAAGTTTTTAATTATATACCAATTGAATTGAAAAATTTGAATAATCAACCTTCAATATTAAAATACAAGACCAAAGAATGGATCAAGAAGAACAACTTCCATATTAATCACTTTCTTCCAACATACTAGTTACTTTCTCCATATTAACTATTCATACTATATGTTTATATTTTTCTTCATATTTATATGAATATCACAATATTTTATTCTATTTTTCATAAATATCTTTTTTTCTTTATCATTTTAAATAATTATTTCATTCATCCTAAATAAATCTGTATACAACCCAACACCAGCACTATGCTGAATGGGCTGCTTACACTTTTTTCTTTTCTTTTTTACATCTTTCAAGTAATTTCTACATTAGTTTATTTTCATTATTCAGTATTCTTACTTACCATGTATTGTTATTCTTAAAACATCCTATGTAATGTATTATTAAAAAACTAATAAAAATAATAAAAAAGTATTGAAAAAAAAAAAAAAATCTCAAAAAAATAAAATATCTTTGGGAAAAGTTAAGTGGTTAACTCGCTAGTCTGCATGGTAATCCAGGTAGCGAAGGGATCCGTTGGTTAAAATTCCACCCAGTGCATGAGTTTTTCCTCATTTATTTGAGTTTCTGACCACAAATAATAATATATTCGGAGGGTTAGGTGGTAGAAAATGTTTCGAGCATTAACCTAACCCGGTGGTTAGCTTCCACTAAACAGTGTTATTATTCAGAGTATTTTGAGCTGGCTAAGAAGTAAAAGGTTTTTTCATGTTAGGTACTTTAACACTGTGTCACAACGGGTCGTTCATAAAAGGTTTCTGACGGATTAAATTGAATATATTTATTTATTTGAATAGCTATTATTAGTAAAATTATTATTATTAAAAGGAAAAAAAATTGGCTTCTTCCGCAATCGAACCCTGAGTCTCCGTCACACCAGTCAAGAGTCACTTCTCTACGATCCACGAGGGAGAAATAGCTACGCAGAACATCTCTTTCTCTCTCACACTCCCGTTAGCTTTAATGGGAACGTCAAAAAGTAATTTGTTCTGTGGTCGTAAATGTCGTTCTGTTACCAAGCTCGTCCATCTCCTCCTCCTTATCCTCCCCCTTCCCCTCCTCCATCATCCCCCTTCTCCTTCTCCCTCTCCCTCCACATTCTTCTATGTATACCTTACACTTTAGCATCTTCTCCTTCCTCCTCTCGCCCTCCTTCATCTACCTCTCACTCTTTTTCTTCTCTCCCTTCTCTTCCCGCTTCTCCCAGTCCATCTCCTCCTCCTTCTCCTTCTTCTAGCCCTCACTCTTTTTCTTCTCTCCCTTCTCTTCCCGCTTCTCCCAGTCCATCTCCTCCTCCTCCTTCTTCTAGCCCTCACTCATTTTCTTCACCTCCAGTTTCTCTCTTTCCATCTCATCCTTCTTCTTCTTCCACTCCTCCCCATATCCTCCACATTTCACTCTCTTCTCCTTAACATCCTTTACCTTCTACTTCTCCTCCTTCCCTCTCACCTACTCTTACTCCTTCTTCTCCCTCTTCCAATCCCATCATTCACCTTTTCTTTTATCTCTACCTCCTCCTCTTCAACTGAATAGTCCCCTTCTCTCCCCACCCCCACCCTCAACCTCATTTGCCTTTGACTCACCACTTGTATTTACCTTCAGCTCAAAATTTAGAATGAGATATAAACCCAAAATTAGGAAGTCTTCTGAACTTTCTACTTTTGGTTTTTTAATTGTGTTGACATTTTATTGTTTAATTTTGTGTTATCTATCGTTGACTGTTATCATTTGAAGCTATTAATACTTAGGTATAACATCTATTTCGGTATGTGAAATAAAGAGCATTTGTGGATCCTGGTATAACCCGACTCTTAACAATAATCTAAAAATTTAAATTTTATAAAAATAAACTTAGGTAGATCTATTTTTTTGTTGGTTTAACGTGGCTTACAACCGTGAGATCATATCACAACGGGGCTTTTCACCTCCTTTCGCTGGAAACTCACAAAGGAGCTACTCAAATCACCCTCACCCGTCTGAGTAGAGCCGGGAATTGAATGTTCACCCATTCAAGTTCTAACCTCACTGGAAGTTGCTTAACTGTAGTGACGAAGCCTGAACATTTTTTTTTCGCTAAATATCAACATGAAAAAAATGGTGATATCATATAGCAACATGAATATCCCAGCTTAAGATTGTGAATTGAAAATCCGGGCCAATAATTATTCTAGAATCTGCTTCCAGGAATTTGCCAAGATTATTTTGCATATCCTCAAGATGTGTAATTTAATTTCCTGTAAATTCTTTTATCTCCTCTCTTTTTCTCTCTTCAATATCTTCATCATCTTGCTTTTTTAGTATCTCTCTTCCTTCTATACTATTTTCCTTCTCTTTTTCTTTCTCTTCTATTTTATTTTCCTTATTTTATTCTTCACTTCTTTTTTCCTTCTCTTCGTCTTCTATTCTATTTTCCTTATTTTACTCTTCTATTACATTTTCCTTTCTTTCCATTTGCCCGTCTTTCTTCTTCTCTATCGTATATTTTTATCCATTTCTCTCCCCTTCTATTTTCCCCTTCTTATCTGCATCCTCTTCTGTTCTCTCTTCCTCACCACCTGCCATCTTATCACCTTTCTCTCTCCTCCTCCTAATCTTTTGTATATATTCCTCCTTGTCTTCTGACTCTCTGGCTTCCTGTATTCTCCGTAATATTCGTCTTTAGAAGTTGTATTTCTGGTGTGCACTAGTTTTGGAGAGGTTATAATGTATTATACGTCAGTATCTTCCTTCCATCCCAATTCTTTTAATATTACCCACTTCTTCTCCCGTGACACTTCCTTCTTATTAATATCTTATTAAACTTTATTCAATCTTAATTATTTCAGTCTCTCATTTTCTCTCGTTCTTTTTTTTTACTTTACTCAATTTATTATTGCCCAGTACTTTTTTTACCAATTAATTGTGGACTTATTTTGTCCGAATCCCACGTCTTTGGAATTTTGAAAATATTGCTAGATTTAACTGAGTAGATAATTTTAATTGTGTAGTTTGTGTCTCAGACTTCTTTTTTTTTCAAGTATTAGGTCGATAACTTTTTTGATTAATTTCATAGAGCTACTTAACTGGGCTTCAAGATTATACTTGGAATATTTTGATTACTACAAAATTCAAGGAAATAATATTTTTTCAAGTGGTATCAGGATGATACCTTTTGTAATGGGTTTTTATACATATTTATGAGTCAGTGAGGAAATAGGCACATTGTAAATTGTAATAGTAAGTCGAGTGATTTTCACACCAGTGTTTTTAACTTTGTCTAATTCTTTCTCTTTATCTCTGTCTCTTAACTCTCTCTCTCTCTATCTCTTTACATTATTGTGTTTTCTTTTCCTTCTATCATAGATTTTATTTTTTATTCTAACATTTTGAATATTTTTCACTTCAGCCTAAGTGTTTTCTTTTAGACCTACTTTTTGGTTACATTATTTTCTTTCTTTCTCCCCCTCTCTTGCTGTTTTATTCTGAATATTCCCATCTTCTCTGTTCTTATATTCTTGGTATTTCCGCTTATTTGAGAGCTATCTTCCTTTTTCTATCTCAATTTTCTCTCAAATTCTTTTATACTCTCACTTCCTGTTCCCTTTGTTTTTTATAGTACCTTGTTTTTTTACTCCCGAGATATCTCTTACTCTCTCTTTCTTTTTCTCACTCTCCGTCTCTTTATACCGTGTCTTTGTCTCTCTCCTTCTTAGAAAGAGAGCTTCTAACGTCTTAGTCCAACTGAAACAGAACCCCCTCCAGAAAGCTTTTAATACCCACACCACTCCTTCAGGCTGATCTTGAGAATACTTTTGAGATAACTCCTTTTTTGTGCTCGTTAACCGTTACCATGACAACTTCTCGGAATTCTCGCTGCAAGTCTTGTTTACCTCGGAAAGATTGGCAGAGTGAGTTAGCGCGCTAGGCATTGCACGCATGGTGACCTGGGTTCGATCCCCAACGGGGCAGAAATTTTTCTGCTCTGTACTTGGATGTTCGGGGTCCACTCATACCTCGTGAGGAAAAATGAGTAGTTACTTGTATGAGTAACGACCAGTGGCAGCATTACTAGAGTAAAAATGCTGCGCTACCCACAAAAAATTGTCAAGAGGCCTTGTGCAAACAAAACCATACATACATACTTACCTTAGTAGCCTCATCGTTAAGGAAGAGAGTCAAATATCAAAATTTTGTTATCAGGTGATCACTGGGAAACAATGAAATTTATTTATTTAACGAACTGCTCTATAATAAGTTGCCACATCGGACACAGTATACATTATACATAATATGTAGATATGAGGTTTTTTTGTAGTTCTTTGCAAAGTAGTATAATTCTTAGTTTATTTTTATTTGCAATTACAAAACACCTTAGTAGCATGATCGATAAGGTGGCAGACTTGAAACCTGAAGGTCGGTGGTTTTACTCCCGGTTTCAGAGTGGATTTAGTAAAGTGAGTAAAGTGAGATATCACAACTACTCAATTGTGATATCACGAAAGTGGTTCTCACAAATTTGATAACTTTATTTTTTATTATAGTCAAACCTGGATATAAGAGAACTCAAGGGCCAAGATTTTTATTATCTTATATCCAGGTTTCTCTTATTAAGAGGTTATTTTCCCTATAAAGAGGAAAATTCGACATGGAAATTGTTCTCTTAAATCGAGGTTTCTCTTAAATTGAGGTTTCTCTTATATCCAGGATTCTCTTATATCAAGGTTTCTCTTATATCCAGTTCTCTTATATCCAGATTCGACTGTATCATATTTGTTTTATTCACTTTCGTGATGTCACAACTACAAGAACTCACGCTGTTTTACTGAAATTGTGACTCGAACCATCGACCTCCAGGTTACAAGTCCGCCACTTCATCGATTAAGCTACTAAGTTCGGGTTTTTTTTTTTTTTTTTTTTTTTTTTTTTTTTTTACTTTCCTTATTCTATAGAGATTAATGGAATCACCCAAAATTTTAGGTAGTCAGTTTTTTATTAACTAACATTTATAAATTAGCATTTACAAGCCAACGTAAACCTATTCATGCAAGGAATATGAAGAATTTGAGGCAATCCAGATGGCTACCAGCCATAAGTAAAGCGTCTTTTTAGTGGATAGAGTATGGATGGAAAGAGAGAGAAAGGGAGAGAGAGAGAGAGAGAGAGAGAGAGAGCGAGAAAGAAAGAGAGAGAAAAAAAACTGGGCCAACACGAGCGCACCGGAAGTTATCCCATAAAAAAAATTGTCGGCTCGGGTGATCGAATCCGGGACCTTGCGCATAGCAAGCGAGTGCTTAACCACTGAGCTAATCGCGCGCTTATAAACCCTAAATTGCACACTAGCCTGGGTTGATAGGGTTCGCTTGTCTATTCTCTGTTTATAGTCGCACGAATAGATCAGTGGATAAGCAGTAAGCACTCGCTTGCCATGCGGTAGGTCCCGGGGTTAAACCCCCACGCCGACAAAAGTTTGTATTCAAAATTTGGTTACAGTTGTTTGTTAGGAACACCGGTGCGCTCGTGCATAATGACCCAGCACCTGAATGGGAAGTATTGTGTCACTTCTCGCCCATCAGAGGGAAAACATACTACGGGATGGGCAGACTACAACACAGACCACAATACGTAGCTCTTGTATCATGGCTAGAAAATAAAATAATAATTAAAAAACCTCCAGCGAGATTTTAGTCTTCTCTCTGTTTAACGTCCCCCACTTCCCCCAGCCAGACAGTGTTTATTTTCTTAAACATTTATTTATAAATAAAAATTGCAGGCCTATTGACAGATATTTGCTCTTTCTAGCTTTAGGGCCGAATTATGAAACAGGATTAGATTTAATCTAGTTAACACTATCAGCTAACTCAGGCTATCAGCTGACCATTGTAGTGCACTGTGATTGGTTGAAATTTCCATTAGATTAAATCTACCCCTGTTTCATAATTTGGCTCATAGGCCTATAGTACTTTTTCTTAATGAATATTTATTTAATTAAATGTCTGTAACATTCAGAGTCCTTGCCCCAGTACTTCTTTACTCTTTACGTACTTACAATATTACGTATGAGACCCTTTGTAAAGAAGCCTGCGGCGCTTTTCAAAGAGCCTGGTTGTATGTTACGTATCGGATATGCGTAGGTGTATAACCTTATGGCCTCTCTTGAATGTTATATATTTTACGCATTTTTACGAGGTATTTGAGAGGGAAAAAGCATACCCACCACTCTCCGGAAATTACCTTCATATAACGCAAGAGTTATTGGTTTTTTTTGGAAGCCTATTTTAAACCCATTCCACAGAAATGCTCCGTCAAGGGATGACGGACAGACAACTTCCTCGCGTTCCTACAAATGAATAATAAAAGTTATCTATTGCCAGCGTCGATGGCACGTTGAATGCACCGGTTCTCGTAGGATCACCGAAGAAAAGCAACTTCCAGCGAGGTGACGACTTCGTGGTGCTGGCATTCTGGTCCAACCCGAGCTGGGTGAGATTTATGTGGGTAGCAGATTTGTCAGTTTCCTGAGAATGAAGGGTATCACCGCCGTCGTGATATAGTATGCCCATGAAATTGATAGCAACGTGAAACCCAAATTAAAAAAAAAGAAAAAGTTATCTATTTGTGTTAATCACTTTCTTTAAGCCTCGACTACTCAAATTCCCTTTACTAAATTTTTTGTTGAGGACTGTTCCATTATAAATTAAGTACTTTAATTATATTAAGTACCTAATTTTTCAGTACTCAATTAAGTACAAAATGTGCAGGATCAAAACCAATCACAGTATCTGGAATAAACCAAAACAGACACCTTTTGTTTGTACTTTCATTTCAATTTTGATTTGAAAAACGCAACCGTAAAACTCAAGAAAAATTGTTTCTTAGTGAGTCTAAGGGCGAAATAACAGTTTTCAGTTGCTAATTCTAAACCTAAAAAAGTTATCGGAATCAGTTCTAAAAGAATCTTATTGTATACTGTGAATCTTATTGTAAGAATGTATACTGTGTCATTTAGGCAAGTGCCCATGTGGCACCAGTTGTAAAGTATTTTTAATAAATATTTTTACGTTCTCTCTCAAGCTACATTAATAGCTTTGATCTCTTTGAGAGTCACAGGGGCAAGTCAGCAAAGATCTATTTGAGGTCGCACTGACAAAGAGCTTTCGTAGTTAACAGCCTTACTTATACCAATACCAAATTATAGTTTCCCCATTTAAACAATACGCAAATTCTAGACTTTTGAGTACAGAAGATCACAGAGGTATAACAAGAAGGTCTATTAATTATATACGCAAAAAGGGTTGGGTGGAAGAGATTGACACAGGCAATAACCCCGCCCTTTAGGTAGGGCATTATTGTTATTTTCTTTTTCTTTTTTACTTATTTATTTTGTCATTTTGTTTGTTTTTTTTTTTCCTTTTTTTTTCTTAATTTTATACTGTTGCCTGTTTGTCCTCCTAATAAAGCTTAAAAAAAAAAAAAAAAAATCTAGACTTTTGAGTTCAGAAGTCCACAGAGGTATAAAAATGAGGTCTATTAATTATTACACCCTAAAGCTCGATTTGTAGGTACGAAATCTCGGAAGTAAAAGTATCTGTTCACGAGGATACACATCATCAGCATATTCTTCATTTTCAGCATACGGATATAATCCCCGCTTTGTAGTAGACGAAATGGGACAAACTTTTGAGGTTACTAGAGTTTTATTATTTTCTGGTGCATTTTTTCCCTCTTACTTTCATAAAGCGGACTGTATGGTCCTGTTGGCATTGGTTGTGGTATTAAGGCTTGTGGTATTAGCCAATGGCCTTTTAAGTTATGTCATTCCGACATTGACACATTAGCTGCGAACAGCTAACCGGTGAAAAGTTCGATAGAAATACCAGAAAATCATTCAATAGAAGGTCAATAGACTAAAGAGAAGGGCAATAGACTAGTTCAAAATTTAAAGACTAAATTGAGATCATAAATGTGGACTTGAGCATTTTAGTTTCTTCATTTAAAGGCTTAGGCACTGACAATTTATCAGCAAAACTGTGAAAAATTCAATAGAAATATCAGAAGAAGAAGAAGAAAAAAAAAAGTAGAAAAGTCAACAGCATACACATTGCATATCTTTCATCTGAGATATTTTTTCATGAAAGAAATGAACAAATCATAAAAAAAAACATATACTTGTGTAATGTTTATAATATTATGTTGAATTATATACATTTTATAAACACACTTATACATGAAATGAAGAAATCATAAAAAAACATGTACATGTACATCAATCAATACATTATATTTATGTATGTTCTTACAACATGACTGTCTTTCTTCCATTAGCTTTCTTCTTTCGACATTCGTAATATTTGTAACATACTCGCGAGCACTCTATTACAGATAAATAGAAAACGTACTTTGAGATGCTCGGTACATTACCTTTTTGATCTATGCTCATAGCGAAGAATAAATGAGACGAATATAGAAACAGGGAACGAGGATTTTAATAAATAACTGAAAGCGAATGCAGCAGGAAAGCTTGAACTCAATGTTTTAAAAGTTCAATCCTGATGTTAGAAGCGTACTTACTGTGTTTGTGAATGACTAGCAGGGTTTTCATTAGTTTCATCCATTGTTATTACAAATCTTTGTAGCAGATATACCTACAAATCTTTGTAGCAGATATGCAAATCGTTGTAGTACATATACAAATCTTTGGAGCAAATATACAAATCTTTGTATCAAGATTATGAAGGTTTTTTGTTTAACATTTACATTTCCAACATTTACATTAGCCCAGTTTTCCAATGAATGAGATTATTATCATACATTGACTGGAAAATCAATTCACATTGTATTAGCTATCGTAAATGGCTGATATTCAAACAGAGACTTAACCTTAACCACTTGAACATGAGAGTAGATAAATTGTACATGTGGAACAATGTAATTGTATTTTTTAATAATGCTCAAGTGTGTCCAAAATCAAAGAAACCAATCAAACAAACACATCTTGTGATGAAATAATAGTTTACACCAAAATTTCATGTCAATATTAATGTCAATTTCAAAGAAAAATTTCAAAATCCAACACCTAAACCCAATAAACAGTAATTTTAAAATTACTCCATACAGCTGGAACAGAAGTCGTCAAAAAAACAGAGCCCATTAATGTGTTCCCAAGAGATTCGGAAAAAACTTAAATGAATTTTAAGAAGTGGATGACGGCAAAAAAGAGAAAAATGTGGAAAGCAGATAAGGAATGGAGTGAGGCATGAAAATTTTCCCCCAGAGATGGGATTGCGGGCTGCTTCTAGAAATCTAGACGAACAATAAAATCCCCCATGAGGCAATTTTGACTTTACTTCAGGCTAATTAATGAGCTAAGTACTCTCCTTATCCCGACCCTCCTCTTTTGTATCCTCTTCTTCTCCTTTTTCTCCTCTTTTCTTCCTTTTTCTTGTCCTTGGTCCTTTAATTATTTTTTCTTGTCTCCCTCTGTGATATTCTCCGTGCTTCTTCATTATTTAAAGTTAGTCCGTAGATTTCCTTCAGGTTTTTTTTTCTTCGAAATGTTCTTCATACACTTTTTCCACATTCATTTACTTTTGTTTTTTGGTTGTTTCTTTTGGTTTACTTCTCCTCAATCTTCTTTTTTTTCCTTAGCCTTTTCATCCTCATGATTTTTTTTTTTTTTTTAATGGAGTGGAGGTAAAAATCTTCTAACTCATTCAAGACAAAGAGTGGGGCTCCGATGCTAAGATCAGTGCATCCTACCCACTAAAAAACCCTCCGCTCCGGAAGAATAGACGATCCGAGAACCGATTTCAAAATCATTACATCCGGTCCTCATTACTGCAATCCTCATGATTGCACTCTTTGTTTTCACTGTCTCAATCATTTTTCTCTTCTTATTCGTAATCTTTTCATTTTCTCTATTTTACACTTGTCATAGCCTTAATCATTTTTCTTCTCACATTCAATCTCTTTCTCTTTATTTTGTCATTCTATACTGTCTCAATTATGTTTATTCTTTCATTCAATATCCAACTCTTCATACTCTTCTTCTTTTCTTCTACTCTTGTTTTAATAATAATTCTTCTGTCTTTTCAATCCCTTCTTCTCATTTTTCTCATCGTTCTTAACTCCTTCTCTTTTCCATTTCCTCACCATGCTTTCACTCATCTCCACTATTTCAATCATGTTTCTTCTCTGTTTCAATTTATTTCTCTTCTTCTTTTTCATTTCACCCTTCTCCATTGTCAAAAACTAAACGTTTACTTTCCTCTCCGCTCGGGCGAAGATCAACTTCATTCTCCATGGAAGATCCCTTCGGCAGTTTCTACTCTGAGTGACATTTCGTTTCTCGATATTCCTCATCAATTTCCCATTATATTTTCGAGAGTTTTCTTGTAGCTTTGACTTTGAAACATTGAAACTTCTTCAGTGTTCAATGGATTTTTGAGTAGTGATGAATTTTCAATTGAGATTGTAACAATCAGTGCATAGAGAGCACAAAGTTCCAGTTGTATGAAAGTTGCTTAACCTGCAGATGTTTTTATATCTTTAAATAACTATATCTTCTGTTATTAGTTTAAATGTTGCTAAATATGTAAACCTGTAGAATTTATATCGTTAACTACCTCCATATGTCTTCTTGTATTACTATTAAATTTCTTTTCATCACTTTTTCTAGCGAATTAATAGTCAGCAAGTTAGAAAAGCCATTAAGACGCAATAAAGTCAAGGTAAATACTGAATGGACATTAATATACAACAAATTGTAGTTGAAAATATATAAATACTAAGCATATACAGCAAATATAAAAACATTCAAAGTAAAATGAAACAATACTAGGTCAATATATGTATTTTTCCAGTTTTAAAAATGTATTTTTTGGGGGGTTTAACGTCACTTTCAACTGCAAGGTCATATCACGACGGGTGCTATACCCTCCAATTGCTGGAAACCCACAATTCAGTTACTCAAATTAACCTCAACTAGCCTGAGTGGGGCTGGGAAGAGCCAACATAATTATTTTGCTTGTTTTCTTTTAATATATTGTAAGAAATGAAGTTTTCTTTTAATGAGAATATTAAAATCAGGTTCCCCTTAAATTTTGTTACACGAAAATGAATTATTGGCATACCAATAATACTTAATTAGTAAACATCTTTTATTAAACTTACTAAAAGTACCTCAACTTTCCCCCTGTTTGAGTTTCTTTAGACTTCAGAGTAACGAAGAGGACTAACCTATTTGCATTGGCAGGATTTTAAACGTCCAAATGTTGATCTTTCACTTGATGACCCTTGTCATTTTCTGACGGCTTTTTGCTTTTGGAGAGGACAAGCATGTCGTTTGAACGAGGTTTTAGCAATCTGGACGGGGCTTTTTGTGACTTGTGACCCGTGTTTTGGGTCGAAAATTTCAAATTGAGAAGAGGAGACAGCCGCACAGAAACATGGTCAGAGTATTTTGGACAAAAGTCATTTCTCTTCACGGTTGGAGGAGGTGAGTTTTCGGTTTGTAAATTGTGTCTAGATATCCCTTCAGTTGTGTATCTGTAGTTTTTGCTAAGGTTTCGAACAACTGTGTACCTTTATGTAGCTAATAACTAGTACTTTAATAATAATAATAATGAATTAAATATATAATGTAGCCAATCTCTAAAAAATATTGTTTATTTATTATATTTGATGTTGGTTGTGCTGTGCAGATATGAATAAATCAGTATAAACAGAAAAGTGAGAAGTTGTAATAGATGTACATGAATATCAGAACATACCTGGACAGCTGTTTCGAGCTTATTTGCTCTCATCAGCAGGTAATAGTTCTGAGCATCCATGCGATCAACTAATCTCTCTATTTTAATCAGTATAAACAGAAAAGTGAGAAGTTGTAATAGATGTACATGAATATATAAAATATATGTTGGTTATTTATGTCATAATAATAATACTCTTTAGTAGAAGGTAACCACCAAGGGAGGTTAATGCAATTTTTTTTTAAAGGTAGTTGTGCCCCAAAAGCGCTTTCGCATTAGTTCAGTACACCTCACCTTTACACCCACGCCATTCCGAAAACAAGAAAAAATCGGCCCAAAATTTCCTTTCCGGCTAGTATTCGAACCCGCAACCTCTGGGTCAGCAACCAATGCAGCAACAAGTGTGAGAAACCCAAATATGGGTTTCACGGCCTGTCTGAACATTGCGTGAATACCACATAATATGGGATTCGCGGCGTTGAACGTGTTAACCACTGAGCCACGGAAGTTTTTTTTTACTGCAAATAAAACCAAGAGGAAGCGAATCTCTTTACCCCCGGTATGAAATAGAATCTCTTTCAAAAACAAAGCCAAGCTCGAGTTTTGAACCCCCTAGTCCTCTGGCCCCGAGGCTTTTGTGCTATAAAAGTTTTTCTTCTCGCTCAACTTTTCCCATATTGTTCTTTCTTTTATTTTACATAACAATATTACGGCAGCTCTTCTTGACTAACTCTTATCTGAGCTCTTCATATTCTGGAGAATAAAGAAAAAAAGCAAAGGAAAAAAGGAGCTGAATACAAAAGGAAAATTTTCAAGAAATATACAGGGTGTCGGAAGAATTTTTAGAGCTATTATTATTATTTAACTCTTTACTAAAAGGAAATAATATGTATGCACAGGTAATGATGAAAATTAAAATACTAAATTCGGAACAATATAAACAAGAAGAAAAAAAATAATAAACAACATAGATAACACGAATAAAATATATAAAGATGTCCTAACTGAAAGGCGGGGCTACTGCGAACGGCAATCTCTTCCACCCAACCCTTAAAGAGCTAAAGATACAGAGCTAGTTATTTGTTTTATCATGCCACAATTTCTCGTGGGTAGTAACATCGATATTGGTTTTGTGCATTGGTAGTCTAGTGGTTAACGTGCTAATCTGGTAATCCAAGTAGTGTAGGGATCCGTTGGTTTGAATCTCACCCAGGGCATGAACTTGTCCTCATTAATTTGAGTTTGAGTCTACATAATAATAGACTCTGAGGGTTAGGTGGTAGAAAATCCTTTGATCATTAACCTCGCGTGGTGGTTACTTCCACTAAAGAGAACTATTATTATTATTATATTGCAAGACTAATGACAATTATTATCTCCAACCAACCATCATACAGGTATTCCAATATCAATATCATAATGTCGCCACTGCTCGCTGTTCACTCTACTCAGACATCCAAAGTACAGAGTCGATAAAATTCCGACTCCACCAAGATTCAAAGACGGGTCACCTGGAGTGCAAGCCGGGCATGCTACCGCTAGGCGAAGTTGACTTGAAGAATAAATCTTTTTTTTATTATTGACATAATAATAATACTCTTTAGTCAATTTAGTGAATGGTTACCACCAGGCCAGGTTAATGCTCAAAGCATTTTCTACCACCAAACAACCCTCAGAGTCTTATTATTATGTGGTCAAAAACTCTAATTAATGAGGAAAAATTCATGCTCTGGGTGGGATTCGAACCAACGGATCCCTACGCTACCTGGATTACCAGACTAGCGCCTTAAGCACTTGACTACCACGGCACATCGAATTCTTGCTGAAATAATATGGGCCGGGTATCAGACAACATTTTAACGAAATTGGATTTGCCGGGAGCAGACTTAAGTTATGCACAGAGAGCACACACAGACTATTGACTTTCAAACTACAGATCCTGGCTGAATAGTTTCTTACAATACAATACCTTTGTGTCTTACAATACAATACTTCTGTGTCTTACAATACAATACCTTACTATTATTAGTAATAAAACTGTCGAAACTCCGTTTCTTACATCTTTGTTTTCTGTGTTTTGTGTTTGCTAAAAAAAATTAAGTGAAATTAAACTTTTTCCCTCATTAAGAGGCACATTTGAAGCACATAATATCAATGAAAATAATTAATCCTCATTCGTTATAACTTCAGGCACAATACATAAATTTTTGTCAGCACCCATAAGTAGGTATTCCAAAATCATTAACCACCCTGAACATATTTTTCTAACCTCATAACATTACACAGTATTACACACTGTGTAAATATATAACAATGTATAAAATACATGATGGGAATTTTTTTTCTCTCCTAACAAGTGAAGACAGCAGAATATTTCCAACGGGGAAATAAAACGAATTAGGGAGAGGAGGAATATAGATAAGAAGAGGAGAAAGAAGAGAAGGAGAAGAAATAGTAAAAGAAGGAAAAAGAGGAGCAGAAGGAGGAATAGTATAGTGAAGAGAAGGAGGAGGAATAGTATAATGAGGAGAAGGAGGAAGAATAGTATAATGAGGAGAAGGAGGAGGAATAGTATAATGAGGAGAAGGAGGAGGAATAGTATAATGAGGAGAAGGAGGAGGAATAGGATAATGAGGAGAAGGGGGAGGAATAGTATAATGAGGAGAAGGAGGAGGAATAGTATAATGAGGAGAAGGAGGAGGAATAGTATAATGAGGAGAAGGAGGAGGAATAGTATAATGAGGAGAAGGAGGAAGAATAGTATAATGAGGAGAAGGAGGAGGAATAGTATAATGAGGAGAAGGAGGAAGAATAGTATAATGAGGAGAAGGAGGGAGGGAAAGTAGATAATAATGAGGAGAAGGAGGAGGAATAGTATAATGAGGAGAAGGGGGAGGAATAGTATAATGAGGAGAAGGAGGAGGAATAGATATAATGAGGAGAAGGAGGAGAATAGTATAATGAGGAGAAGGAGGAGGAATAATATAATGAGGAGAAGGAGGAGGAATAGTATAATGAGGAGAAGGAGGAGGAATAGTATAATGAGGAGAAGGGGAGGAATAGTATAATGAGGAGAAGGGGAGGAATAGTATAATGAGGAGAAGGAGGAGGAATAGTATAATGAGGAGAAGGAGGAAGAATAGTATAATGAGGAGAAGGAGGAGGAATAGTATAATGAGGAGAAGGAGGAGGAATAGTATAATGAGGAGAAGGAGGAGGAATAGTATAATGAGGAGAAGGAGGAGGAATAATATAATGAGTAGCAGAAGGAGGAATAGTATAATGAGGAGAAGGAGGAGGAATAGTATAATGAGGAGAATGAGGAGGAATAATATAATGAGGAGAAGGAGGAGGAATTCTACTATTCTTCTTCCCCTGTCACACACAACACAATGAAGTATGAAACAAGAAAAGAAGCTGTTGGGAAAAGGAGAAAGAAAAAGAGGAGAATAGTAAAAGGAGAAGGAAAAGGAGAAGTAGAAGGAAGAGGAGAAGTAGGAGGAAGAGTAGAAGGAGGAGGAAAAGAAAGGTGAGAAAGAAGAGTAGAAGGAGGAAGAAGAGAAAGACAAGAAAAAGGAGGAGAAAGAGGAGCAATAGCAGGAGGAAGAGGAATAATAAAAGGAGGAGGAGAAGAAAAAGAGAAGAGGTGAGTTTTAATCTGAGATTAAATCACACATAAGGAAAGTGTCTCCCGCCACACAGAACACAATGGAGTATGAAACAAGAAAGGAAGCTGTTGAGAAAGAATAAAACAGACGTCATACCCCGCGGTTTTCTTCCCATTACTGCCCCGCCCCCAACCAGCGATTCCCAGTCTTGTGTCTTTCAGCAGCTGCGAAAAATGGTTTTGTTTTTTTCATCAAGCGAACTGAAGTTGGTAGGGAGATGCAGGCATGAGGATTTCCCAAATTTTAAGAATGTTTTTCATCATAGGGTGGCGTCATCGCGAACGATGGTAGCCAGACAGAGGAGGAATGACTCAGCACTTCTACCACTGTCTTTACAAGGATGCAAATAATTGACAAGGGCCCCCAGAACCGAGCCAATGCTGGTCTACTCCCTGTTTATAGTCCCCCAGCCAAGAATGTTTTTATAAGTAAAATTTATTTACATAAGCACCACACAATACACCATACACAGGACATAGAAGGAGCCCAGAAAATTGCTTCTGGCCGTCCACACTCCACAGGTTTTGACACCCCATCAATCTTTCCATCACCATGACACAACTGTCAGGGATACGGAAATTAAGTAAGTAGTAATGAACTCACTTGCAGGCCCATTTCAATTCACTCTAAATAACGATCAAATAAGACAAAAAAAACTTTATAAATTTCTTTCTTGCCATCTTCCAAAATAATCTAGATTAATTTTTTTTATAAATTTATTCCACGTAAAAGTTTATTAATTTAGGTTACACACATTTTGTGCACCACTACCTTACACCACCACAACGATCCCCCCACTCTCCTCTCCACTCCCCCAATCTCCCCTCCGCTCCCCCCACTCTCCCCTTATTTTCAATATAAGGAGCTGTGTGTGGTTTGAGAAGAATGGGGATGTTCGGAACAAAAAGTCACATCGTTTATCTCCGAAACCAGGCAGGCTGACAACGTCTGACGCATACATAATTACACGCGAGAAAGATAAGAATAGCGACCTTTGTTTTGAACGGGTGGGAAGAGGAGGGGGAAAATTATAGGATGTTTTGTGGTAGGAGAAGAAAAAGAGGAATGAAAATGAGAGGAAAATATTATATAATATAATAACTAGGATATGTGAGAAGTAGGGAGGGAAAGAAAAAGAGAGGAAGGAGTAGTATATGTGAGAAGGAGAAAGAGAAATAAAAGCCAAGGGAGAAGTAAAATATAAAATGTTTTATGGGAGGAGAAATAGAAAGAAAAAGAAAAGGAGAGGGGAGATAGTATATGTGTAGGATATGTGAGGAGGAGAAAGAGAAGGAGAAATAAAAAGACAAGGGAGAGAAATATTAAAAGTATAGAATAGTTTCCTGCGAATGGAGGGTAAAACCCCGTCGTGATATGACCATGGCAGTTGAAAGCGACGTTAAACCCCACTTAAAAAAAAAAAATCATGTAAGGCGATAAAGAAGAGATAAAATGAATCGGAAAATGCAAGATAAGAAAAAGGAGAAAGTTTGTAAATAGAAGAAGGCTTTTTTTAAAAGGAAATAAAATAGGAAGGAGACTGGGGGAGATAAAAGGGAAATAATGCATTTAGGAGGAGACAGTCAGGACTAACGAGTCTTATAGTTTTAGCAGTAAGCTGAAATGTATTATCATGTGGTTAAAATCCAAGAAGGGACGATAACTTGTCACATTCTGGCTAGGTTTCGAACCCAGCAGACAACTGGGACAGTATTGAATTATTGAAGAAGAAGAAAAAAAAAAAAAAAAAACAGGAGTTGTGCAGAGACAAGTGACCTAATTTATTATTATTACTATCATTTTTATTATTTTTAGCCAATTCTTTATTAACAGGACGTATACAAACAAATATTGATAAAAATTAAAATATAAAATTGATAGCAATATAAACAGGAAAAAGATAAACAATATCGATAAAATATATACCTACAGATCTTCTAACTAAATGAATTCAATAAATGATATTAAGAGAGGGACATATCAGAGAGAGGGAGACCAAAAGTTTTGAGACGAAACAAAGTTGAAGAAGACCTAAAAGAGAAAAACTGGAAAAGAATGGGACGCGTTTAATGGAAATATATGGAAAGAAAGTATTCATGGGAAAAATGCCTACCCCAAATAGGTTTTGGAAAAGGCAAAGTAAAAGAAAAACATTATCATTTCCACCATCTAGCCAGAAATGACGTCGACCGAATTTGTGGACCCCTTGTAGAAAGTTCCTATGCCCATATTAATTTACTTATCCTCGGGAACTTCCAAGCTCATAAAATTACTTATCCGGGAAAACTTCCCATGAAATGAAATTACTTATACTTAAGATTACTCCGTTTAGAGTAAAGAAAACTAATTAGATTAGTAAGATCATTATCTTGTTGGGTGAACATGCTGACAATGTGATAATCCTGTTGTTTAATAGTCTAATAGAATGTCGCTTGTTCGCTATGTGAACTACGGTTCGAAACACTTACACTTACACCCCTAAAAGATTGAAAATACTAGTGGTTCTGTGAACTGAAAACCTTACACAGATTCAACTATCGCATTATTAATGTTCAATCAAGAATTAACTTCTAAAAACCATTAACTAAGATATTAAGTATGTAATTTCCACGAGCGTAAAAGAGTATCAGGCAACAAGAGCTTTCAGTGCAAATTAGAATAGAAACATTGTATAAAATTAAAATATAGTTAACAGAATAATGCTATATTTATATTTTATATTATGCATATAAAATATACATATAACATTAATTTGTATTTCTAATATAAATCTAAATACAAATAGTTAACAGATTATTCATACTTATGTTGACAATCTTATAGGCGAGAAAAGTGGCATATTAATTAAACACATTCCATTATTTCTGACTAAGAAGAAGAAGAAGGTGGTGGAGCAATCTCATAATTAAAACATTACGCTCACACAAGACTAATCCAATAAGCAAAGCAATGGAAAGTATAACAGCAAAAACTGTACACGATGAACAAGGAGCTGTCACAGACAGAAACAAAGTTTTTGTTTCCAACAAAACAAATGATGATAAAATGGTAGCGCGACTTTGATTTAATTGAAACATACAACACGAAATCGCTACAATGCATTGTTTTTGGCGCCTCTTCGGTATTTGTGTGTGTTTTTTTTTTTTTTTTTTTTTTTTTTTGGAAGCAGCTTTGAATAAATACTTTTAACTTTTTTGTCATAAAAATATATATATTTCGTATTAAAATTCTCATAATATGCATAATCGTAAATCAAAATTTTATTCCATCAATTTCCAATGAAAATAAAATTAATTAAGGAGCAAGAACTCTGATTGTTAAAGTATCTTCTGTAAATATATTTCATTAAAAAAAAAAAATCATAAAATTAGTCATACTTCCTTTCCCATTAAAAATGCCTTACCAATAGGTGCTACAGCCCAGGGTGGGCCTTGGCCTCCTCCATTATGTTGTAGAAATTATTTACAAAATGTACATCGTCACAATTCAACATGGTAGGTAAAGTCTGAAACCATGAGACAGCACCAACGTCAAACTCATCTAATTCAGATCAATAGAAGATGCGTAGATAAAACAAAAGTCAGAACCTTTCAAACAATAAAAACAATACTACAAAAAATAATCAGGAAACCTAATTCCGAAGAACATAAATACACCACAATTGAGTACAAAAGCATACTTCACTGGGACCTATCCAAAATGCAAACACATAGAAAAGTCGCATTCCAAGTACAAACATGGAAAAGTAGCATTCAAAGTAGCGACATTCAAACGTAAAACGAACCCATGAAACAAACCCAAATTACAAACTCATCTTGTCAGTGAAATGCTCCAGAGAAAAGAACAGAAGATACACACCACTCGTGAAAACAATGAGAGAACCTCTCATGGAAAACTCCACTGGGACCTATCCGATGTGCAAACACACGGAAGAGACGCTGACAAGAGATATTATTCAAAGTAGTGACATCCGAAAGTAAATAATAAATAATGAGAGACATGATACAAGTGGAAATAAAGACAAAAGTAGACTGAATGAAGATGTACATTGTAGATATGTATATTGAATGAAGCCATACATTGTAGATATGTATATTGAATGAATACATACATTGTAGATAATTATGTATATTGAATGAAGACAGAGACAAAGAACCGCGAGGGAATGTACAAATCTAACTTTTTACCTTTCTTTCCTTCTATCTGTGAGTTTCTTATTTTACTATCTTTTCAGTGTGTCTTTCTTTTTTTGCTAAAATTTTCTACCCTCTTTGCTCTTTTCATTTTTGCTCTTTTCATCATTCATTTTAAATACCTCTTCTGGTTACTCCTGATCTATGTTGTATTTCTACTGTATTTCTCACTCTCTCTCTCTCTCGCTCTCTCTCTCTCTCTCTCTCTCTCTCTCTCTCTCTCTTTCTCTATCCCTCTCTCTCTCTCTCTGTCTCTCTGGGTTTTTATCTGTCCTTCTCCCTCTCCACAGTCTCCACCCATGTTTGTGTCTCTTTGAGTTGAATTCACTCTTTTTCTATCCAAAACTATTTATATTATTATATAGCTTTCCTTCTAACCTCTCTTTCCTTTATCTTTTTTCTTGCCTCTTCTTCTGCATACTGACATAGTTTTGTCACAAAAGAACATTCATCCGTCTATCGGTTTCTGTCCCTTCTCACATCGCAATTTCCATTCCATGCATCTTCCTGCCATTCCACCGTGTTGCAAGAGTCTGACAAATAAGAAGATTATGTAAACAAATTGAAAGCTAGAGTGTAGTTAGATATAGCGTTAGCACAACACAAAGTTTTGTCGATAACGGTATTTCCAACAACAGCACAGAGAAGGTTTTATTGGTAAATAATCCCAGAATTGACAAAACCATTAATACTTGTAAATCTTTTAATTTCAAGGTAAACTAAATTTCCAACTAAAATTCCGTTGTAACCAAGTTTAACTGATGCATTATTTGCAATATTGTCATCAACATCAAGTAGTTTTATATGTATCAATGTATCATATCCATATGTGTGATTAAAAATTAAAATAATAAACCAAATACTCGTATACTACAAAAACCTGTTACACATTGCATACATTTATTACTCATTAAAATTTATTACTTATAAATTAAAATTTATTACTTATAAATTAAAATTTATTACTTATAAATTACATATTAAAATCGGGCGTTCATAGAATTCAAAGTAATAAATAAATTGACATTTTTGTTAAAACGGTTAATTTGAGTTGCTGGTTTGTGGGTTTCCAAAAAATGGTTCGTAAAACCTCCATCGTGATAGATCTCATGACATGCAATTGAAAGGACGTAAATAATAAATAAATATGAAAATTGAACACATACATCTAATGATGTATTGTTGAATTATCAGAATTTTTTTAAAAATATCTTTTTTTTTAAGCAATTTCACAAAATTAACAAATACTTGTGAACGAGGCTTTCCCTCCTCACCATTTTTTGTGTCAATGCGACAAAGTCTCTAGTAGTGATGTAAACATTGCGTTATAGATATCGTATTTCTTTACTGGTTTGATTTATTTTACTTTGGGGTGTAAAAAAATTCAATCAAAATTTTAAACCTGACGGTTTATGCGATTGTTTTATTTGTCTCTTGTACAGGGTGGTCTGATAAAATCCAAACTAGATATCAATAAGGATTGAAGTTGTCAGATAACAGAAAATTAGCTAATAATTTTTTTAGATTTTTTTGTTGAAGAAAAACTCATTGAATATTTTTAGTGTATTCCATTCAGACCGATCCTCTATTTAAGAAAAAAAATTACAATTGTTTTACTAGAATTAATAAAATAAAGGTATTTTTATACCAATAAGATCATCAATATTATCAATGATGTATAAATATAATTCACACAAGCAAAAGAAGTCATTGAATTTTGTTGTTTTTTTATTTATGTAGATCAGCCATTTTGAATACCTGATAGGAAAATTTGTGCTGAACTTAGTATTTCTTAAAACCAACCTCAGTAGCTTGATCGATAAGTCGGCGGACCTGGAGTTCGGTTGTTCAAGTCCCGGTTTCAGCGTAAATGTA
Source organism: Bactericera cockerelli (assembly GCA_024516035.1). Lineage (NCBI taxonomy): Eukaryota > Metazoa > Arthropoda > Insecta > Hemiptera > Triozidae > Bactericera > Bactericera cockerelli. Next base: position 36,834,113 of record CM044960.1, on the reverse strand, counting down.
AAGCAAATTTGAGTAGTATTGTTATCAAGAAAGTGATTAACACAAATATGACAGCTAGTATTTTTTAGATAAAATAAATTACAATAATAATACTAAGCAAAAATTTTAGGACAGATGTTTTGTTCTGGAAACACCCTAAAATATTGATTTGACAGGCAGGATTTAGTGACTCTAGCTACAGGGTGGGGGCAGGAATGGATTAGGAGGAATTCATTTTACTTTAATGGAATTCAAAAATATTTTGATATTATAATAATATAAATATGTACATATAATTGTTAAAATTCCATTATTTTGTTTGCAAAGTTTGGAAAAAAGCAACCGAATTTCTCATCTAAAATACAGAGGGTTGTTCAAAAGAGAAAACTTTGTTTGTTGTGCCATTGTTCTCATCTTGGAATATTGAACCTTCAAGTTTTCTGGTACAAATTGGAATTACAATCATGAAAGTATGAAATTAATATTTTTAACTAAAAATATTTACTTAAAAGGAACCTGATGTGATTCTGAGAATTGCACATTGTCTAACTGTGTAAATAAACAGGCGCGCATTTGTTTATAAATCAGATTCAATCTCTCATCGAATGGAATATGGCTATGGAATATTGAGGATTTTTTTTTTTAAATATTGATACGTGGATAAGTAATGTACATATGCTCCTCAAATAATAAAACTACTCATTTGTCTTAAGATGCGCATTGCATCTCTGTCATCAAATTTAGAATAAAATTCAAATATAACAAAAGAACATAAGAAAAAAAAACATACAATACAAAACAAACGATCACACACATTTACCGAATTTTATACTTGTCGTATTCCCACACTACTCTATCCCTGTTTTCGAAATTCATTATTCGATAAGCTTACTTGTAATGCTACCGCCGCTTTTTTAAAAAAAATATCGAAATGTGGCATAGAATTTTAAAATCTCCTCTCTCCCTCTTTTTATCTTTCCAGCTTTATACTTCTCTTTGTATTTCTCTCTCATCTGCTGTTTCTCATCTGCCTCTCTCTCTCACTCTTTCTTTTCCCTTTTACTACTTCTTGTCCTCAGTCATTTTTCTCTCCTTTATTTCTCTTTATTTTTCTCTTTTCTCTTTCTACTTTATAGGTACTGTATACTTTTTCTTTGTTTGTCTTTCTTTTTCTCTTTCTCTTTTTCTTATCTTACTCCCTTTTTTTTCTCTTTTCTCTTTCTCTTTCTCTTTCTCCCTTTCTTCTCCCTTTCTCATTGTCTCTACCTCTCCCTCCCATACCTCTCTGCTAGATTCTGTTTCGTTTAAAAAAAGATACAATAAAATATACATAGATGTATATCATTATATCATACTGGAATTAGTTCTACATAGAGATGGAAAAATAACATATTGTATACAGGGGGAATTCAAATTTTGAAAAATAAGTCTCTGTATAATTCACCAAAAGACTGTTCGAGTTTTTTGGGGGAGAGTACCATAATCCGATCCGACCTATAAGATGGATTTCTCTGCGAATAACCAATAAACGCTACCTCTAAAAAAAAAAAAAAATCGGACGTAGATAGTCAGTCATTTTTAAACTATATTTTTAACTTCGAACATTGAACATTGCCTCACCATAACAGGACGTTCAATTTACACTTCATTATTTATACAAAACAATCAACAATAAATTATTAAGAAGAAAAAAAAATCCTAACAATATTTACAAAATAAAAACATAGAAAAACATTATTTCAATTCAAATTTACAATTGTCCTGTAAACCCGGGCGAAGTTAATGCCTTAGTCATTCTCTGCCATTTAACCCCGTGCCACGGGATTTTCTCGTGGAACTCTAACCAGTCTAGAAAAATATTTAAATCACTCGTTTTCATCGGAATCCTGAAAATTCAGCACCACCCTGCACAGCTTATTTCAAGATGGAGGAGAGATAGAAGGCATTGGAATATGTAAATTCATTTTCTGTGTACATGTAAATTTTGTGAATTTATTTGAGACTCCTCATCTGCGTGTGAATAAATTAGAAATGAGATGCTGTAAATAATATCCATCACTAGTCTTGTGGAAAATCCGGATTAATATTAATTCATAACTGTGAAACCACTAACTAACTTATCGTTGCGTCTTGTATTGTTTATCAAGCAACCGACCTCAGTAGCTGGATCGATAAGGCGGCGGACTTGTAACCTGGAGGTCGGTGGTTCGAGTCCCAAGTTCAGCAAAGATTTAGTAAAGCGAGTTTGAGTAGACTTGATGAAAGTGATTAACACAAATGTGATAATATATGTTGTGTAAAATGTTCATTATTTAAATTTGTTCAAAAATAAATACACGTATATAAATAAAAAGTTATCATATTTGTGTTAATCACTTTCGTGATATCATAACTACTCAAACTCGCTTTACTATTAAAGCCACGCTGAAACCGGGACTTGAACAACCGAACTCAGGTCACCGGGCGTGCAATGCCCAGCGCGCTAACTCACTCGTTAACGTTGAGTACCAGTTAGATTGTACACAAACGGCATTGTGCTATATATGTGTTGAATATGGAATATTCCATAAAATATTCATAAACAAATGCCTACCTTGGTCCATTGAAGCTTTCGTATCCATACCCATTTACCCATGAGGAAATATGTCCTACCTATCTGCATGGGATATTTCCACTCTACATATTATTACCTATGTATTTGGTACTGGTGGGATATTTTCTACCTATATATGTGAGATGCTAGGTATAGGATATTTTCTCAAAGGAGTAATTTTCGCTTGGAGGAAAAATGAGTGTTTTTCAAACGTGTTTTTCCCAACCCAAAATCCCAGCGGGTGAACTCGTTTGCATACAGTGTCAAATAAAATTAGGAAAAGTCATCATCATGTGTTCATATTTAAGTTGGCAGTCATTTAGGACAGAATTATGAAACAGGATTAGATATAATCATAGTGAACACTATCCCTTAACACGGTCTAAAGTGGGAGATTCAACCAATCACAATGCACAATAGTCAGCTGATAGTGTCCACTTAGGTTAAATCTAATCCTGTTTCACAATCAGGCCCTTAAACTCTAGATAAATAGTCTTACGTAATGAGAAAGTAGTCACCGTGGTCGGGTGACTTAGGGCACGAGGCATTGAACGTTTAATGACCTGGGTTCGATCATCAGCAGGGCAGGATTTATTCTGCTCTGTACTTGAATTTCCGAGGTTCACATACTTCGTGGGGAAAAATGAGAAGCTGCTCCAATGAGAGCAGCAACCAGTGGCGGAATTGTTGGAAAATGATATACAAAAATGAAATAATAAGAAAAGATACAGAGAAAGTCCTAGAAGTCTGCGTTAACCCTAAATTTGAACTATTTATAATATCATAAAAAACACATTTATTCATATATTATTATGTAATAAATTTCTTGTAAGTATAATTTTCATTAATTTCACGAAATAACGCTAAGTAGAACCAACATTTTCGCCTTGGTTCGATTTTGGGATACAGGGCATGCAATGTTTCGTTATCAACAGACTAATATTGATATTAACTATAAGCAAATCCACCATGACTTTTGTAACACCCTGTAGAAACGTACGCGTGGAAATTTAAATAATTTTCCAAATGAGGTCAATTTGTCATCAGCACCCAGCACAGACGGCGTCGTCCTCTAAGCAATAAATACATACACATACATCATAATTATTATACATGGATAGCTCATCACTTTTGATCCCGTCCTGAATATATTCTATTACCAAAAGGAGAGCCCTTTTTGAAGCCTCGCTATCGAAAATTGTGTGCTAATTTTGAGCTTTAGGACAAAAGAAAATGTATGCCTAAAGAATAGGATCAACTCGTGGGTGGAGTCGTAAGGGCTGAATTATGAAACTAATACAGCGCACTGTTATTAATAGTCTGAGCCAGGTGACAGTGACCATCAAACCTAATCCTGTAAATTAAACCTAATCCTGTTTCATAATTCGGCTCTAAGGGTGTCTCTATTGGTGGAGCAAAATGTCACTTTTCTTGAAACTTATATCTCAAACTGTACCCCATTTTCTGTCAAGTTCAGAAAAAAAAAATTGGGAATAAAAGTTATGTAGAATTATGTTCTAATTTGAAATTATGTTCGCTATATTTGTACTGGGACGCATCTTACGAGAGTTATGTGTGAAAAACTACAAAAAGGCGCAGAGATTTCGATGCTTTTTTAGGGTTTTTGTCCACAGAATCTTACGCCCAGGAACCCGGGCGCCGAAGGTAGAAAACTTATTTAACATACCTACTCTTATCTATATCTAATCTATGAAATGATAAAACTGGACGACTTACAATATCTTGCCATATACACAAATTTAGATCTAAGAAAACTGACCAAAAGCAATACTTTCTATCCTTTTAGTTATGTGAAAATAAAATTTAAAACTTAGAGTCATCAATTTTATAACAAAATTATTATATGTTTTTTTTTTTACCATTTGTGTACTTGTAGGTTATGTACTGATATATACCTATTATGGTTCCTATTACTGATATAAATATACCTGTTACAAACGGTTATAGAAGTGTCTTATAAAGATTTTTTTCCCTATCTCTCCACAAAAAAATATACCTATTATGTACATGAAAACAATGATATACTATTATTTTAACGGTGGTGTTAATCACCAAAGTTTAAAGTGCTTCCGTAAATTTTAGTGTTTTGGGCACTTTAAAGCTCCAAATTACCTATTTTGAGTGCCAAAAAACATTTCCTTGACGGCTTTACTGATTTATACAATGTTAGGCTAAATAAATTATTCCGACCTTGAATCGTTGAAAGTTTCATTTACGTATGAAACTATGAAATAAATGTCTCTTAAACCACACTGAATACATGATTTTTTTTTCTTTTTTCAATTTATGTGTCTAGAGTTTGTAAAACTCTAGTAGAACTTTAATAACATCTTCAGATTACAAGTCCGTTACCATATCGATCAAGCTACTGAAGTCAGTGGTAAAATGATAGTAAAAAACTGTACGAATTTTAAGTAATATTTTTCACAGCAGACAGTTTTCAATACATATTAGCAACACAAACCTCTACACTTATACTACACAGTGGACACGAAAGGAGCCCAAAAAAATTCCAGAGGGATTCAATAATAATACATATAATATTATACCGGCAAACACCAACCTCATTAGCTTGATCATAAGGCAGTGGACTAGTAACCTGAAGGTCGGTGGTTCAAGTCCTTTCTGCGTAGATTTAGTACAGCGAGTTTCCTGTGTACAAAAAAAATCGAACCTACAATACCCCCAACAATCCTTTCACCACCATGACACAACACTCATTGACACGGAAATAAGTAATTCCGCGTACCAGACGTTCAAGTCAGCAACAAAATGTCGGCAATATCATATTACATTACAATAATCATCCACTCAAATCCCGCAGGGGGAACACCGAGTCAGCTAATAATTGGAACTGGAGTATAATTCAGCATAAACAAGGTTCAAGCAGCAATGCTGAATCTAATTTCACTTCAGCAAGAAACCCAAGTTCCCCTGGTGATGGAAGAAAAAGTTGGAGCGGCTCTTGACAGAAAATGAGACGAGCTATTTAACGGAATATCGGTTTTTAATTTGTAAATTCTAAACCGAATATCGGTTTTTAATTTGCAAATTCTAAACGGAAAATCGGTTTTCAATTTGAAATTCTAGATTGCAAGACAACGAAAATATTGTCAATGAAAATATTGTATACTATGGTTAAAGAAATACCCCATACTCTAATTTTTTAATTGGTTTCGCCAAACTAATTGCTCCTCAATGCGATAAATGCAGCCAAATATGTATTGTACATAAAAAATCAAAAGTTCAAATACACATTATACTCGTAATTATTGTTTGTTTGTGTAAAATTGACCTTTCTTGCTTAAATTTTGTGGTAAATTGACCTTTCTTGCTTAAATTTTGTGGTAAATTGATATTTCTTGCTTGGATTAAGTGATTAACATTACTGTTACTGAGTTTTTTTACACCGACTTACCATTGAACGCAACATTTTGTTTCGAAACGTTTCGTAATATTTTGTCTCAAATTTTGAATGGGAAGTGGGATTTGATCTCATTTGACTCTAGTCTAAAGGAAGGGCGGGGTGAAAATGTTGAGAAAATATTTGCAATTTTTCTATAACAGATGTTGCACTAAGCGGGAAACTGGCTGTAGTGTGTTTTTGGTTAAGTCCTATACAAATCTAATAGGTACTCTTACTTTATGGACGTAGGTACTAGTAATTTGAAAAAGAGCTTAATTTAAGAGCTAAATTGTGGCTGTATGGGCTTATTTTTGGCCCACTGCCAATCTTCTAAAAAAAAAAAAACTAAATTTCTGGAAAGTGGTCATTTCGTATAGCGCATGACCGTTTTGAGCCAGTTATTATTATTATTAAATGCTTTATTAGATACAAAGACATATTATATGTACATTACAAATAATTAATAAATAAAATAATGAAAAAATGTAAACAATAAAATGGAAAAAATAGATAAATACATACATATGTCCTCACTAAAAGGCGGGGTTATTGCCTGTGGCAATCTCTTCAATCTCTTGTTGGGTGGAAGAGATTGTTATTGGTAACCATGAAAAATTTCAGCTCAATCCGACTTATGGTTCTCGAATTCCAGCGCTTTAATCATACACACACAAACAAATCATGTTATAAGTTATAATAAAAGATAATATATGTATACATATTTGTTCCTACTATTTCATTTTGTTAGTTAAAAAATTCTATTGTGTTCCAGGTTTCTGACGTTCTGCTACCTAGCGGTTTTCAACGTGTGGCTCCTCTTGTGCCCCTCCACTCTGAGCCATGACTGGCAGTTTGGTTCCATCCCCCTGGTCACCTCTTTGGGGGACGTACGAAATCTGGCCACCTGTCTTCTGTTTGTGTCCTGCTTCGCTGTGGCCTACAAGTCTATTTGTGATTTAGAGGTGAGTTTTGATACCTAATAATTCTTTTATCTTCGCTGTCTCCGTTTTGAAAATACATAGTTTTTCTCTTTTTTTTTTATGATAATATTTGGTCTTTGACATTAAATAATTTCAAGCCCTTTCTTATCCTATCTAATTCAACATTTTGTAATTTGAACATTGAATATTTTGTTGAATATTAAATTCAACATTGAATAATGTAATTAATGTTAGAATAAGTGGTTCTACATTATTCCTTTCTAGGAAGTAAGCGCCACTAAAATTTGCTACTTTTCAGGATGGAAATTTCCACCGATCACAGCGCAATTAAATTATAGTGGCTTGGATTAACAAATCCTATTTAATCCTATTTAATTTCATAATTTGGCCCTTAATATTTAATTTAGCTTAGGAAAGGTTCACTTATCCTGAGTGATATGATCATGCTGTTGAAAGCGACGTAAAAAAAATCTCTACGTCCACCACAAATCAAACTAACCTACAAACACACAAGCCTAACCTACTGGAAAAACGGGTCTCTTTTTAGATTTAAATGCGTGTGCTGTTCGAATTTCAAAAAGTCTAAGCTTTCTATGGGCTTGGTTCAATTGACGGCCGAATTTATTTGAATTGGAATAAGATGTGTATTACATTAGATCGTCACTATTTCTTCTTAGAAGCTTTAGATTACGCAAAATACCTTTGTATATTAGGTTATTCTGTTAATAAATAATTTTAAAAAAAAATGCCTATTGCCTTGCTGTGGCTGAATATAAAAATGTACAACAGCCACTCAAAAACGTCCATGTCCTGTTCCTGGTTTGGGAAATATCTCCACCATCCAGATACAAAATAAATTAAACAAGTACCAAGAATAAACAGGTGGCTGTTTTTCTGCCGACTTAACAATTTCTAACAACTTGAAGCATAGAAGTATATTCACTGAATAAGTAATATAAATCCTCTGAATTATGAAAGTTGGGAGATGATTTATTCATTAAAAAGTTGAGGAGATAGACAGCAATATACGTATTTACTACGGGAACAATCGTTTCAAATCACTCTCTTCTACCTCTATATACTCTGTAATCTCTTCTCTTGTTTCTTATCTTTCTCTCTCTTTCGCTTTCTCTCGCTCTCTCTCTTTCGCTTTCTCTCGCTCTCTCTCTCTCTCTCTTTCTCTCGCTCTCTCTTTATCATTATTCTTCGCGTATTTCTCTCTCTCTCTCTCTTTCTCTCTCTATTTTTACCTTTCTATACATTTCTCTCTTTCTCTTCTATAACCTTTTTTTGAATCTACTTTCTCTATTATCTCTTTTTTTATACCTCTCTATCTCTTTCTTTATATTTCTCTCTATTTTCTCTCTATATTTATTTGCCTTCTCCCCTCCTCTCTCTATGTCTCTCTCTCTCTCTTTCTCTCTTTCCCTCTCTCTCTCTTTCTCTTTCTCTCTTTTTCTCTCTCACTCTCTCTCTCTCTCTCTTTCTCTTTCTCTCTCCTCTCTCTCTTTATTTTTCCAGCTAACTTTCCTATCCTTGCAGAATGAAAATCCTAATCCGCTTTCGCTAGGAAAATTCTTTTCTATACCTAACATATTCGTATTGTTGATATGTTAAGTAGATATGGAAAATAAATACTCTTACATAAATTAATGTATGTACGAATTTCTTTGTGGTGAAGCACAAGGCCTCTTCACAATTTTTGTGGGTAGCGCAGCATTACTAAGAGCCTCCTTTACATTTCGAATTATTCTATTACATTAATTTCTTTTTACTCTGGTAATGCCGCCACTGGTCGTTACTCATACAAGTAACTACTCATTTTTCCTCACGAGGTATGAGTGGACCCCGAACATCCAAGTACAGAGCAGAAAAATTCCTGCCCCGCTGGGGATCGAACCCAGGTCACCATGTGTGCAATGCCTACCGCGCTAACTCGCTCTGCCACAATGACTACTTACATAAATTAATGTTATTAATTATATCTTACTTTGACGAGCCGACTATCAGCTCGATGTTTGCCGGTCGGACGATGGTCGGGCCGATGTAAAGAAATTTTGAGTTCAGTTTCAGGGAGTAAGAAGAGAAGTATTTTAACGTTCACTTCAACTTGGTTGAGACTATTCTTTGATTTATTTCGTTTTTTCTACCGACCTCAGTAGCTTGATCGATAAGGCTTCGACTTGTAACCTGGGGGTCGGTAGTTCAAGTCGGTAGTTTATATCTTTTACTTTGTAATTGCCTTTATTGTTGGGTAATCCTAAAAAGAAATTTATAATCAACCCAATGACTCAAGTAGGAAGCCTTGTAAAATCGAAGAAACTCTATCTGCACATCTAACTGGATTAAAACAGTCGAAAGAAAAGTATGTTGCTGTTATAACAATTATGCTTAACTGTTGTAACTTTAGACACTTTTGTATACAACATATACTACCATTATCTCTTCATAGAACGGAATTCAGGAAGTACAATAGGTCACTAAGTATATAATTAGGTGTGAAATTGATTACAAAATATTAATTTTATTATGAAACACTTTATTAGATATAAAAAGACATATTTATGTTCAATACAAATAATTATTATAACCAGGAAAAAATGGAAACAATATATACAATAGAAAGGAAAAAGAATAGAAAAATATATATAACCCTTATAATAATACTGTAACTAAACATACCCACCTCAGTAGCTTGTTAGATCAGGCGGCGGACTTGTAACCTGGATTCCGGCCCGGTTTCAGCGTAGATTTAGTAAAGCTATTGTTTGTTGTGATATCACGAAAGTGATTAACACAAATATGATAACTAAAAAACAAAAACCTAAACATTCCACTGTAGGATCGCTAGTAGAGGTCCATTTGGACACGTTATATAACTCTAGAATACTTTGATCGATTTAGTACACATCGAGTTTGTACATACTCATATAATATATACAAAATCTATCTTTTAGTACAATAAAGCTGAAATTGAAATTTATTGCTATGAATTAAATTGCTGTTGTATAATTTACAATTATCTCCTATCACAAGGGGGGAAAAATCCCATCAAATCTCCCTGGGTCCTCACTTACTTACTTTTTTTCCGTATGTGTTGTCATTCAGAAGGATTGATATAAATGAACCTTTTGGACGCACAGAACCATTGTTATGATCTCCTTCCGTGCCCAGTATAGTGTAGGTGTAGTGTGTTGAAATTATACACTTAAAACTGACAGTTCTTAAAATTTGGTAGGTATTTCAAAATTTAGCGAACTTTCCCTGTCTATGTGTGATGTCATTCGGAAAGTTTGATATGGGTGAACCTTTTGGACTCCCAAAACAGTATTCTCGGCTCCTTCCGTGTATTTACAGTCTTCACAACACGTGAGATTGAAAACTGACTCTTTTGACGGCATTTCGGGTAAGGGTCTGGAATATTTCAGACTTCATAGAGTCGGCCCTGAAAGACTACGCAAACCAAGTGTAAAATAATGTGCTGTTAGAAAATGCAAGGAATAAGTTTGTCTAATCGTCTTAAAAGATAAGGAGTCTCAGAATACCTAGATTCTTTAATACGTACTACATTCGCTGGAGACAGCGGTTCTCAACATTTGTCCGTCTTGGTTCTTCTTTAAAAACGTTTCAAAACTTGATTCTTCCCGTAAAATGTGTACTTATGACCTGTCGTGCGCACTCAATGAAGAGTCTAATATCTTTGACTTATCAAAGTTTCACACACACCAAAAACATCTTTGAAGAAATAGTTGAAGGAAAAAGAACCGAGAGGAAAACCTAGGAAATCATACTTCCAAGATGTGTTGCAGACAATGGACTGCAAATCTAACAGAGAATGCCTAAGGCATTAACTTCGCCCCGGATTACAATACATTGTACATTGTACATTTAAATTTATTATTTTTTTTTCCATATCTTATTTTGTAAATACCTATTGTTAATTTTTTTTTTTTTTATCTTTGTTAATAATTTATTGTTGTATGTATTGTATAAAAAATAAAGTGTAAATAAATAAATAAAATAAAGTAAACACTTTATTAATAAGGACATATACAGGGCTTCCATAAAGTCTCACCCAAACGGAAACGACACAAAAAATCAAAAAACGCAAAAACCCGTATTGTTTTATTTTTAAGGGATATTGATTTTCAGCAAAAAAAATTGCCGGCCCCAGTCAAGCCGGGCATGGACCAACTTTAAAATCTTAAATAGAAGGGTATGTGTCATGTGGCATATTGTTTTGAAGGTCTCATTGATAGGTTGGGGCATTCTTGTATCTATTTCACTTGTAAGGTATCCCGTATCCGCAAATCCCTAATGCTTTGTTTTCTCAGCTTCAGTACCTCGGATATTAGGGTTTAGGGTTCTTTGAATAGTGCAGAAATATGAGAGGTTTTATAAATGCTTTCTAATACAGAACTTATGAAAAATATAATGCAAATACTTAATTATAAACACACTTTAGTTGAAGCTGACCGCTAGGCGAGAAGAAAGCTCAAGGCATTTTATTATTATTATGTGGTTCGTATTAAATCCCAAACCAGCCTCCGCGGCGTAACGGTTTGGACTATTCCCCGTACTGCAGATATCCTGAGTTCGATCCCTGGTCGAAGCAGACTTTTCGCACAGAAAATTCTGTTCCCTCCGTACATGTGAAGCTAGCATTTCCGGCCCTACCCAGGCTGGGTGAGGTTAATGTGGGTAGCTGGTACGATTCCCAGCGAATGGAGGTTGAAACCCCCCTCCTAATGTAGGACGTTAAATCAAATAGAATCGTTGGCGTTAGGAAGGGCATCCAGCTGTAAAAAATGTGCTAAAACCAACCAGCCTTAACCGAAAGGTTGAACAACGTCGATCCTGTTTGAGCGGGATAAGACAGAGTAAAAGAAGAAGAAGAGTATTAAAAAAAAACATTGGGAGGGATCTGATCAACGGATCCATGCGCTCATTAGGTCGTATGCTTATTAGGTCGCAGCAATGCCGCTAGTATGCTTGGTATGGACCGGGTATATAACCTACAATTATGTTTTTTTTTTATGTTATAAAATTTTTTAGGGGCCCTCCTCAATTATTAGCCTCCTTTTAAAAACAGTGGTAGAAGTGCTGAGTCATTCCTCCACTTTCTGGCTACCATCGTTCATGATGACACCACCCTATGATGATGATGATGAAACTGTTTTATTAAAAAATAAAATCATTTACATCATTAAGTTTCAAAATCTTCATCTTCTTCTTCTTCATATGGTGCCTATCTGGTTCGGATGTTGGCTATTTTGAATTTTCAGACTGCTGTTCGGTTGTAGTCAGTTGTGTTGTTGTCAAGTTGAACCATGTTCTCAAGTTTTTCATCCATGAAATCCTTTTTCTGCCTCGTCCTCTTTCCATACACTTTTCAAATCTAGATATTCAAATATTTATCCTGAAATGTGAATTGAAATTAGATTAGCTAGTAAGATACCTGGGCTGCTCTACAATACTGCACTTGGGATTAAAATTATCAGAGCGCTATAAATTCTATGGCAAACAAGTATCCTACCCGTGGACAATAATATTAATGTATCTATACATTTGCAATTATACCGCCAATAATTAAATTCAGCATGCAGATAATTAATTAAAATTATTCGGGAAAATGAAATTGCAAAGTAAATATTATCTAATTGTTCAAACAAAGCAATTATAATTGGATAATAATTTTATTTCTACTGAGAACACAAAATCATAAATTAATTTTAATATTAGGTATTGTAGATATTATTTGAATCTAGTCGGGGCGTTTGTCATTGCTTCGAGGAGTAAATTTTTTCCAAGGATGAAGATTTTTTTCGGGTGAGAGGATTAACAATTATTAGGTAAATTCGGTTTTAATTTTCATTTGGTATTTTTTCACTTGTTTCAGCACCACAGATCCGCCCCCCTAGTAATTGGCGGCCTTCTGGTGGCCATTCCGTTTCTTCCGGCCTCCAACCTGTTGTTCACTGTTGGCTTCGTGGTGGCCGAACGCATTCTGTACATACCCAGGTAATTTTTTTTTTTTTTTTTTTTAAATATCAAAAAATGTTTTTTTTAAACTATTAAATTTTATCTAAATGTTTAACAAGTCCGAGGAACGAGGCACTGTGCCCATCACAGCTGCTGCATTTCCTTTCTCGATACACAGAGAAATCCTATTTCTCTGTGTATCCAGAGAGTTTCAAAAAGGAGGTTGACTTTTTATTTCCTGATGACTCATACAGTCATCAGGAGTCTTTAAGGTGGTACTAGCTTGCCATCATGCGGAAGGTCCCGGGTTCGAATCCCAAGGCGACAGGAAAAATTGTATTCAAAATTACAGTTGTTTGAAAGGGATACCTTCCGGTGTGCTCGTGTTGACCCAGCACCTAACTGGGAAGTATTGTATCACTTCTCGCCCATCAGAGGGGAGGCATACTACGGGATGGGCAGGCTACAACACAGACCACAAGTGTCTCTAGTAGCTGCTGTTTCTTGGCTACAAAATAAAAAAAGGCTGTAAAACTCTGATTTTTTTGAAAAAATTAATCATAACTTTCTTGTTTGTGCTTTCACAGACTACAAGCGTCTACAGTAACTACTGTTTCATGGCTACAAAATAAAAAAAAGCTGTAAAACATTAACTTCTTTCTCTTTTTTTTCTTGTATATTTGTTTAATCCTTTTGTTTTTCTTTATATTTCATTGTATTCTACTGTATATATTTTTTGTTCTACCTAATAAAGCTTTCTATGATAATAATAATAATATAAGACTGATTTGTTTTTTTTTTTAATACTAACTTTCTTGTTTGTACAGCATCGTATATTCCCTCGGCACATCTGAAATCAGACACACTATATAATATTAATCAAGATCCCTTCATCCTTACTGAATGACATACCTAGATGAATAGATGAAGACTCTATAATTACATGCCATACATTTTACAGTACGTATGTATGTAGATAGTTAATAGGTATGCCATAGTTGTACGGTATCATACAAACAAATATCCTACACATATTATAGTAGTCACCGTGGCCGAGTGAGTTAGCGCGCTAGGCATTGCACGCACAGTGACCTTGATTCGATCCCCAGCGGGGCAGGATTTTTTCTGCTCTATTCTTGGGTGTTCGGGTTCACTCATACCTCGTGAGGAAAAATGATTAGCTGCTTTAATGTGAGCAGCGACCAGTGTCGGAATTATACGCAAAAATAAGATATTGGAATACTAAAGATACGAATAAGTCCTATAATTCTGCGGTACCCACTAAAATTTAGACATAATAACACAAAGAAACACATTATTATTATACATATTACACAGTGTGTTCCAAAAGTCTAGCAACAACTGGTTAACTTTAGGATAATTTAAATCTTTAAAGTTGAAATTTTGCATATTATTATAGACCTGATGTGTTCACTGTTCATGTTACTACGTTTTAAGGGGTTCGTTCGTATTATGAGAAAAAACCCCCTTTATAAAAATCTCCAGCCCTTTTTCGTCCGCTGGCACCGTCTGCGAGTCTTGTACAAATTTCAATTTACTATCTTTAAAAAACGAAATCAATTCGAAAATTAATCAGCTGTAGCTGGACTTTATGATCACACTGTATATCTGTATACTAACATACATAGATATAAAGTGATATGTACATTAATTAGGAGTCGTTGTGACACAAAACAGAACCCTCCGCCTTGGGGTAAGCCACAGGTCAATGTGGGACATGATTAGATTCCTACCGTCTTAGCTATCTTTAGATGGGGAGACCTGAATTTCCTCATACTTGACCTAATCTCGCTCTCTCTCTTTCTCTCATCAGCTCTATTTCTCTCACTCTTCCATTCTCTGAAGAAAAAAAGGTTTCTTACCATGAATGTTTACATAATTATCTTATTATTGCTAACCCTTTTTTTCTGGAAATACATAAGTACACATCCAATACTGAACTTGTGAAGCCTTTTGTGAACTTTTTCGGTCGGCCTCTTTCTCTCTCTCTCTCTCTCTACTATCTTTTTACTGCCCCGCCCCTATATTTTCCTTTTTTTAATTTAATATACTTCCTTAGCTATCTGTCTTTCGCTCATACGGGACAGTCCTTTTATTAAAGATTTTTTAAAACAAAGGATAAAAATTCCAAAGACAAATCTTTTCATTAAAAGGGACTTCTTTCCTACTCCCTCTACCTTCTTTTCTCTCCCCCTCCCTTCCTCCCTCTCTCTCCGTTTCATACATTTTTCTTTTTTCCCACTTTCTCTTTTTCAACCTTTCTTTTTTATTAATTTTACTTTTTCTATTAGTTTTTAATTTTATTTTTCCTGTTATTCTACCCTCATAATTGGCAAACTTTTATCCATCGATTTTATCACTCCATCTCTCACTTACTCTATCTCTCTCTCATATTTTTTGTATAATTAGTCCTCATTATTCTTCGTTACTAGAAAATATTTTGGAAGACAATAAATTTCTACAATATTTTTCAAACAACTCGATTTTTCACAAAAAAATGAAAGAATACATTTCAAGAAAAAAAATCGCCTCTAAAAAATCTTTTATCATCAGTAAAGTTACCATATTTGTGTAAATCATTTTTGTGATATCACAACTACTCAAACTCGTTTTACTAAATCTATACTGAAAGCGGGACTTGAACCGACCTCCTGTTTACAAGTCCGCCGCCTTAACAATCAAGCCACTGAGGTCGTTTTTTACTATCAGTAATCACTGATAAAGCCTCGTAAACCCCAGTCGTAGACCCATAAGTCCTGTCGAAAATAACAATAAGCAAAAACAAGACATTCAAAGAGAAAAAACCGCACTACATTTCCCTGCCTCGACTTAAAAGATAAGAAAAGGCCCTAGTCACGATCTGAAATGGTAATAGAATTCCAGATTTTCCGTTCTTTCTACCCTTTTCTCCCTCGGTCTCCCTTCACCCCAATCTACCCTATTCCTCTTTCTTTTTTTCTTCTATTTCCCCTCCTCGATTCCTCCTCTTCCCTCTTCTCTTCACCCCCGTCCCGTGCCACAAAACAAACATGGGAGCAAGTTTTTGATTTTTCAAATTAAATTTATCCGGAATGTAAACATTGGGGCTTGGAGACAATAACAGAGACATTTTTTGTACGGGGAGGGGCAGAGGGGGACAGATAGGGTAGAGAGGGGTATAAGCCGCCTAGTCGGGGTTAACCCTTCTGATTGAAAATCGTGAGATGACTTTGTTAGACCTGCCCGAGGCTGTTGTGATTTCGTTCTGGCAATAAACGGTTGGAGAAAATATTAATTTCGCTTGATGACGTCTTGAAGACAAATAAAATAATTTAATAATTGTATCGTTGTCATTAAGTCTTCACGCTGAAAAAAGTTAGCCAAATTCTGCATGTCAGCATGCAGAATTCTTCATAATATATGGATCTGCACATTCTGCCTGACTGTTTTTTTTATTTTTTTCATAAATGGGTTTACATGAATTCATGCTATCTCTGACGTCATCAATATTGATGACGTCATCGATCTTATGCATACAAGGATGCATAGACTATGCAAACTCTGCCTAAATGTCACACAGACTGTATGAAACTTCTGCATATTTTATGCATCCCATTCATACATAATTAGCGTGGTGCATTTTCGTTTATGCATATTTCTGCATATTTTATGCATCCCTATCATGCATAATTAGCGTGGTGCATTTTCGTTTATGCATATTTCTGCATATTTTATGCATCCCTATCATGCATAATTAGCGTGGTGCATTTTCGTTTATGCATATTTCTGCATATTTTATGCATCCCCTTTATACATAATTGGCATGAACGGTTTTAGGTTCATGCATATTTAGCATGAATGTGTTTTCCTATTCATGCTTATTTAGCATGAGTGTTTCTTCCTATTCATGCTTATTAAGCATGAATATTTCTTACTATTCATGCTTATTAAGCATGAATATTTCTTACTATTCATGCATATTTCTGCATACCTCACGAAGCCTCTGAACCTGTATTCTGTTGACTTTAAAAGAAGAAGAATAATAACAGATAATAATTTTGATTAAACAAAATGAAGAGAGTAAGATTTATTGAGCGAGCTTATAATATAGGTATATAATTATGTAGAACAACAAAATTATGTAGAATAACAAATGATTACAAGTTACAAATGATTACAAGTTTAAGATGTAATTAAGTTATTTTAGTGCGAAGTGTTACATACATTGAGCCATTAGATAAAACGGATAATGTGTTGGGTTTTTTTGACCTCATCAAGTGTCAGGTACACTTTTTCAATTGAATGTTTAACCTGATACGCTACATAATGAAAATCGAAGCCTAGATTTGTAAGCTGAGAACAAGATAAAAGAACGGCACTATTGGCTTTGTTGATGTAAATATCCTCTACCTGAACAAGCTGTGGCTCTATATCAGAAAACGGCAATAGGTGAGTTCGGTGCGAAGATTACCCGCACCTTTTTCGCATGTATGAATTCGGTGCCGCCGAAAAAAGGTGATGTATGAGTTCGGTGCGGTCCTAATGACTTAAAAATTGATTGTTTTTTTATAATGTACTCTGTTGTTTGTTAACAGTCATCCTGCTGTTATTAAGGTAGTAGATTATGTTGTAGACATTTCCTCCTTGAAGGCCATGCCTAGGGTTAATAGTAGGGTTAGGTAAAATACAATGAAGGCCATGCCTTGGGTTTATAGTAGGGTTAGGTAAAATACAATGAAGGTCATGCCTTGTAGACATTTTTTTATTTTCCGCACCGAACTCATACGTAGCCACGGCAATAGGTGAGTTCGGTGCGAAGATTACCCGCACCTTTTTCGCATGTATGAATTCGGTGCCGCCGAAAAAAGGTGATGTATGAGTTCGGTGCGGTCCTAATGACTTAAAAATTGATTGTTTTTTTATAATGTACTCTGTTGTTTGTTAACAGTCATCCTGCTGTTATTAAGGTAGTAGATTATGTTGTAGACATTTCCTCCTTGAAGGCCATGCCTAGGGTTAATAGTAGGGTTAGGTAAAATACAATGAAGGCCATGCCTTGGGTTTATAGTAGGGTTAGGTAAAATACAATGAAGGTCATGCCTTGGGTTTATAGTAGGGCTAGGTAAAATACAATGAAGGCCATGCCTTGGGTTTATAGTAGGGTTAGGTAAAATACATTGAAGGCCATGCCTATAAGGAAAAAAATACTATAATTACCTGATCATCAGGGCAAGTACCAGGGCACCGAATTCATACATGACCTTTTTTAGGCGGCACCGAATTCATACATGACCTTTTTTAGGCGGCACCGAACTCATACATTTTTTTATTTTCCGCACCGAACTCATACGTAGCCCAGAAAACAAGAGGTCAGCTATCAAAATACTTTTCTCATTGATTTTTTCACAATCGCTCACGACCCATTTAACAGAATAAATATCAGAGGGATAAATGTCGGGGAACACTTTTTTTAGGCTTTCAAATTTTCCCAACTAATGTGGCTTTTCCACAATCTAGACCAGCAGGCTTACAGATGTTTAGGAAGAACCCGTGCATTGTTAACTGATGCCTCACGGCTACAGTTTTACAAATATTAATCCGACTACAAGCTGCTCGGGCTGCTATTTTTGACACTCTATGCTTTGCCTCAAATCGCATTGTCGAAACCCTTGCCAGTGGACCAAATTTTAAAAACATGGCGGGATAATGGAGAAGAAAATGAAATTTTGGTTTCAGAGTATCATTAGTTACTTTTCTGTATAGTTCTAAGAAGTACTCAACAGAGTCTTTTAGCTGTACAACATCAGCAGGAGTTACTTTCTCAGTCATAATTCGGTCCAATACTTCACGTAACTGACGGTACAGTTCCCAGACTTTATCCTCTTCAGATATGTATTCACCCACTAGTAAAGCAAAATATCTTACAAAAACCATCATTTCTGAGCCCGTACATTTCAATTTAATTTTTTAAGTGTCATCATCATGAATTATATTGACGGGTTTGTTTATTTTATCAGGGCCGTAATCAAAGGAAAAGACAATACCCTTTAAAACGGACGTAGACACAGCTTTTACCGTTTTAACAATGTAAGATCTAGCCACTAATTCAAATACCAGTAATGTTTTCTTAGATTCCCCCTCTTTCAATGACTCCCTCAGTGGGTTATTTGTGCAAAGCACCAGTCCTCCAGTAATGCAAGACCAAGTACTCCAAGCCAGGAGTACTTGGTAATTGATTCAAATTTTGTAAGAGCATCTTTAGAACAAAGCCCTTCTATTAAAGCTTATCTTATTAAAAGCAAATTGGAATCCAGCCACGAAAGACGTAATGTTGCCCGTATAGTAATAGAGAGAATTTTGTCTCCATGTCTCGAAAGACATATATCTAGTGTTGAATATACATGTCTGGCCACCCAAATTTGCTCTTTATTCCTAGAAGAAGCCAAAGCTTCTTGGTATTCTCCCTATAAACCTGCAACCGAAGTGTCCCCAAAAACGGTCGCCAGTGGACTTCTTTACGAAGCGGGCAGACGTTTGAGACAAAAATCATTAAAAAATCAAGGGAATGAAGTAGTAAATAAAAGAAGGAGAAGGAGCTCGGTCCAAATGACAACTGATGAAGATTCTGCTGCCCATGGAGTCACCAAGGATGTCTTCTCTGAAGTTGGTAAGTCATAGAATAGAATATACTTTTTTTAGGTAGGATTTAACGTCGCTTTCAACTGCTAAGGTCATATCACAACGGGGGTTTTACCCTCCATGCGCTAGGTTTACCAATTCTAGCTACTCACGTTAACCTCACCCAGCCTGAGTGGGGCCGGGACTAGCCAGCATCACATGGGTGATACCTGGATGGTCACCCATCCAATTACCATCTATGCGCGATGTTTCTTTTCTTAAATATAAAATAGTTCAGAACATATTTTTCATAGAATTGAAAAATAATGGGGGTCTATTTCGATACTTTTTTGATATCTATAACTTTTTCGTTACGTTTTTAATGAAGGAAGAAGGAAAGTCCTATGATGTTATTTTTTTCTCAATTTTTCCATCACTTTCTCTTTTTTATCTTTTGCTAATTTTCTTCTATTTCTGCTTTCAGAATCACCTTGCAGTGGATATTTGACGTGGTTGCAAGGAGTGACTGGGCAAGAAGATCTGGAAACAATCACAAAGAGATGGCAGGAAACGTCTGCTGTACGGATGGCCTGCTTGTCGGAGGGAAAACCCAAATATAAATCAATCCTGGAGTACTTTAAGACATTCCCGGTCTTGAAATCCTCCTTGGGAGCCAGACTGTTTGAAATAGACTTTGAGCATCTCTATCCAGACAAGGCAGACAGCCTCTTCAAGACAATGCTTGAATTGCGACCAACCATACTCCATGTAGCGGTGAATACAATGGCGTCCCTGCGAGATAAAGAAGCATGTTCCATCCTTAGGAAAACTTTCGATGCAATCACGCCCTAGAGTAATGTGGACGCGATGAATGCACAGTGTCTTCTTTTCCTTCCATTTATAACCGACACTCCCAGCCAGAAGACAGTGCGGAAAGAATCTTGGAAGCCATCACGAACAGAAGTACGGAATGGATTCATCTTACAGGTACTTTCCTCATCAAATTTAATTAGTGAAAGGCTAAAAAAAACAGAGTTTGCACTTCAGAAGAAGAGACCTATACTACCTTACGTTTTGTATGTGGGGAACTTTACAAATCCTGAATCCATATATGTAATAGTTGATGACATTATGTATGAAAGACAAACCATATTAGATGCAGTACATTTGTGTTTTCAAATATTCTTTGTGTGTCACACTCATTACCCAGAAGAGAGCAATCACATTTGGCTTGCTCTCCAGAGAGGAGTCTATCAAATTAAAACAGAACATGTCCAATTAGTAAATTGCGAGGATTGGGACTTGGTCCATGACGAAGATGGCGTAGATGTGAGGACGTTTGCATTCCAGTTGTCCGTGTCAGCAGATAACTGCACATTGGAGAAAAACGTTGCTGCTGGTGTAGCGACAGGGGATAACGTTGCTGCTGTCTGATAGTGTACGTTATCTGTGTCCGCCGTGTTCTGCGTGTTCTCCGTATCCTGGGAAAAAGACGAATTGAATCAAAAACTGGCGGCCATCATCAACTTGCTTAAGCAATAAAACCCACACGCACACATGAGTGCACACAAATGTAGAAAGGACTCGTGAGTAATGAAGGTACAGTAGAACCTCGACATACCGTAATTCAAGGGAAATGGCCTATTTTTCAAGTATAGTAAAAGCAGTAAAAGCATTATCAGTCATGTCAGGAGTCAGCGCATGTGAAAACTCGACTTCCTAAACTTAAAATATTACGTTGTATAGAGGTCCAAGTTTCGAAAATTACGTTGTTTAGAGGTAAGTTCACCTTTTGTTTTCTTTTACATTGTATAGAGTTTTCCTATTCTGTGAGGAAGGGAAAGTAAGATTTCAACGTTATATCAAGGTTTACGCTGTATCGAGGTACGTTATATCAAGGTTCTAACCCCCTCCCCACCCACACACACTCGGTATCAAGGGAAATCTCATTTTAAAACCATCTGTTTTGAAAGTCGATCTTACCTGCACCCATTGATCTCGTTTTTGCATTAATGTCATGACGTCACCCATGCAGTCTATCAACCTGTAACACTGATCTTCTTTCAGCACTCGAAGGAGTTGCGGAGTTATTATGTGTCCTGAAACATAGAAAGATGAAACTAATTAATAAAAGATAGAAACACTACTAACTTTTGAGGCTAATAAGTCTCTTAATGTTCTTCATGACTGAAACAAATGGCAATCTTCAAGATTTCAAATTGGCAATAGTGCAATTTCTCAATCCCTAAGACTGCTAGCCTTTTGTAATAATAATAATAATAATGCTTTTTCTTTGTGTTATTATGTCACAATTTTAGTGGGTAGCGCAGAATCATAGGACTTTACCACTTTAATCTACAATATCTTGAATTATTTTTTTGCCTAAGATTCCGCCACTGGTCGCTACTTCACATTAAAGCAGCTACTCATTTTTCCTCGCGAGGTATGAGTGGACCCCGAACATCCAAGTACAGAGCAGAAAAAATCCTCCCCCGCTGGGAATCGAACCCAGGTCACCATGTGTGCAATGCCTAGCGCGCTAACTCGCTCTGCCACAGTGACTACTGCTAGCCTTTTGTACCATTGAATAACAACTTTTTTTAACCATTATTTTTAGTTTGTCAAATTTAATATTTTATTATTGATAGTAAAAGAAAATGGTGATTAGTTTATTTGTTCTCACAGTATGCTTTGGTTGGTTTTAGGTACATCACCAGTAATAAATTGAAGTATGAATTTTCTACTTACTTTCAAACAATTCTACGTATTCTGCTAGGTCCCATTGTCGAAGAAGATCGCCAGTTGTTACTAATGACTCCATGGTCTCACAAGGTTATGCAGAGATGAATAGTTATTTACAAAAGTAGGTACATACAGGGATAAATAGAAATTGAAATTTATGTCTATATAAATTAAATTCAACATGTTTCTAAAGTTAAACTATGCTAGTAATTTCAAGTTATGTTAAAACTTATATGAATGTTCACTCTTATTCATTAGTAAAAACTTCATCCTTCACTATGTTAAAATTATTATACTAGGTATTATTATTTACAAGGGTTTACATTTTTTTAAAACCTACATTACCGACCGGAACTTTGAAACTAACTTATACAGGAACTTTGAAATTGTTAATTTAACCAAGTGTTGAAACTGTTATTATTTATTCACAGGTAGGTATTATTAAAAAAAGAATTGATTTGATTTTATTTACCACTTAGATAAAAAACACTTTGAACGAGAAAAACACACTCAAGAGAAAGATATATTATTTATTACTATGCAAAAGAGACGGACGAGCAGGGAGGTTGATTGGTATCTTAGGGAGTACTGTTGGAGTTGGAAATGAATCAATAATTTTACCACAAGAACTATTTATACCTACTTACCTACCCACTTTATGAAAGAAAAAGGTTATTTACAATTACCGGCCGGCCGCGATTTTGTAAAAAACCGGCTTTGATTAGGTGCAAACTCTATCCCCCCCATCTCTCGCACGAGAACTAGGTACCTATTTTCAAGTATCTGTATGACGATGACGTGAAAATAAATAGGTGATAACAGGTAGTTCGTTGTTCGTTCTTCATTTTTTTCACTTTTTAACACAACTTTTGAAAATTTATCAATAATTAATTGTTTTAAAGAGCTAAAAAAATTGAACAAACGTACGATCGTTAAAGATTAAGAGAAGGAGAAGAGTCTGCACACTAATGACTAGAGATTTCATTGTTTTGTCGTAAGGAATCGAGGCATACGTTTTCATAAAGTTCATGCAAACTGAAAAACAGTCAGGCAATTTCTGCATGATTAAAAACATGTTATGAATCTTCTGCATAACCTTTCATGAGATCTAGAGACAAATATGCGAATTCTTCAAAAATTGTACATCTTTCTTCATAATAGTTTTCCGTTTTCATGATATTGAGAAGACCGCATGAAAGTTATACAGACTTAGCATGACTGAGCTTTTTATGCTAATTAAACATAATAGTTCATGTTGCCATTTCCTCTTTATGAATCGTTCGCATAACTTATACATCTGTCTGCATAAATGTTTTCCGTTTTCATAAATGTTATGCAGCCTTTGAAGAGACTGCATGAAAGTTGTGCAGACTTAGCATGACTACGTTTTTTACGCTAATTAAACATAATCTATGCTGATAGATTATGTTGCCATTGTCACTATATGAATCTTTTGCGTAGTCTATACATTTTACTGCATAAACGTTTTTCTTTTTCATAATGTTATTCAGCCTTTAAAAAGACTGCATGAAAGTTGTACAGACTTAGCAAGACAACGTTTTTTCTGCGAGTTAAACATAATCTATGCTTATAGCTCATGTTGCCAATAATCTATACATCCTACTGCCTAAACGTTTAGCGCGGCTTCTTTGATGTCATGCAGCCTTTAAGAATTCACTGCATGAAAGTTATAATATGTGAGTAGCTGGAAGCTGGTTTATGATGCCGACCTCCGTGGTCGAGAGGTCAAGTCCACTGTCTTTCGATCCGAAGGTTGCAGGTTCGAATCCTGGCCGTGGCGGACTTTTCTAGCAGAAAATTTCCGCTGTAGGAATGGCATGGTTGTAAGATTTCATACCCCGAAGTAATGGTAACGCGGTTCCAGGGTAGACAAATCTTAAAAAAAAGCTGGTTTCTGCTGAACAACAACTTACAACAGACCCATTGCATGGGGTTGAATGTCATCAACAACTGACCCAAATAACTATATTAATATGATGTGAATACCTATTAATAGGTATAGATACCTAATATATTTCTTAAAACCCGCAAAACAGGCCCTATGGTATTCTTTTAATTTCTACTGTTTTCAATATTTTTATGATTTTATAACCTTTGAACACACACAAGTAGCGGTTGTATTACTTATATAACCGCTACCTTTCAACTCAACGCAGGTATTAACTCGGCCTAATGTCTTTCTAAAAAAATCAAGTTATTTTTATAATTTATCAAGCGCTTCAGGTAAATCCTCAAACCACAAATATACATTCAAGGTTTCACCACGTCATGATCAAATTCCAAGAATTATATTATCTAATATATTATAGGTAGGTACTACCAATGAACGTCGAGACGTCGACCCTGCATATTTGAGCGGCAAAAGACGGAGTAAAAGAAGAATGTTTTCTTCTTGTCCGATATTCCATACCATATTCCAAGAATATCTATAAATATAATATATTAGATGGTCATGTTGGTGAGAAAATTGAACGTATTTTTGTGGTTTTTGGATTTAACTGGCGCTATTATATCCTATAGGTCTTTATATAGGTAACATATACTCTTCTTCTTCAATAGGGTAGCATCTTCTTCTTTTTCTTCTTCAATAGGGTAGCATAACTTATGAAAATCAAACCTTATGAAATAAAAGTTTCCATGATATTGTCCATCTTGAACTTTATGAAAACGCACTTTTTTGGTTTTCATAACTGTTTTTTGATAGTTAGCATCATTTATGAAAACAAAAGACCCTTCAAAAAAACAATCAGGCAGAATTCTGCACAAAAATCCTTATTGATGACGTCACGGATAAAATTCTGCATATTTTATGAATCAATCTGCATGATCGACATTTATGCTAACCACAATTTTATGAAAACGTTGACATTTGCATGGTTTATGAAGAAATTTGAAAAAAAACGGAAAATTCTTCATAAACCCTGCAGATTCAGCATAAAAAAACTTTATGAATCAAATTTGAAAAAACTTTTTTTAGCGTGTTGGTTTGACTTAAAATCGGTTTTATTTTTTGTTGGGTTATTAAACTATACATCATTACCGATTTATCAAAATTCTGGATAAAAGATATTGATAAAAAAAAATATATTAATATTCTCTAAACACAATTATATTAAAAGGACATTTCAATTATAAATAATAGCTGGTGGGCGTGGTTCTTGTTTTTTTTCCGTGCTAAATTTTGATAAATATACGAAGAAAACAAAACAAAACTGTATCAATTATTATTGGCCACATTAATTTTTTATATTAAATTCTTGGCTAAGTATTTTTTCTAGCAAAGTTAGCAAGCTGCGAGGAATTCAAAAGTTTTTTTCCTTGGGGTTTTTTAATTACTTTTTCTTTATTTTTGTTGAGGATGGCAACTTAGAGGTTTTTTTTTCTCTCTCTTTCTCTCTCTCTATCTGTCTACATCTCTCTCTCTCCCCTCTTTCTTTCCATTTCTTTCTGTTTTTCTCTCTCTCTAAGATTTAAAGGAGTAGAAACAAGAGGAGAAGAAGAAGGAGAAAGGACTAAAGAATTCGAGAAGCAAAAATGTTTGGAGAAAAAGTTTTAAGGTTGTTTCAAATTTTTAACAATTAAAAACTTGTTGAAAAAAAAGACAACGTTTTACAGTGTAACTCAAAATTGTTTAAGCCAAGACAACAAAGTTCTCCGAAAAAAAAGTCTGTGATTCATTTGTCAATCTGTAGGGATTCGTTGGTTCGAATCCCACCCAGTGCATTATTATTATTATACAACGCTTTATTAGGTATAAATGGACATTATGTACATAGAAATAATAAATTTAACAATGAAAAAAAATGGAAACAATATATATACAATGAAAATGAAAAAGAATAGAAAATACAAAACAAAAACATAAGTCCTAACTAAAGGGCGGGGTTATTGCCTATGGTAATCTCTTCCACCCACCCAATTGCATGATATTTTCCTCATTAATTTGAGTTAGTGACCACAGAATAATAAGACTCTGAGGTGGTAGAAAATGGTTCGAGCATTAACCTCGCCTGGTGGTTACCTTTTAAAGAATGTTATTATTATAAAGTATGTCTTAGATAGTTATTATAATAATATAATAAATACCTTTAGGTATTGTAGATTTTACGGTACATAACCAATTGACCATGAAACCAATTTACAAGAAACAAACATTAACAAAAAATAAGATTTTTACTTTCCTTATCCTATAATAAGGAAAGTATTGTATTCGTCGAAAATTTGACCTACCCAGCTTTTCACATTTCTGGACGAATCATAGCCTCAGGATACCAAAAAAGTGGTTTTCAGCCATTGGTCCGTGCGTCTGTCTGTGTGTGTGTGTGTGTGTGTCTGTGTGTGTGTCTGTGTGTGAACAGGATATCTCAAGAACGGTAAGAGCTAGAGACTTGAAATTTGGCATGGTAATTAATTTTATACACCAGACGAACCATGAAACTTTTGGTTGAAATCGGCCGCATTCTGCGGCCGCAGGGCCCCAAATATTGGCCGCAAGCACAGCTTCTTTGAATTGGTTAAAGATACAAAAAAAGTTAGAGAACAACATTTTCTCAGATTAAAAAAATAATAGGGGTTCACTCTGATCATTTTTTTGATATCTTTAACTTTTTGGAAACCGGCCCCAATTTACCGGTATTGTAGGGGGACCCGATTGGACTAACTTTTTTATTATTCATCCTAGATGGGGGTTGTGACATATCAAATTAAATGATTTTGAAGTGCTGATCACGAATTTGGCATTGATTTTTAGTTATCTGTTACCGTTCAGTCACCAGTGGCGGAATTCGACTCCTTTTTGGGAGATAAGGAAAGTCGTGTGATGTTTACACCAGATTTTTTTTTCTTCTTTTTACAGATACAAACAAATTACCAATACTTAACACAAACGAAATACATGTCACAAAAGTCAAATTTGACAGTTGTTATTAACAAAATAACAACTTAGTTTTCGTAACGGGTTAGTTACGAGAAGAATAACGTTGTTTAAAATTTTGTCACAAACCAAATATATTCAAAGAACTAGAGGACTTCATGAATATTTGAACGAATTTACACTGTTCACTGAAATTTCTTTCCTTAACCAAACCGCAAAGACAATCCTGTAATGGTGGACAAAGAAAGCAAACGAATAAAAGGCTTGCTTGTAATAAACGAAGGCCAAAAGCTCTTTAAAAGTTTAAAACATTAAGAGACTATTGCAGGTTGGTTGTGAAGAGATGAAAAAGTTGAATTCACTAGAGGGACGAAAAAGGTGAAAGGAAAGATATGGATGGATAAATTGAAGAGAGGGATAGAGATAGAGAATGAGAGAAGGAAAGGGAGAGAGTAAGAGAGGGAAACAAAAGAGATAAAGTAAGAAATGAGAGAAGGACAGGGAGAGAGAAAGAGAGAGATAGGATGAGAGGGAAATAAAAGAGATAAAGTAAGGTAATGAGAGAAGGAACGGAAAAGAGAGAGAAAAAGGGAATAAAAGAAGGAAAGGAAGAGAGAGATAGAATGAGAGATAAAGAGAGGGAATTAGAGAAGGAAAGGAAGAGAGAGGGAAAAGGAATAAGAGAAAGAAAAGAAGAGAGATAGAATGAGAGAAAAAGAATGAGAGATAAGGAGAGGTAATGAGAGAAGGAAAGGAAGAGAGAAAGATTAAGAGGGAATGAGAGAAACAAAGAGAGAGAGAAAGGGAATAAAAGAAAGAAAGGAAAAGAGATAGAGAAAGCGCACGATTAGCTCAGTGGTTAAGCACTCGCTTGCCATGCGGAAAGTTCCGGGTTCGATACCCCGTGCCGACAAAAAATTGTATAAATAAAGCGGCTTTGGAGATTAAAGTGATTTAGTATAAAATCTCAAATGTCTCGGTGGGGGACGTTAAACTGATACTGTACCATCCTTGTCAGGCCAAAGACAATAACACGAATCAGTGGCGTCCTCAACCTGAATGGTCCGCTCTAACTGGATGTCTCAGGAAATAGTGACTGTATATTCTTACACATACAGTCATGAAGAGGTTTGGGTACTCCAATCTCGCTGGGGGATTTCAAACCGAAAAGAAAACCAGCCTTTGTCAAGCCATAGACATAAAACATAAACCAATGGCGCTCAGCCTTCCAGTTGTATAACCCAAATACATCTGGGAGCCGGTCCCAAGCCCGGAAAAATGAGAGGGTTTGTTTTAGGAAGGGCATCCGGCAGTAAAAAACCCTGCCAATACCAAAACCATGAAAAAATTGTATTCTTAATTTGGTTACAATTGTTTATAAGGGATACCTTCCGGTGCGCTCGCCCATCAGAGGGGAGGGCAGGCTACAACACAGACCACAAGCGTCTACAGTAGCTTCTGTTTCGTGGCTACGAAATTAAAAAGGCTGTGAAACACTCATCTTAAAAAAAAAAAAAAAAAAAAAAAAAAAAGAAGAAGGAAATAAGGAAAGGAAGAGAGATAGAATGAGAGAAAAAGAATGAGAGATAAAGAGAGAGATAGATTGAGAGAAAAAGAATGAGAGATAAAGAGAGGTAATGAGAAAAGGAATGCGAAAGTGAGAGGAAAAGAGACAGAAATGAGGAGATAAAATTTAAAAGGAAAGGAGGGAATAAGAAGAAAGCTAAGATAATGAAAAGGATAATTATTTTCAGAGTGAGAGGGTGAGTATTGAAGGTACTTTCAAATGAAACTAGTTACTTTTTTACAGGGTGGTTCAATAGTATCTTCTCTCATCATATTGAATTTTGATGCATAGTGTTTTTTTATTCACAACTTTCTTAATGACTAATTCACCCATAATACCGGCTGAGGTATCATAAACAGGGAGTAGACATGTAGACAAGCAGTCTGGCTGGGGTACTATTAATAGGGAATAGACCAGCAGTCCGGCTGGGGGACTATAAACAGGGAATAGACCAGTATTGGCTTGGTTCTGGGGGCCCTTGTCAATTATTAGCCTTCTTGTAAAGACCGTAGTAGAAGTGCTGAGTCATTCCTCCACTGTCTGGCTACCATCGCATCGTTCACGATGACGCTACCCTATGATTAAATTTTTATTAATATATTTTTCTTCTTCTTCTTTCACTTTGACTTTACCCAAACCTACTTGGGCTCGGCATTGTTCAACCTAATGGTTGAGGTTGGTTGGTTGTGGCACATTTTTATGGTTGGATGCCCTTCCTAACGCCAACAATTCTATTTAATTTAACGTCTTGATTAGGACGGGGGTTTTACCCTACATTCCCTAGGAATCGTACAAGCTACCCACATTAACCTCACCAGCCTGGGTAGGGCCGGAATATTCTTAACTATCTCATATGAATTTTCTGGGTCATTTGTGTACACGTTAAATAGTACAATTCTGAAGTAAATTATGAATTAAGCCATGACCATGTGAAACATGTCTTTCCCATGTTACTTCAATCAAGGTAGTCAGCAGTGGAATATGGACTTTTCGGAGAACGGTTGAACCTGGATGTAATGGAAAACTTAATGAAATAGAGAAAATCAGAGAACTGATTTTATTAGGAACCTCTTATTGAATTTTTCCTCCTTCCCAAGGATTCTATTATATTCAGGTTCGACTTTTATGCTGATTCATTGAAGACTCTTTATGCTGATTCAAAGTTTCGAGAAAAAGAAATGTAAATGTTCCCTCACATCCCGTCTGATGACTCAGATTATTTATGGATTTTTTCATCTTTTTTTCAAGTTATTGAAGAAAAATAAATATACATTTTCGAAGAAAAAAAAATATTATTTAGTAAATGTTTCCTCAGTTAAATCCCGTTTGATGGAGTAAAGATTATTTATATTCCACCTTGTACCAGAGGAAACACACAGAACACGAGAGAGTAGGGATGAAAAGATAATTAGGGTTTTGTAGTGTATGAATTATTGAGCAACGCACATATTGTATGAATTGTGTTCCCGTGGAAACTGTATCAGGATGAACTATGTAAGTCTGAGTTAGTTTTCCTCAACTTGTGGAACTTAGCTTTTTCCCATTCTTATTATTATTATTATTGTTAAAAAAATTATTAGATATTGGCCATGTGTACAGTATAAAAAAATGTGTTCCTTTGTGTTATTATATCACAATTTTAATGGGTTGCGCAGAATTACAGGACTTTTTCGTATCTTTAGTACTCCAAAATCTTATTTTTGCATATAATTACGCCACTGGTCGCTGCTAACATTAAAGCAGCTACTCATTTTTCCTAACGAGGTACGAGTGGACCCTGAACACCCAAGTACAGAGCAGGAAAAATCCTGCCCCGCTGATGTTCAAACCCGGATCACCGTGCGTGCAATGCCTAGCGCGCTAACTCAATCGGCAACGGTGACTAGTGTACAGTACAAATAATTATTACAAAAAATGGAAACAATAAAAAGAAAAAAAAAAAAATGGATAAATATAGACGACACAAAGCCCTAACTAAAGGGCGGGGTTATTGCCTATGACAATCTCTTCCACCCAATTTTTTACTTCCGAAAATATCTAATATTAGAAATCGGAAAAAAAATTCAACTCATTCTTCATCTATTTTTCTTCTTCTTTGTTTACTTACTATTATTTTTTGTCATGCTCATGATCATCATTACCAGGAACCATCTTTCTATCTTTTTCTTTTATGAGTCCCTTTTTTTCTCCTTTTTTGGCATCATTTTCACTGTGCTAATTAAGTAATTTTGTCCATTAGTCTAACGATTGAAACTCTGGGTTTTATGGTTATTTGTCGTAGGATTTTATTATCTAAACCATTAATTTTATTATCAATTTTTTCTAAATGGGGGAGAATGGCGTTATCGGTGATCAATTTATATTTAAAATTATCGTGTTTAATTTATCTTAAATGATTAAATTTTTCAAACATTTTCTAGCCTGGATTGGGCCGCAATGGCAGCACAACGAAGTCTTCACCTCGCTGGACGTTACGTAACTTCGGATATCCTATGAGAACCAGTGCATTCAACGCGCCATCGACACGCTGGCACTGATTGCATTGTCTTTGATTTCAGCATAACTCTCATCCTTTCCTAGTTCGTGTTTTTCTGATTGTCTATACATTGTCTTTGGTTTCAGCATAAGTCTCATCCTCTCCTAGTTCGTGTTTTGCTGATTGTCTATACATTGTCTTTGGTTTCAGCATGTGTCTCATCCTTTCCTTGTTAATTTTTACTGATTGTCTCTACATTGTCTTTGATTTCTACATGTGTCTCATTCTTTCCTAGTTTATTTTTACTGATTGTCTATACTTTGTCTTTGGTTTCAGCATGGGTCTCATTCCTTCCTAGTTTGTATTTTACTCATTGTCTATACCTTGTCTTTGATTTCAGCATGTGTATCATCCTTTCCTAGTTCGTGTTTTACTCATTGTCTATACATTGTCTTTGGTTTCAGCATGGGTCTCATTCTATTCCTGGCGTATGGCGCCCAAATCCTGCACACCCACCTCTCCCGCAGGAGGAAAGCCCTCACCTTCCTCTCCTACTTCCTCCTGGTCATCTATTCCGCCAAGACCATCAGCCGAAACTACGACTGGCACTCGCGACAGAGCTTGATAAAGTAAGTATCGTGTCAATATTTTTCTTTTTTATATTACTCCCGATGAATTTCCAATATTAGAAATCGGAAGTATTGTAATTGTTATGCAATAATAAATATTTTTTTTTTCAGAATTTTTAAATGTGCTTCATCAATGATGATTTTTTTAAATAATGAAAGCGAGTGCTTAACCACTGTTAAGTGGGCTATTCGTGCGCTCAATTATGCAATTAAAATTATAACAGTATATGAATGGACTTTATTTTTGAAACCATGACGTGATTCAATGTCAGGGGATAAGATAAAAAGAAATTTTAATGAACTCTCTTAAAATGAAAGACATGAAAATAATAATGTGTTTCTTCGTATTATTATATGACAATTTATTGGGTAGAGCAGAATTAGACTTCCGTATACGAGGTTTGGCTATTAAGTTCGTAGACTCTTCCCATAAAACGATGTGTGTTTAACTTACCCAACTTTAGTAGTTATCCCCTTCAATGTACTCCCCTCCTCTATCCCTATAACGTTCTAAGCAAATTTTCCATTGATCAAAACAGTGGTGGAGGTCATTTTGTGTGAGGCCTTCCAAGACTTCTGCCGGTTTTTTCTTAACGGCATCTACGCTGTCAAATCTGGTACATTTCGGGCCAGATTTGAGATATAATGAATGAGTTGCGAGTGACTACTGACATGAAAGTAATGTTGAGAGATAAGAAGTAACATGAGGGTTAGTATTAAAGAATCAAAGGATACCAATGTGAGATTAGAAAAGTGATCAGAACAATGCGAAGTCCAGTCTTCAAAGATTCTCTATTATATCTTTTACATTATACAATACATTAAAAAACTGTAGAAAACAGGGATAGAGATATAATCGCAAAGAAGAAAGCATAAACAGAAAGCAGGAACAATAAGGAAAAGCCACCCTCTGTGAAAACAACGCAAAAGACGTAGAAGAAAAAGAAGAAAGAAAAAAAAACAGAAGTCAAAAAGAAAGATATGGGGTCAAGATAAAATTTGGCCCGTTGTTTCGGCTCCATTAAGTTGGAATTAAATTGAAAATTGAACCTAATGTAATGGACCTTGTTATTAGCTATTTCTCCCAGAAACACGTATAGGGTTATTACAAAGTTGTGTTGCTGTGTCGGTAACATAGCTTTCTTGGGATCATCATATCATAGGGTGAAGTCATCGTGAACGATGGCAGCCAGACAGTGAAGGAATGACTCAGCACTCCTACCACTGTCTTTACAAGGAGGCTAATATTTTATTAATTTTTTCATGCATACACGCGCAATAACACTATCGCATTTACGTATATGATATTAAAAAAAAAAATAATAAAAAAAATAACACTCTTTAGTAGAAGGTAACCACCAAGCGAGGTCAATGCTCAAAGCATTTTCTACCACCTAACCCTCAGATTCTTATTATTATGTGGTCACAAACTCAAATGAACGAGGAAAAAGTCATGCACTGGGTGAGATTTGAACCAACGGATTCCTACGCTACCTGGATTACTAGACCAGCACGTTAACCAATTGACTACCAGTGCACTTTGTACCTACAATATACTGATAAAATATACATGTACTTAAATATAACATAATGCAGTAAATAGATAAAAATTAGAATTAACATCACATTGACTTCAGTAAGTCGATATGAACGCAGTAGATTTTCAATTCGGAAGGTCGGTGGTTCGACCCCCAAGAATCGTCAGATAAAGTAGAGAGGCTTTGATTAATCAGTTTCTCGATAGCTACCTACATGCTTTTGTCGTCAACTATAAAGAGAAAGTAAAGTATAAGGAGCTTGGAAGAAAAAGAAAGATAAACTTTCTTCTAGAAAAGTTGGAGCTCTTAACCTAATAAAACCCGCTGTGCTCTAAGCTCTATAATGTATATAAAGAACCTTACGATATCTTTAGATACTCTTGGTAGTACATAGTTGTAGTAAAATATCACATTATCAGTATATTATTAATAATTCTTTATTATCCTTGCATTCTCCAATTTTTTGAGATGACAAGCGCTTTAACCTTGTCATCTCACATGACGTTCGCGCTTTTGAATAGTGATAATGTAATGAAAATTTTCTCAATTCGAAACTCTATCCATTTGTGAAGTCCTCTACTATCTTTGTAAGCTTGACATTGATTTTATGGACAACCTTTCATTTGTATTGTTTTTTGTAAGAGAGGTATGCTTCTTTGTCTATTCTTGCTCATTGATTCTTATTACTTTCCATTATTACAGGGCGGATCTGCACACTTTGCCTCACAACGCCAAGATGCACTACAACTGGGCAAACTATTTGAGAGAAGACGGAAGCAAGGATGCGTTAGCTGAACACCATTACTTTGAGGCCTTGAGGTGAGTTTAACTTCTTCACAGTTTTCAAATTTGAAAACGGGTATATCTTCCGATCATTTTTTTTATTAATTTTTTTACAGTAATTGTATCTTATATAATTACTGGAAATATGACAGATGATAATACAATATTGGAAACAATATGGAACCGTTTATCTGTGCCTTCAAAAGTATTTTTAAAAATGGTTTCTGTCCTAGTTGATAGAACATAGAACTCTTGAGATAAGATTAAATAGTTTTTTATTTCTTTTCATTTTATAAATAAAACAATGCATTCATTTCTTCTGAAGGCAATGCTGACAACACACTGGCAGCATTGCCCCTCTGAATCGCCAAACTTATTTTCTCTGTTAAATAGCTCTTTGATCTTGGGTCTCCAGTTTTATCAATCATTTTCTTCCCAATTGTCCTTATCCATTCTTTTCCTTCCTTACACCAAACTCCCATCGTCTCAACAGCCATCACAACTAAATCAAACCCTCTTGCCTTTATGTCTGAATACTTTGTATGTTTTCTTTGGACAGCCATTTCTGCAGCGGCGCCAGCATCTTTCGCAGTTTGATTCAAATTGTATTATCAATATATCAATCAATATTGGAAACAATATTGTATTATCATCTGTAAACAATATTGTTTCATACAATATAATCTGTAAACAATATTATAACAATACTCGCCGTGGCGTAACGATTGTGACTACTGCCCGTAGTTCAGAGATCCTGAGTTCGATCCCCGGTCGGAGCAGATTTTTCATACGGAAAATTCTGTTCTTTCCCTTCATGTGAGTCTGGCATTTCCGGTCCTACCCAGGCTGGGTGAGGTTAATGTGGGTAGCTGGTACGATTCCCAGCGAATGGAGGGTAAAACCCTAGTTCTAATCAGGACGTCAAATCAAATAGAATCGTTGGCGTTAGGAAGGGCATCCAGCCGTAGAAATGTGCCAAAACGGACGTTGTTCAACCATGAGGTTGAACAACGTCGACCCTGCTTAAGCGGGATATGACAGAGTAAAAGAAGAAGAAGATTGGAAACAATATAAACAAGAAAAAGATAAAATAAACAGATTATCATATTTGTGTTATTCACTTTCGTGATATCACAACTACTCAAACTCGCTTTACTAAATCTATGCTGAAACCGGGACTTGAACCACCGCCTTATCGATCAAGCTTCTGAGATCGGGTAAAATAAACAGATATTTTTAATATTAAATCAGTAACAGTATTAACATTAGTCATCCTTTTGTTGTGTCTTTTTCTCCATCCCTCAGTATGAATTTTCATGTATCTGAAAACCTTTAATCTAATTTATAACTTGATAAAGATGATTTTTGACCAAATTTATTTCTAATGTAGTCATAATGCTCGTGAAAATGTGTGCTGTATGTACTCACTGCTGAAAGAACCCATCTACAATTCTACCTACCTCCTACTTAACAAATTAACACAATAATATCCAAAGAAATATTTTTTCTACATTTTCTTTTGCAATCTGACATTTCCTTGAAACGCAAATGATTTGTGTTGAAAGACTTGTACAAGAGCAAATAGTTAGTACAAGTGCTTTACTACAGTAATGCCTCTTGACATAATAATAGCATAATTAGCACCATTCCTATGAACGCCTTGTATTTATGGTGATTATGCAATGTGCAATCTTTTTCGCGCCCTCTCATTCTTTCTTTCCTTCTCTGTTTCTTCCTCTCTCTTTCCCTCTGTGTCTCTTTCTCGCACTGGTTACAGTGTTTACTACTCCTTTTGTTTTTATCTTTCTCTTCAACAGTTCTTTTAACATTATCCTCAACAAAATCTCACTACTAGTTCTTCACTTTCTGCATCTATCTCTTCTCTCTCTCTCTCTCTCTCTCCTCTCTCTCCTCTCTCTCTCTCTCTCTCTCTCTCTCTCTCTCTCTCTCTCTCTCTCTCTCTCTCTCTCTCTCTCTCTCTCTCTCTCTCTCTCTCTCTCTCTCTCTCTCTCTCTCTCTCTCTCTCTCTCTCTCTCTCTCTCTCTCTCTCTCTCTCTCTCTCTCTCTCTCTCTCTCTCTCTCTCTCAATCTTTATATTTTTTCCTTCACAGCTACTTATTCGAGAAAAGTTCCTGTTATTTTACATTATTATTTATAAGATAGTTCCGTATAAAATCCTTTTCCACAGTGCTGCTTTTCTCAGTGGGAAGGAAATCACCGTGTTGCGATCGTAACAAGTTACCAGGATGTAGTCAGAGGAAAAGATAAGGGGGCGAGAGCTGAGAAGAGTTAGAGAAAGATACGAAGATGAAGACGAGATACAGAAAAGGATGGAAAAAAAATGTTCTTGAAGATAGAGAGAGAGATAAAGAGAGAGAGAGAGAGAGAGAGAGAGAGAGAGAGAGAGAGAGAGAGACAGATAGATAGAGAGAGAGGTATTTCATTTTCTTACTTCCAAGAAATTTCTAATATTAGAATTCGGAAGTATTGTGTTCATTTTTGTAAAAAAAAAATATTTTTTGCTCCGATTTCAATTTTTTTGTTTTCTTCGTTAGCAAAATAATTTACTAGGTAACTATTATTAGATATCCTGATACCCTCGAACTAGGTATGTCAATGGAAAAGTGAACATGTAGATTACATTTTTTTTTTTAAAAATGAGTATTTCACAGCCATGAAACAGGAGCTACTGTAGACAGTTGAGGTCTGTGTTGTAGCCTGCCCATCCCTTAGTAGCCTGTGTTGTAGCATCCCCTCTGATGGGCGAGAAGTGACACAATACTTCCCAATAGGTGCTGGGTCAACTCAGCGCACCGGAAGGTATCAATTACAAACAACTGTAACCAAATTTTGAATACAAATTATTGGGGGATCGAACCCGGGACCTTCCGCATGACAAGCGAGTGTTTAACCACTGAGCTAATCGCGCGCTCAATATTACTAATCTACCTACTTTCAGTGTTGAATACTGAATGTTATTCTAGAATCATCTTTTCAATATAAGATGGCGGACTTATAAACTAAAAATCAGTTATTTGAATAACAAGTATCGAAAATAGTAGTAATGCAACAATGGCAACTTATTCTATTATTTCACTCGCCATCGTAATAATATTCAAGTTATAATGTTGAACATTCCTAAGTTACTTCGATATTTCCCTAAATCAGGATATGGATGTACTGTCTCTCTTAGATTCAGAGATACTAGGAAAATTGTAAGGAGTCCACCTTATAAAGATGGGGCTGGATTACCAGTGCTCTACTCTATTACCAGTGATGTCAGTCTATTGATTAAATATTAAAAAATTGATTTAATATTTGATTAAATATTAAGTCAAACCTTTAATTTGATCATTATTTCTTTTTCATAGCGATGTCAGTCTATTGATTAATTATTAACTGTTCTGATTTACTCCTTTAGAAAAAAAAAGGATGTACTGAATACCAAGGGCATCCATGGATGTTGGATGCCCTTAGAATGGAAAGGATCAACCGCTGTCCAGAGAAAGGGATATGACGAGTTGCTTTGCAATCTGGTGACTAGTCAGCCCAAATGTGACCAGTGCCAAGTGTGACGCGGAAAGTTTAAAAAACATTAAATAACAGCTCATGCAGTTCAAAAATTGCAAACAGGGTGGCGAAAGTGTATATGTCTGAAATTCGTGATTTTTTTTTTTATATCTAGAACATAACATTGTATACAATCATTTAAGATAGAGGCGATGAAATAAAGCTAATACATATCACCTGAATTTCAGAAGGATTTGTGGCTTCTTGGTAACTGTATATTTATGAGAAAAAATGGACCTTTAATACACAATGATATAAATTGAGGCTTGCTGAAAATCAATCTATGTCAAAATCGGCTTTCGGCTCATCCCTTAGCTGAGTTTGTAGAAGTCTACAATTTATAGTTTTATTTACTTTTAAATAAAGTTTGATGTTTATTTCTTTTACTAATCTATGTCAATCCCCGGTATAAGAGAACTCAGGGACCGGAATTTTTTATCCAGGTTTCCCTTAGAAAGAGATTATCTTTCCTTATTGAAGGATAAATTTGACCTGACTTATATCCAAACTCATTCGTACGACTCATTTTTATACATATTTAGCCCTTTAGCTAGATATACAACATATTTAGCCCTTCAATGGGGAGTTTTTTTTGCCAATCTTCGAAAGAAATTGCTCTAAAATATATTGGTTATTAATTTTAAATATTCAATTGCACCCTGTAAAATATTTTTTTTTTTTTTAGTGGACATTTCTCTGAAGAGATGAATTTCATTTTATGAATGAGAGGAAAAGGGGGAGGAATCAATTGGAGACATGGGCAGAGAGATAGAGAGAGAGAGAGAGAGATAGAGAAGAAAAAATATTTTCAGGAAAATCTATTTTTTTCTATTCATCGTCCAATTTCATTCTATTATTTCATATCATTATGACGTTTTGTTGTCCTTCTGACAATACCAAGGCTGCTTTACTCAAAGCTTTTGCCTTATGCTGCAATTCTAAGCGAATGTACGGTTGTACCATATTATTATTGTTATTATTAAGTACTTTTTTTAGATATAAATGGACATACGTACAGCACAAATGATTATTTTAACAATGACAACAATAAATACAATAAAAATGAAAAAGAATAGAAAAATGTATCTGACAATCTCTTCCACCCAACCATATTGTAACATCCAAAGTCATTTCTGAATCATTATTATAATTATATTTTTTATTATCATCTAAGTCAAGGGAGAAAAATATTTTATACATTGAGAGGTAAAATTCACTACTATTACCACCTTTGAACCACCGAAAGATTTCCTATTAGAAAGACCCAAAAATCCTTATTATATGTCTGTCGCGGTAGCTCAGTGGTAAAACTGGTAAAGGTCGGTGTCATGACAATTTAGCCCCCCCCCCCCCCCCCCCCATTTGTGATTTTGATCACATAATAATACGGCTTACTGCTGGAATAATGGGACTCAGTTGTCCTAATCGGCATGTATAAATAAGGTGATTTTATTATTAATATTATAAACCAAATGCTGGAAGATAGAATTTAAAATTCCTTCCCGGGCGGATATTATAACTTTAAATTCACCCCAATATCTTCTAACCGCCTGAGATTAGAAATGGGACATAGTTTCAGGGAAAAAAAATGCTTCACACTGAAAATGAAATTAAATGATATATTATATCAATATACAAACCTCACATAAACGCGTTGAGATTCTAATGTTGGCCAAAAAACACAAA
Source organism: Bactericera cockerelli (assembly GCA_024516035.1). Taxonomy (NCBI): domain Eukaryota; kingdom Metazoa; phylum Arthropoda; class Insecta; order Hemiptera; family Triozidae; genus Bactericera; species Bactericera cockerelli. Next base: position 36,794,688 of record CM044960.1, on the reverse strand, counting down.
GTAAGCAAGTAGATTCCACCAATCAGAGGGCTCCAAAAGTACATGGTTCGACTACCAATACCTTACATTCTTACTATTGCAATACTTCTTACATTATTCTGCTTGATAAGGGAATGGGTAGTGAGTCAAAATTTATTTTTGCTTGAATATAGAACTGACAGAAGGACCCATTTAGATTTCGGAATTTGCATATCAAAGTATGTTGATAAAAAGGCAGTGTAAACATCTATAAAAATTGTTAAAAAAAAAAAAGCAGTGTTATGATTATGATGTAATTTTGACACTATGATCAACGAATCAACTAATTATTAATTTTGCTTGACTATTAAATTGTATTCAACAGTATAAAACAATCTTTCACTATTCCACATTGTCCTGTTCATAACCTGGGCAAACTCTAGCCAAGTCCTGCATCGAGCAAAGAGCATTCACAATTCACATTTTATTTAGAATGCTTCATAGAGCCAGCGTCGATGGCATGTTGAATACACCGGTTCCCTTCAGAACACCGAAGTTAAGCGACATCCAGCGAGGTTAAGACTTGGATGGGTGACCATTCAAATTCGAATTCTCGTGACGCTGGCTTTTCCCGGCCCCACTCAGGCTGGGTGAGGTCAATGTGAGTAGCAGGTTTGTGAGTTTCCTGCGAATGGAGGGTAAAACCCCCGTCGTGATATGACCATGGCAGTTGAAAGCGACGTTAAACCCCACTTAAAAAAAAAAAAAACTCTCTACTCACATTTAGAAAAAATCCCTACAATATAGGGATTTATTAAAATCATGAACTCGTTCTTTGCTGCCACAATCATATTTATTTCTTTCACTAGCAAAGAAAGAAAAAAGTTGAGCTCAACTTCAAACAAAAGTAGAGGAACATAATTCTGCAGCTTTAATCCAATAAATTCTACTAGAGTTGTGGAGCTAGCGAAAATAATAACTTTATGTCAAAATATTAAATTGCTCTTGCGCTGTTCTTTGAGAAGTTACTCTTCAGAAATGTCTGAAACTTTCTGAAATAAATGAAAGTTAATAAGTTGAAAATGTAGGGTACCTGGTGTTGCATGACGGATCCCAACTTGGGGCCGTTCATTTGTTTAATAGCGAAAAAGAACAAGGCTTATTCAAAAGACTAGAAGCCGAATTATGAAACAGGATTAGATGAATAAAAATGGACACTATCCTTTAACATGTCCTCTGGTGAGAATTTCAACCAATCACAGCGCCCCAATAGCCTGAGTGAAGTGATAGTTTACTCAGATTAATCCAATCTTGTTTCATAATTCGGCTCTTAATTATTTAATCTCTCTCGCAAACTTAAGCAAAATTAAAAATATATATAAGTATTGCAACTTCTCATTTTTCTGTTTATACTATTTAAATAGAGAGGTTAGTCGATGACATGGACATCTAGTACAACTTCTTACTTTTCTGTTTATACTGATTTAATACTTTATTGGAAAACTAGATAATACATACTGCAACACAGGACATGAAATGAAAAGAACTCTATTGAATATGTATTGAATCAAGAGGCGAGGTTAAACCCTGTGGCTTTCTCTTCCACCCAGCTAATGTTCTACCTTAAGGGTACAGTTGTTTCGGGAATTATGACCGAAACGGGGACAGGTCGCTAGCTTTCTCTATGGAAAGGGTGTTAGCGGCTCTGGATCCACAAATAAAATATTAAATCTACCAAAACGAAAAAAAATGTAACAGCTGAGATAAGATATAAATTAATAACTACTTTTACTTTATTACTTTAGAACTTAAGTTATTACCTGCGACACACTTTTCCAACCAACCTTTATTTGAATACTAGCGGGCTGTCGCCCGCTTTGCAGGCCGAGGCATGGCCGTGAAAGCAAAAAAACCCTTTTTCGCCAATGGCAGGTGTTGTAGTGGGAATTTCGAAAAATGCCGTCTAGACTATAAGACAAAGCTACCTACCAAATTTCAGCTTCCTAGGACTTACGGTTTGGCCTGTAGAGCGATGATCAGTCAGTGGTCAGTCAGTCAGTGACTTTGACATTTATATATTAAGATGTGACCATATTATTATTTTAATCTTTATTAGGAGGACACAATATTTACAGTAGATGTAAAAATAAAATAAAAGATAAAATACTAGGAAAGATAAATAAATAAAGAAGAAAATGATATACTAGGTGGAAGAGATAGCCAAAGGCAATAACCCCGCCCTTTAGTTAGGACATAATGTTATGTATATATATTTTTTTTTTTTTCTTCTCTTATATTGTATATTAAAATTGTAATTATTTGGGTTGTATATAATATGTCCAATTAGTAAAGTGTAAATAAATAAATAAATAAAACTACTAGTGTCCTAACTAAAGGATGAGGTTACTGCCCGGGGCAATCTCTTCCACCCAACCGTTTGACAAAAAGACTCCGTGGGTTAGGTGACAGAAAATGCTTTGAGGTACAGACTGAGGATCTTGAATTCATTTATGAACCGCTGCGCGCTGCTTGGAAGTACTTAAGTAGAATACACCCGGACGCATATTTGGCTGTGTTATCTGAGATGTTGGTAATGTGGGTGTTGAAGACTCTTGCATTCAAATTTTGACTGTTCTTGCAGCTCTTCGCGTCTGCTTTTGAAGGCACATCAGCGTCGTTGAGTCCCGAAGGAGAACATTTCCTGGAATTTTGGAATCAGGCGGATATATTTGGAAACATTATGGCAGTCTCAATTCTGTCATGTGAGTTTTGCTTGTTAGAGATCGAAAATGGTTAGAAACTTAATTCTAATGAATTGTTAGGAGTTAACCGGATTTCTAGTAATTCAAAAGCCTTCTTCAGTCAGGTCCCGTTGGAAAATATTTCCTTGGAAGTAAAAAAGGTGGGTGGTAAGGTTCGAAAACATTTCTGGAAGCTCAAATTCTGTTTTTCAGCTAAAAATCCTTCGAAATTATCATACAAATAATTAATAAGAAGAGATCGAGAGGGAGGATTGGGGAATATTTCTGGAAGTTAAAACTGAATTTTTTGCTGTGCCTGATGTTAATGATTAAAAATTGTCAGAAATATGAGACTTTGACGAGACTCCACACCGAAATTACCGAGTATTCGAAATTATGCTTCAGATTTCACGATCAAATTTCGCGGAAATCACAAATTAGTCTTCTTAAGGCGAAATTAATAGACGCATTTCGCACCCTCAGAATTAGATGGTGATATGTCAAAAACACCAACTTTTGGGAAATCGCAAAAGAAAGTTTGACTTATCGCTGTATTAATACAATAAAAGCTACTGTTTTGATGTATATGTTCTTAAGTTGAGCATGTTCTTTTCTATAGTTCTATGTAAAAAAAATGTATTTTTCTTCAAAAGAACTTACCTTTGTAACCGTTCGAAAAAAAGGCATTTTGACTTAAAACTTCATTCTATGATTTTGCCTTTTTTCGAGAAAAAATCAATTTTTTAATAAGTTGATATCGTATTATATTACCTTTTCTTCGATGAGAAGTGAACAAAAGTGGGTATTATCTCGAAAAAAATTCGAGATAGCACCATCTATTTACAATTTTGAAATGATAGTACCTTGATAATTTAGTTTTATAGCACTATATTACCATATGAATCGAAGAATAAAAGACAATTTGAAACTGGAGGTACATTAAAATCTATGCTTTTGGTATTAAGTCAGAAAAAAAGAAAACTCATTCAATTTTTTTTCATTGTGAGCATGTTTTTAATATAATAAGTCAATTAACAAAAAGAGGTCTAAAGAGCATGAAAACACTGCAAATGATATCGATGTTTTTTGTGTTATTTCTTCGAAGTCTTCATGGAAATTTGGCTGTTACTCACCTCTTAGTATCTGGTATTACCCCCTCGAGCTTGTATGACAGCCTGCAATCGATTTCTCATGGACTTGATTAGGTTGGCAGCCGTTTCTTGAGGGATAGTCTCCCACTCCTCATAAAGCGCCTGTTTCAGGTCCCTGTGGTTCATTGGGGGCGGGTTTTGAGCATGGACACGTCTTTTAAGCTCGTCCCAGAGGTGTTCAATAAGATTAAGATCAGGACTGTTGGCTGGCCAGTTGAGGGTTCAAATACCGGCTTCTTGGAGAAAGTCACTTACAATACGTGCTGTACGAGGTCGGGCATTGTCTTGCATTAACACGAACCCATCACCCACAAAACCTGCATAAGGGACAACATGATCTTCAATGATGTCAGTGACATACCTTTCTGCAGTTAGGTTACCTCCTTGTCCTCCACAATTGATGATAACGAGCTCTGTTTTAGTTTCCATAGAGATTCCACCCCAGAAGATACAAGATCCTAAACCAAAACTCACAGTTTCTTGAATATAACATTGATTATACCGTTCACCTGGTCTACACCCTTTTACGTCTGTCATTGAAGAACAAGCAGGGTCGGCTCTCATCCGTGGACAGAACGTGCCCCCATTCCCCATTTCCTCAATCAGCGTGTTCAAGGGCAAATTGTAAATGACGTTGTCGGTGTTGTCTGTTGAGTTTGGGTCCCGTAGCTTTTCTTCTTGGTATGAGACCTTTCTCTTTCAAGCGTCTCCTTACTGTCCAAGGGCTAACATCAACACCAGTGGCCATAACAAGCTGCTGTTGGACCTCAACACCAGACATGTCTCGATTTTTTAAGCTTGTCATGACAGCAAATCGGTCCTCCTGGGCAGTTGTCTTCTTTGGTCTGGCAGATTCTGGTCTTTGATCATAGCTACCTGTCTGCCGATACCTTTGGTAAATTCTGTTCACCTTAGACTTCGACAAATTTAGCTCCTTAGCAACATTTCTTTGCTTAACACCTTGACTCACAAGTAAAACCACTTTCACAGCTATGGAGTGCGATGTCTCCATGATGAAAAGAAAAATTCAACTGAATTTCCTTCCTCTTAGTGTTGCATTTAAGGAAATTCAATAATTTACTGGCCAAAAAAGCGTTATCACAACAAAAAATCAAATTTAAAATACCCTCGGTGCACGTATTTTCATCAACAAAATGAGGTATTTCTGGAAAGTGGCCATTATCATTGTTGCATAGTACATAACCCGGACACATTGTGTATTTTCTGAAAGGTATAAGTACAAGCTTTTCAAATATATGTATACTTTAGCAACTTCATGCCACACAAATTGACCAGGACCAACTGAAACGGTGAAGTGTCCTGTCCCGAATTTTTTGCTCTCAAGTGTAAGTATATCGAAAATACCGGGCCAGATTATTTTTAAGTCCAAAAAAAAAAATAATAATTTATAAAAGAAAGTAATATAACATAATCTTTTGTATTAGTAATTTCTACCTTGACAAAACACAAAAAAAATGTTCGACAAAGAGAGTGATATTTCAAAAAAATCATGCACAATTCAGTTTTTATGTCAATTACTGAAAATAAAATTTAATAAAGAGAGTGATAAATCAAAACTTACGCAAATATCACTATATTCCAAGAACTGTACGTCTCGATCCAAGGAGCTCTTGGTAACAAGTGATCGTAATACCATCTTGTTCCAACGTCCCTCCACTTTTTCGACATAATCAATAAACAACACTAGCGCTATCTCGGGAACGGTAAGAGCTAGAATTATAATTCTTATACCAAACGAAAGGTCTCGTTTCGCTTATTTCGATAGAGTAATAAAAAAAATTTCATGATTTTTGACATATCACCATCTAATTCTGAGGGTGCGATTTGTAATACCTCTGTGTCGGTAAGTCTAGGATTACGTACTGCGTCTAAGCTTCCCAGACGCCAATTATTGCAGCTTCCCTTGTTCTCAGACGCCAATTACTTTAAAGTCACCTCTTTTACTTCCGAGAAATTTCTAATATTAGAAATCGGAAGTATTGTGTTCGTTTTTGTAAAAAAAAATATTTTTTGCTCCGATTTCAATTTTTTTATGCAAGTGTTTGGTTTTTTTCTGTGTCATATTGTTTTTTTGAGTTTTCATATTTATTATTGATGTTTATTTTGCGATTGCTAAATTAGAAGAGGTTTTTGATTTGTAACGTTCTCAAAAGTGTACCTGTAAAATGTGTTAAAAAAAAGAATACCATTACTCTTTCAATAACTATGTACCTATCATTTTATTGGTGTTTTCTGTTTGTGTTACTATCGTTTATTGTCTGTATAGTGTTCCATGGTACAACATGATGTATATTGTGCAATATACGCCGTATTTTGTAAATGATACATTGCTACACACACAAAATAACCAAACTAATGAAATGCAAAAGAAGTCAAATTTAATCTGGATATTAAAGAAACATTAAAGCAGCTACTCATTTTTCTTCACGAGGTATGAGTGGACCCCGAACACGAACACCCAAGTACAGAGCAGAAATACTGCCCGCTGGGGATCGAACCCAGGTCACTGTGCGTGCAATACCTAGCGCGCTAACTCACTCGGCCACGGTGACCACTTATATTTTGTTTATATCTCTACCCAAATATTTTTCTCTTGTATACTTCCAGTTCTATCACTTTCATACACACATACACACACACACACACACACACACACACACACGCACAATCCTTCTCTCTCTCTCTCTCTCTTTCACACACACACACTCTCTCTTTCTCTCTTCCTCTCCTCATACCGACAATTCTATAATGACAATAAAAAATTTAACTACCAGACACTTTGCCACCTCATCCATTTTGTATTTTTGTCTCTATCCCTGTCCTTGTCTATGTAACTCTTTTACCCTGCTCCTCTCAATGTCTCTCATTTTTCCTTTCACACTCTTTATTGCCTGTTTCTCTGCATATCCTCTTTCTCTCTTCTTTTTCCCCTCTCTTCTAGTTTTTTGTTCCTCCCGCTTTCTCTGAATCACTTTTTCTCACATTTTTCCTATTTATCCTTAATTCCTGTTTAAAAAAGCCTTGAATCTCTCTCGTTTTCCTTTCTCACACTTAATCCTTTTCTCTTCGGTTTCCGCTGTCTATCTATCTATCTCTCTCTCATTTTTCCTTTCTTACATTCTCTCTTCTGTTTTCGCTATCAATGTCTCTCTCTCTTCTCTTTCTTTCTCTCTTAATATCTTTCGATCTCTTCTCTCTCTCTCTCTCTCGATCTCTCTTCTCTCTCTCTCTCTCTCTTTTATTTATTCCACTATTTCATCCCCTTCTTTCTATTTCTCTTTTTCAGTTTACCTTTAACCTTAGTTCCCAGAAATTTTTGTTTTAATGTACATATGTCTGGCTATAGCTCTTTTTCCTGAGCCCATCTACAAGCCTGTTCTCTCTCATTTAGAATTCACCTCTTACTTTTGCCTCAATTTCTCCCCCTTTTGTTTTCTCTCTCTCTTCCCCCCCTTTCTCTCTCTCTTTCTTTCTCTTCCCCTCTCTCTGTCTCTGTCTCTCTCTCTCCCCCCTCTTTCTCCCCCCCTATCTCTCTCTTCCCCTCTCTCTCTCCCAATTTATCTCTTTCTTTCCTCTCTTCCATTGGATTTCTCTCTGTGTCCTCTCCCACTTTATCTTTCTATTTCTCTCTCTCCCCCTATCCCACTTTATATCTCTCTTTCCCATTTCATTTATCTTTCTGTTCTCTCCAATTTTATCTTTCTACCAATCTCTCTCTCTCTCCTATCATTCTCTCTTTCCTCTCTCTCATTTTATTTCTCTTTCTCTGTCCTCTCCGACTCTTTTTCCTACAATCCCCTATTCTCCATCTCTCCCAAAAGCATCTGACCACATAGGTACAAGCCCCGCGGGAATCCGACAACAAATTCAGAATTCCCGGACAAAAAGCAGAATGGAATATTGGGTGGAAGAGATTGGGTAGGAATATTGGGTGGGAGGGGCCAGGTTGAAGAGGAGAGGGACTTTTTGGGACGAAAGTGATTGAGGGAGAGAAAAAAAATAGATTTTTTTTTTGTTGAAATCCACGAAACAGGAGTTTATCCATGAAACAGGAGCCACTGTAGACACTTTTGGTCTATGTTTTAGGCCCATGACACACGTGCGAGTTTTAGACCCTTGACGCCGCGATTGTTTCTCGTAGCGTCAAAGCGTCAAAGCTTACTATAGGGTTGAAACACACGTGACACGCCAAGTGAAAGTAGCGAGTTTCGCCCGCCACGTCATCAGAAGAGGTGAGGGTATGACGCTTGGTACCTGCTACCCGAAATTGGAATATTGCTCGCACGTATAATTTTGAACTTTGGACCACACCATAATGGCACCAAAACAAGAGCCAATCGTATAGTATTCTATTATTATATTTAAAAGAAAAAAGAAAGTGACTGAAATGCAGAGAGAAAGAGAAGTGAAGAGGGAGGGAAGATTGGTAGAGGAAGAATAGGGGTTCAGAATGACAAAGAGAACAAAAAACAATAGTTAACTGTGAACAATAGGGGCCTGTTGAGGGTGAGAGTGAGAGAGAGAAAGAAGGAGAGAAATAAAGAGAGAGAGAGAGAGAGAGAAAGAAGGAGAGAAATAAAGAGAGAGAGAGAGAGAAAGAAAGAATGAGAGAGAGAGTGAGAGAGAGAGGAAAAAAAAATTCCTACAGGGAAAGAGAGAGGAAGAGAGAGAAAGAAAGAGAGAGAGTGAGAGGGAAACAATAAATGCCTATAGGTAGAGAGAGTATAAAAGAGGAAGAGGGAGAGAAAGAAAGAGAGAGAGAGTGAGAGAGAGAGGAAAATAAAAAATGCCTACAGGGAAAGAGAGAGGAAGAGAGAGAAAGAGAGAGAGAGAGAGAGTGAGAGGAAAATAATAAATGCCTATAGGTAGAAAGAGTATAAAAGAGGAAAAAGAGAGAGAGTGAGAAGGAATTAATAAATGCCTAATATAGGAAAAGGGAGAGGAAGAGAGAGAGAGAGCTAAGGGAACAAAAGGGTCCCTGTGATTTATAATGTTCAATAGCATATTCTTCAAAGATTTTCTTTCCCCATCTCTCTCCCCTACATTCTACAAATTCCCTTTCTCTCTCTCTCTCTCTGGTTTTATTATTCCTTTTTCTCTTGTTTTCATCATTTCTCTTTCTCTCCCTTTCTCTTTCTCTCTCAATTCTCTCTTATTTTATCTTCCTTTCTCTTTTTTCTCTATGTCTTCCATTCTCTTTCTAACTTATTTTTTGCTTCTATTTCTTATTCTCTATATTTCTCTTTCTCTCTCTCGGTTTTTTTATTCTGACTTGTTTCTTTCTGTATAGTGTCAGAGGACAACGAAAAGTCAACCAAATAAAGAAAGAAGAGAGAAAAAAATGAGACTCAATAGAAGAAAAATTAATGTGAAGAAGAGATAAAAAAAGAAAAGAAAGGAGAAAAATTGAGAGGCAGAAAACGAAGGAGCTGAAGACAAAAAGTGAAAATTACAACAAAAAAATACAACATATAAAAATAGAAAGAGATAAAGTCAATGAGAGGGAGAAGGAAAAAGGCAAAAGTTAGGGGAAGAAAGAAAATGTCGGGGAGATAGAAGAGGGAGAGAAACCTCAATTGAAAGTTTACACAAGTAGCATAGGTGAGGGAGAGAGAGAGAAAGAGAGAGGGAGGAAGGGAGAAAGGAAGTTGGAGGGAGAGAGAAATAGGAAGGGAGAGAGAAAGAGGGAGGAAGGGAGAGAAAGAGAGAGAGAGTAAGAGAGAGAGAGTAAGAGAGAGAGAGAGAGGGAGAGAGTAGAGGAAAGGGAGAAAGGAAGTTGGGGGAGAGAGAGAGAGAGAGAGATATAGAGAGTGAGAGAGACAAAGAGTGTAGAATGTAGGGACATAAATGTCGGGCTATCCTTGTGTGTGTTACAGACAAAGTCAGGATTTACCATCAAGACTCTACAGATGAACTTTCTGTTTTTAGTAAATTCTGTATAAGTTTATCTATGGCGGTGACCCCATGCCATTTGTTGTTTTGCACCAATTATACTCATATATGTCAATTGGTCGCTAAAATGATACATCTCTTGTGAGATTTAAAAAAATATTTATTGGTCTCTTGTTAAAATTTTGTATTTTTTATGCCACAAAAAAAGACATTTTTCGAAAAATTATCTGAGATTATATAAGTCGTTGAATGTCCCGTAGAGATGGTTCTGAAAATAGGACTTGCACACCCTGTATAAGAAAAAATGTAACCAACCTTGTAAACTGTGCCGCGACTTGTAATCTGGTCCTGGAGGTTGGTGGTTCAAGTCCCGGTTTCAGCATAGGTTTAGTAAAGCGAGTTTGAGTAGTTGTGATATAACAAAAGTGATTAACACAAATATGATAACTTTTAACTTTAAAAATTTGTGTTTGTGGCCACATAATAATAAGACACTGAGTGTTAGGTTGTAGAAAATGCTTTGAGCATTAATAATGCTTTGAGCATTAATCTCGCCTGGTGGTTACCATCCACTAAAGAGTATTATTATTAGTATTAATGTGATATCACAATGTGATTAATCAAATATAAAAACTTAAAAATCGAACACACGTCTTTTTGTAAAATTATGTCAGTTTATTAGGCAATCAAATTTCACAAGTGGCTGTATGGAATGGCCTCGCCTACCAAATGCCAAAAAAATAATTCACACAGTCCTTAAAATGAATCCTCACTGCAACATATCTACTCTATGAAGACATTTTCAATTTCATTAAATGTGGGTTAACTCTGGGCTCCCAGCTTTCCACGGGGTACAAAGGACAAAGAATGCTAACAAAGGCCGCCTTTATTTACTTCTGCTTTTTTCGGAAGGGTCTTTGTACTATAAGTTTATATTTTCCAAGGCAAATATACCAGCGGTGCTGAGCGGTGAGGAGGGGGGAGGGGGGGATGGGTTACAGTAAGGCGTTGGAAAGGATCTTTTGAGCCTCTTCTTTGCTTTTTTACCGGACATTTTATTGAACTTTTTACCGTTCACTTACGTACCGACTGCTCCTGACTTGTAAAACTGCAGTCAGTTCATCGCTTTGGCAACATTTCGGTTTTCATAAATTATAATAAATAAATATATAGTATAGTATAGCATAGTATAGTAGTGCTTTATTTAGACTGTCGGCTCGAGACAGTCTTTGTGTTATTATATCACAATTTCTAGTGGGTAGCGGAGAATTATAGGACTTTTCCATGTCTTTTAATATCCTAATATCTTATTTTTGCCTATGATTCCGCCACTGGTTGCTGCTCACATTAAAACAGCTACTCATTTTTCCTCACGAGGTAGACCTCGAACACCCAAGTACAGAGTATTCCTGTCCCGCTGGGGATCGAACCCAGGACACCATACGTGCAATGCCTAGCGCGCTAACATGCCACTTTATAATAAATACAAGATAAGAAGGATAAAAGACACTTGGTTAATAAAAATATTAGAGGATACAGAATTAATTTGAAAGACTCTTATCCAACCTTCAACTCTACCAGCATATCCCGACCTATCACAATACTGATGTCAAGTCTCCCATTTCCACAACAAAGTCTCCCGTTTCTCCAACTAGCTGAGGGCTTCACAATGCCACAGCAAACTTCTTTGTTCCTAGTTTTTTATTCAGTTTTATACAGCGCTGCTCAAGGGTGCTACACTTGCATCAGTATTTGCATACTAAGTATGGTATGAAACTAGTTTTATGGCTTGTGCATACAGTTTATAAAGGAGACTAGTAACAATTCAATATACCAAGAGTTAGCTCTAATTACGGCAAAAAAATACCAAATTACTTTGTACCAATATTTCTAAACAGCATGGTAACCTCACTACAAAATGTTGAAAATTAAAGTCACAACTGACACCATGTAGGTAAAGATATAATTTTGTTTAGAATTGAAATTTTTGGGAAAATCTTTACTATTTAACCCGGGATTAGTACGGTTCGATTTTGTAACGTATCCAGTACGTTACCGTATACGGTTGTGAGAAAAATCTCTCACAACCGTACTGATTGCGGGTTAATAATTTATAATATTAATAATTACGTACCTTTTAGTATATTATTGTAATGCTTTATTGAGTGGTCACTTAACTCTATGTGTCATTCAATCTTGCAAGTAGCCCACTTTTCTTAGAAGCCCTTCAAAGCTTAGGTAAAGTACCTTTGAATAAATGTTTCTTTATAAAGAAAATAAATAAATAAACTTATAAAATAAACTTATACCTATTTTATGACATACGCAAGTCCATCTTTAAGTCTCATAGAGATCTTTAAAGTATTTGCTCACATCAATGCAAAAAAAAGTGATGTCAAAGTAGGATGTCCACGAAAAATATCAGGTAAAAATGGAACTCTTATTCATTACCTAACTATGTAAGATAAAAATCCCTGTTATTTGTGTGAGAGTATGCGGTTCCTTTGTGTAAAAATTATTCAACTTAATGTTTATCTTTGTGAAAAAACATAATATGAACAATATCTATTAGGGAGCGAACAATACCTATCCGCACCGCCAAGTCAAATAGTAAGAAGAGATACCAAGAGAAATGTAATTTTGGTACGATAATGTTGAACTTTTCTGTCGAATTCACCCACCTCAGTAGGTTGATCGATAAAGCAACGGACTTGTAACCTGGAGGTCGGTGGTTCAAGTCCCAAAATCAGAAAAGATTTAGTAAAGCGAGTTTGAGTAGTGACATCACGAATGTGATTATACAAATATGATAATGGACCTTTTTTCAAAATGTATATTTTATTTAAAATTTTCTAAAATGTTACAAATAAAATATCTTTTAAATTAATGGACCTTAAGAGTATTTCTATTTCCTCCGACACTTCTTATTCTCCTTTTAATTTTATAATTAATATATTGGTAGTCAAGTGGTTAAAGCACTAGTCTGGTAATCCACACCCACCCGGTAGATTCAGCTCTTCAGCTAACTGCTGCTCGGTTAAATATTCCCACACAGTCTTCTAATTACTTCCCTCCTATTGTTCACATTCCCACGGTGGATATTATGTCCCTTTCTGCTCTGTGTGCTTCCCTGGGACTTCTCTTCTTACTTCCGAGTCTTCTAATAATAACACTCTCACGAAGACCGCACGAATAGCTCAGTGGTTAAGTACTCGCTTGCCATGTGGAAGTTCCCTTGGACTTCTCTTCTTATTTCCGAGTCTTCTAATATTAACACTCTCACGAAGAGCGCACGAATAGCTCAGCGGTTAAGTACTCGCTTGCCATGCGGAAGGTCCCGTGATCGGACCCCCGCGCCGACTAAAATTTGTATTCAAAATTTGGTTACAGTTGTTTGTAAGGGAGACCTTCCGGTGCGTTCGTGTTGACCCAGCACCTAAATGGGAATTATTGTGTCACTTCTCGCCCATCAGAAGATATACATAATGTAGGCACTAAGGGATGTGCAAACTATAACACGGACCACAATTGACTATTAGTGCTGCTGTTTCATGGATACGAAATAAAAAACTGTGATAATATATTAAAGTTATCATATTTGTGTTAATCACTTTTGTGATATCACAACTACTCAAACTCGCTTTACTAAATCTACGCTGAAACCGGGACTTGAACCACCGACCTCCTGAGATAATATAAAAAAACAGTAGAGTTTTTTGTAATAAAAAAAGAGAAGTATTTTTCCAAGTTCTACATGGACTTTGTAAGAAAGTAATACTATCTACAAGTACATACATATTTGAAAGAGGTCCGTAGGGTTGACTTTTTCCACGGTCACAAGTATCCCCTCCTCCTGTACCACGTTATCAGATATCATGTTAAATACATGAGCTTTAACAAGAGCTTAACTGCGCTCCTTGTTAAAAATTCTTTCCTATTAAAACTTGTGCGAAAGCTTCTATTACTATTCAACAATGTTTTATACAGGGTTGACACTGAGAGGCGTGATTCCATTAAGTCAATATGGCTAGATTCAGTAAGTGGTTAACGCGCTGGTTTGGTAATCGAGGTAGTGTAGGGATCTGTTAGTTTGAATCCCACCCAGTGTATTAATTATTCCTCATTAATTTGAGTTTGTGACCAGATAATAATAAGACACTGAGGGTTAGGTGCTAGAAAATGCTTTGAGCATTAACCTTGCCTGGTGGTTACCTTCCACTAAAGAGTGTTATTATTATTATTGTGTTGGTTTTTTTCACTCTCGAATTTTTCAGGAAACTGACGAAATATTCTTTTTCCTCCGAACATTTCCGGCACGACCCAGGCTGGGTTAGGTTGATGTGGGTATCTGGTACGATTCCCAGAGAATAGATGAGTAAAACAAACGAATTCAAGAACTCAAATAGGACGTTAAAACCAAAAAAAAAGAATCAGCTGGTCACAATAGATCTCAAAAGTTTGCAGTATTGCTTGTATGGAGTTTTTTATGAAACCTTACAACCAGGTTAATTAAATAATAATATGAAGAAAAAAAAAATATATAAAAATACAGCGCCTTTAAATTCGAACATATGCTAACGGAGATTTTTCTATTTATTTACTTTTTAACAAGAGAAGAGTTTTTAATACTACAGTAGAACCTAGATATAAGTACAGTTATCATATCTATTTGTTCACTTTCGTGATATCACAACTACTAAAAAACTCGCTTTACTAAATCTTCGCTGAAGCCGGGACTTGAACCACCGACCTCCAGGTTATAAGTCTGAGGTCGGTTTGAATCTGAATATAAGAAAACTGAAAGAACAGGAATTTTTTTCTTAAAAAAAAAGGTTTCTCTTATAAAATGGTCATTTCCTCTTATAGAGAGGTAAACTTGACCTGAAAATTGTTCTCTTATATCCAGATTTGACTGTCTTATTATCTGACCTTGCAGGGTTTTCAGTGAAACCCTTACTCAATACTGCAGCATAATTAGGTCTCTTGTGACCAGTTGATTCTATTTTATTTCAACATCCTGATTGAGATAGAAAGTCAGGACGGAGGCTTTACCCTCCATCCAGCTACTCACATTAAAGCTCGCCCAGCGTGAATATTAGTGCCGGAAATGCCAGCCTCGCGTGTTTCAGAATTTTCTTCTAAAAGTCTGCACCAACCGGGGATCGAACTCGGGATCTCGGGACGACGACGGGCAGTAGTCTCAACCGTCACACCACGGAGAGTGTATTAAATTCAGAACAATTTGGGTCCACCCTGTAGATACGAACAAGAGTATCTGATTACGGAAAATGGCTGAGGAATTTTCCTCTCTACCGCAAGACAAGGTTGAGGAACGGCTCCCAAGGTGGGGTAGGGTACATCGCTTAATGGACTCGAGGTATATCACCCCAGGGACCATGCCTAAACTTTCTACCCGGCGAACATACCGTCAGACAAACTAGAAAGCTCCTAGGTAAAATATGAAGGACGGAAGAACCGGGGCGACTTTGGAACACTGGGTAACTTTGAACGTTGTTGCTTTTGGAGCTTATGTGTCAATAAATAAATACCTGGGTCTAAATTATCGTCTAGAAGAAAGTTTAACATTAGTTAAGGTAACCGAAGATCTTCTCACTTAGAGCCTAGATATTTAGGACAGGAGTTTTACCGTCCATTCGCTAGAAATCGTACCAGTTACCCACATTAACCTCACTATATAAATATGAGAATTATATTAAATGAGAAGCTGCTTTCAAGTGAGCAAATTATTATACACGAGAATATAAATAAAATAAATGCAAAAGTCCTATAATTTTGCCGTACTTACTAAAATTGTGATAGTTACATTTAATTATATAGTTATTATATGTATATATATATAATTATTTATTAATATACTGATTTCCGTTCATTACCAAAGATATTATCTCTCCTTATGATCTGTACATTGATCATTTTTACTTTTCTAATTCTATAGAAAGGAAAGTAATGGAATCACCCAAAATTTTCGACCATCAGTTTTTGGAAATATTCATAGATTTAATTATTATATCATCACAGAATTGTAGGTACAATTCAATCACGAGTGACAACCCACATGAATCTAGCATTCAAGGTAAATATGTGGTTTTGCAGATAAAATTTATGCATTTATACTTATGTAGGTAGGTACATACAAACATATTATGTATACAAACATAAATACATAGTCCATCAAATTGTTTATCTTCTATTTCGCATCACGCCCTTGGGATGTGCGCAAACCTTGTTATTGCAGATTTGAAGTTCGCAGAGAAAAAAAATATGTTTTCAATCCAAATCAAACTCATGACATTGTTTGTTCTGCACAAATCATGTTTTTACACAACCAACCCACTTTCACCCTATTTAACCCTATGAGAGAGAGAGACAGATAGGGAGGGAAAGGGAGGGAGAGGGAGATAGAGAGAGATAGAGAGAGAGAGCTACGGAGGGATATGGAGGGAGAGAGAGAGAGAGATAGGGAGGGAGAGAGAAATATATAAGACACAGAAAGAGACAGAGATATAGGGAGAGAGAAAGAGATAGGGAGGAAGAGAGAAAGAGAGATAGGGAGAGAGAGAGAAAGAGAGAGATAGATTTATAAATGGATAGATAGAGAGGGAGAGAGAAAGAGAGAGAGAGAGATAGATTTATAGATGGATAGATAGGGAGGGAGAGAGAAAGAGAGAGAGAGATAGGGAGAGATAGATAGAGAGAGAGGAGCAAAATGCATGATTTTGTATGCATGAAATTTTGCTCGAACTACATGAGAAAATTCACTTACATTTTTTTCTCTCCCTATCTCTTTCTATTGTTGCGTTGTGTATTACAACCTAGGGAGTTTCCCGGTTTTTAGTCGGGAAACAAGGGAGAAGGAGATAAAAACGAAAAAAGAATGAATGAAGAGGGAATTTAGAGAAAAAATTGAAGTGGAAATTTAGAGAAGAGAATAAGGAGGAAATTCAAAGAAAAGAATGAATGGAGTAGGGAAGACGTGAAAAGGAAGAGAGAGTAAAGAGAAAGGCGAAGTAAGAGAGAAGGAATTGATATTATGTGAAGGTAGAGAGAAAGAGAATATAAGAGAGTAGATAAAGACGAGAAAAGAGAAAAAAAGAAGAGGAGGAGAAGAGAAAAGAGAAAAAAAGGAGAGTAAAAAGTTAGGGGAGTAAGAGAGAAGAAGAGGAAATATGAGAAGCAAGAGATAATGAAGAGAGAAATAAAAGGAGAAGAGAAAAGAAAAGAGAAGGAGGAGGAGAGAAATGGTAGGAATAGAGAAAAAGAAGAAAAGAGATTAGGTAAAGAAGAGAGAAAAAAAGGGAGTAGAGAAAAGAGTATCAAGAGAGTAGTAAATAAGAGTAGAGGAAGAGAGGAAATAGTGGGAAGAGATAATAAAGAGATTAGAGAGGAGTAGAGGAGTTATGAGAAGGAAGAGAGAAAGAGAAGGAGAGGTCACCCAACCAAGTCCTAGTCTCGCTGGACGTTGCTTAACTTCAGTGTTATAACTGGTGCATTCAACGTGCCATCGACGCTGGCGAGTACTGAATTAAACAAAAAATAATACCAAATACCTACATATATCTCTACAACGCCAGAGGCTTCAGTTTCAGCAATGACTTTTCATCACTGATTCTAACACGATTACAGGATTTCAGAGAGCTAGAAAAACTTTTTTCGTTTTTCCTCAGGGCGGAAAAAAGAGGGAGGCAAAAAAAAAGTTTCTTCAACATTTTGTAATTTTATTGTCTTAAACTTTTGGTTTTAAATTTTAGGACTTTTTAATTGGATTTTTTTTTTTGCTCCTTACTTTTTGGTGCAATGTATATTTTGTTAATACTTGAAGATAGCTGATTTCAGGGAGTTTTCATGTTTTGTGGTAACATGCGAACCCTTAAATAGGTACGAGTATGGTACGAGTATTTAGACCCTTAAATTTGTCTAAATTAGAAGGTCTATTGAAAGGCGCTTTCCGTGTAGGCCAATTTATGTCAAAGGTCATATATGTAACTTAATAAGTAATGTGGGTCCGATATACGTATCTTGTTAGTATTGCCATAATAATAATAATTCCGTGCGTCTGTGTAAGGCACAGATAACTATATCAAGGTGGTGAGAGGATTAGATGGACGCTTAGATCCAATGTCTGGGCTATTTTCAGATCCATTGATTCTATAACTGGTATTAACTTCCTGATTTTGAGATATTCAGTTTAAAGTCCCCCAGCCAGACAAGTACATAATACATAAAATTAAATACTAGCTATCATAATATATTAATCCAATTTAGTTTTTGCTGAGGTACAAACATCGAAAGAGCCGAAAAAATTCCGACCCCGCCGGAATTCGAACCCGGGTCACCTGGATTGCAAGGACTACTATTGACGTTACCTAAGGGTTCATTGCCGTGTTACGTGAATAATAGAAATCGGATGGAAAAATTGTTACGGCAGAGAGATAATAAAGGTATGAAATTCAATATATCCCCCGTCCTATCCTCATAGCCGAAGATAAAACTCAGTACGAACTAATGAGCTTCCATGTAACCCAAACTGGATGTATATATTTTATATATTATACTTTGTGGAACGATAAATTATGTAATGCTTTGAATGGTTGAAAAATGATAAAAGCACTGTGTCCGGTAGGAAATATTTTATAGCATGAAATATTGAGCTCTTGTTGTTAAAGGGTGTACAATTGTACATAGAAACAGAATGGTTGACTTGAAAGTTGCAAGTTAAAGAAAGAGTAAGAATTAATTGATTACAAAGACTTGTAAAAAGGTTTATTTAATGAAAGGATTAAATGGTAAAAAAATGTGAATTTTTTTCTTTTTTTCGCCATTTTTTTATGTGAAAATTTCGGTCGTTGGAAATACAACTTTTGCAAACTCAAAGGATTCAATGGATATATGTACATACTTATCACACACGATAACCATGATTAATAACTGATATTTTTCGGTTAATTTACATGACTACACAGTCAAATCTGGATACAAGAGAACTGGATATAAGAGAAAATGTTCAGTCAAATGTACCTCTCTATAAGGGAAAATGACTTCTTTGTAAAAGAAACCTGGATATAATAGAAAAAAAATTCCGGTTCATTGATTTTTATTAAATCCAGGTTCAACTGTACAATATTATTTAAATTGACGCGAACTAAAAGTACGTATAAAGGTAACTAGGTAGGTTTTTTTTTTTTTTTTTTTTTTTGGCATTGGTAATTCTCCTTATCATGGGAATTTACCATACAGCCATATAGATTATATAGATTGTTCGTGTTTATATAGATTGTTATTGTATTAGAGACAGTTCGTTAATTATTATTAAATGCATATATTGTTTGTGGTTCAAAAATAGTATATGTAATTAGGTACGTAAGTTCACAATGATACGAGTATATTAAGAATAATGTATGTACAACTGAGAACAAAAAAAAACATATTAATTAAAATATGATTATTAAATAGGAATGAAACATTTTCATATTATATTTCCTCCCTCCTATTTCTTTCTGTAATTGTTCATTTAATGCAATGGAACTATTTTCTAATTTACTTGTAAACACAGAACATGTTTTGTTATCGTATTTCTAGATAACATGGCAACATTGTAATAAGAACCTTCGTCTTGCGTTTGAAACGCCCTTTCGATTCTTGTTCAGCATGAGAAGGAGCGATAATTCATGCTTTTAATTTATAATACATCCTATTATTATTACTATATTTATACTTTACTAGATATAAAAAGATATAAATATGTACAGTACAAATAATTACTATAAGAATGAGAACATGGCAATATATACAATTAAAAGGAAAAGAATAGAAAAATCTAACAATATAAACATAATTATGTCCTAACTAAATTATAGAGGTGTGTTAAGTTGACAGCCCACCAGAACGGATTTTGACCAAGTTTGGCTCAACGTTTTGTGCCACCAAAATTTTCATTTTGTTCCCCTTTCAATATCCGTTCTGGTGGGCTGTCAACCGAACGCACCTCTATAATAGGGTATTATATGGGTACGTTACTAGCTTTTGTTAGGCCAATAGACAAAAACACAGATCACTGGTGTCCTCCCTGAAGACATTAGGAAGGACATCCAGCCGTGACAGATATGCTACCAAATTTTGTCACTTGTTAATAGCAGAGAGGGACATCAACTCTCACGGGGAAACGTCCATTCCTCCCGTCACACTACCTCAATTCGTGACCCAGCAAACCTTCACTTTCGCCGGGACATCTTAAGGCCAATAGGGGTAGAAAATTTGTGAAATTCCAGTTGAAGGAAAGGTAAAATCCTCACCTCAAATTAATGAGCCACGAAGTTAAATAGACGTTCCGCAAACTCCAATGGAGTGAAAGGTCACTTTGCGGTGCATTCTCTGTGTGTGTTGTTTTACCCCCAGTCTTTTTTCCATTCGTCTTTAATTAAAGCCCTAACTAAATTAAATTCGTCCCTAATGAAAGCCCATTTCCAGCACTTTTATTATGGACTCCTTGCGATAAGTTTTTACTTTCAGTATTTTTTTGTTGTTGATGTTATTGTTGTTTATATGTTTTCTCCTTTTTTATTGTTTGTTTGTTATGGGTTGTTATTCTAGAAGCTGCTTTTACTGTTGCCGAAAGTGGCGGTATTGTTTGACATCTACAATAACGTAGAATTATTTTAGGATCCACACTTAGGTAGAATGATGTGAGGTGATGTTATATCAAGTACTTGACTGTATCAAATAAAGAATAAAACCAAAACACAAAAAATCTACAATAGGTAATACATAATATTATCCAACGGTTTTGATCACCTATGATTTTTGAGGTTTCATCACTTGTGATTAACGCCAATTTATGGACATAAAAGAATCCTGATCATTGGATCTGGGCGCCAATATAATCCTCTCACCACCGTGATATCGGTGATATAGGTATCTGTCCCATACATAATTATGTATATCTTGGACCAGTAGCAGTGCAAACAAGTAGAGTTTTGAATGTCAAATTTTACTACTCGTACAAACATATATTACACAACAAAAGATGTTTTTGCAGATTTTTATTTAACAAAAAAAAAGTTTTGAGAGTCGAGTTTTTGGGTTTGATGAGGCCTTTGTAGCTTGTAAAGATTAGAATGAGAAAGAGAGAGAGAGAGAGAGAGAGAAAGAGAGAGCGTGAGAGAGAGAGAAAAAGAAAGAGGCAGGCTGGGAAATTCAGAACTTGAGCTTCTCAGATTATATTTTTCTTTTGTGAGCCTCCATACCCCCATGGTGATATTAGAAAAAGAAACAATCTTTATTAAATTACACTTTGAAATAGGAGAGGAAAATGGAGGAGAAGAAACGGAGATGAAGAAACTGGAGATGGAGAGAAGAACGGACAACAAAAACATTGTTAATTTATTTAAAATGTATTCTATTTTATCTTTGGAAAACATATTTTCTCTCTGAAAAATAACATGATGAATTTTATGAAAACAGTTTTTATTTGTTTGTTTTTTATTCGCCCTCATGAAAAACCATTTAGCGAATTCGAGCGTCTCTTCGGTACTTGCCAAATTGTAAAATACAAAAGTTACAAAAAAGTTTGTTTTTTGTCGAAATAAATTATTAAAGTAAATAACACAAAAAAATTATATATTCATGGGGCTTCACAAGAAATTTTCTAGATTTTAAATTTTAATTTTCTGAATTTTAAAAACAAAATATAAACAAATCGATTTTTTTGTTTCAATAGAGTCGACCCTTTCATCTTTTGTGCTATAGTGGGCGGGGACAAAATTTGTGGCAAATTGAAAATATATGCAAAATTGCATACCAGATCTGGCAGTCCATTTAATTCAATATCATTCACATGTGATTTACACTAACTTGTGATGGATACAAAGTAAAATTGGATTTTTTTTTTTTTCATAGAGTAGACATTTTCAACTTTTTTTGAACTAGATCACCTCATCCAGAGCAGATATGGTCCATTCATGTCGCTTTGATTTCTGGATGGTTTTTGCTGCATTTGATATCTGGATGGGTGTTGATGTTTTTTTCTAATTCGCTGCATTCAGATACTGAGATGATCTTGTATCTTCGGAACCAACAAACTCTATTTCCATACTTGAAATCTGTTGACAGCTTACTTTCCAGTCCGACTTAATGAACGCTACAGGTTATGGACGCTGGTAATAGAGTATCTGGTTTCAGTTATGTGACTGTCAAAAGAGAAAAACTGGGAAAAAGAAGACGCGCTTAATAGAAAGATATGGAAAGAATGGATTCATGTAACAAATGCCGACCCCAAGTAGGTTTGAGAAAAGTCAAAGTCAAATATAATAATAATAATAATAATATCGCCTTATTTATACTGCCCGATTAGGACTATTAAGTCTCATCATTTCAGCAATAAGCCACAGACCTATTATTATGTGGTAAAAATCCAAAATGGAAGGATAACTTATCATGTCCCGGCTGGGTTTCGAAGCCGCGACCTCTGGAATCTCTGGATTCACAGAGTGTCGCTTTTACCTCTGAGCTACCGGGACAAACGGTAAAGAAGAAGTAACAGTTTCCGTTTTGGTGTCGATCATTTCCTTTTGTGTTTACTGTTGCAATAATAATAATAATATCGCCTTATTTATACTGCCCGATTAGGACTATTAAGTCTCATCATTTCAGCAATAAGCCACAGACGTATTATTATGTGGTAAAAATCCCAAATGGGAGAATAACTTATTATGTCCCGGCTGGGTTTCGAACCCGCGACTTCTGGAATCTCTGAATTCACAGAGTGTCGCTTTTACCACTAAGCTACCGGGACAGACGGTAAAGCAGAAGTAACAGTTTCCATTTTGGTGTCGATCATTAACTTTTGTGTTTAATGTCGCTTTCAACTGCATGGTATTATAACGACAGGGGTGTTACCCTCCATTCGCAGGAAACTCACAAACCTGCTACCCAAATTAACCTCACCCTTTGGGGTTGGGCCGGAATGCCAGCATTACGAAGTTTTCACTTCGCTGGACGTTGCTTAACTTCGGTGATCCTAAGAGAATTGGTGCATTCAACGCGACATCGACGCTGGCAACCTCGTTCAGTAATTCGGGCCTCCGTGTCCTTGTGTGTTGTTCAACGGTGGTGGTTACGCCGTTGCGAGTCTAGAGATCCTAAGTTCGATTCCCGGTTGGTGCAGACTTTTCGCACGGAAAATTCTGTTCCCTCCGAACATGTGAGGCTGGCAATTCCGGCCCTACCCAGGCTAGGTGAGGTTAAAGTGGGTAGCTGGTAGGATTCCAAGCTAATGGAGGGTAAAACCCCCGTCCTGTCTACATCAAGTCAGGACGTTAAAACCAAATAGAATCAATGGACATGAAAGGAGCCTAGACATGGATCTGGGCGTTCATAATTATAATCCTCTCACCACCGTGATTTAGGTATCAATACCTATCTCACGGACACGGAATTATATTATTATAACGGTGGTGGAAGAACTGAAATGGACACTTAACCTCTCCTTGACAGCGAAGAGGTACAAACACTACAAACCCGAAGTTTACATATTTTGGCGTGATTTCAGATTTTTTTTACAAAGTTGAGCAAGAGACGGGGTTGCAGTATTAGGATAGACAGGTTTCCGTTGTTTTTGGATTAAAAATAAATAAAATTGTTCACTGTACCAAGCGATTGTATTTTGATTAATGTTTGCATTCAAAACCACCTCGTATAGTATTGCTATAATTATGGTAAAAAAATATGGTTTTATATCTCTAAATAACAGCCCTGTCAACTGTTTAGAGTTCTTGAGTGTTTAGTCTACATATTTGAACATAATATACCTTAGCATGATTATTATCATAATAGTAATAAGCTGCATCATCACCTCTAGTATATCATGTCTGTCCCAGTAGCGCAGTGGTAAAGGCGGTACTGTGTGAATCCAGAGATTCCAGAGGTCGCGGGTTTGAAACCCAGCCGGGACAAGACAAGTTATCCTCCCATTTGGGATTTTTACCACATAATAATACGTCTTGGGCTTACTGCTGGAATAATGGGACTTAATAGTCCTAATCGGGCAGTACAAATAAGGAAGGCAATATTATTATTATTAGATGTCGGCTTGGTTGTAAAGTGTGCATGATGTTGAAATGAAAGTAACCACCAGACGAGGTTAATGCTCGAAGCTTTTTTTACCACCTCCTCAGCTGAGAGTAACATAAGTATTTAAATGACATGGAAATTTGCGCTTGATTATTTACATGATAAAACTAAATGTCACATAGACGGAGTCAAACAAGTCAATCAGAAAACTCCTTTTTTTATGTGGCAGCACCCCCAAAACATTTTCCCATCGGCGTAGGTCTTATGGTCTTTAGTATGGGATGACGGCAGCTAAAAGATAATTAGCATAATTTAAGTTAAAATATTATGAAACAGGTATGTAAAATGTTTTTGTTATATTTGTATGAACTATTTTATTGTCATTTGATCATCATCATCATAGGGTGGCGTCATCATGAACGATGGTAACCAGGCAGTGGATGAATGACTCAGCACTTCTACCACTGACTTATAAAAATAAATTCACAAATCTAAACTAATATAATTTTGGGTTTGAAATCCATACTAGCTAACAAACAGTCTTTTTCAACAATCTCTTTTCTGTGTGTTACAGACTCTGGCCTGCGTACTCAAGCGCCTACAATAATCTGGGCACCATGCTTATGCAACACTCCGTACACGAGGCCGAAACGTACTTCCTCAGAGCCATCTCCTACAATCCCAACCACTCAAATGCCTACTTCAATCTGGGACAAGTTTATAGGTGAGACCAAAAGAATTATTTTTAGCCTATCAATGGGTAAATTGATAGATGTTTCGAGCTATAATTTTGTCTTCCAAGTTAGCTGCTAAGTAGTAGTTCAAAAAATACATGCCATCAAAACTTGTACATAATACAAAATATTAATCTCTCCAAATTAGGTAACTAGGGCCGATTTATGAAACAGGATTAGATTTAATCTAAGTGGACACTTTCCCTTAACACGCCGCACAGTGGGGTATTTGCCTTCAAAAGTTGCGCAAAACCCTCGAAAAAAAGAGGCTTAATCTAAATATTTTTTTTAGTAATGTATTTCAGAAGAGAATATGTGATAAAACCCAAAAAGAAATATTTTGATAACTCATCTTGGGTAAGTACAGTAGATGCTTGAAGTCACGTGACTTATCAAGCTTACGTCACAACATACAGCTGCTTTCATGTCTGATTTGAAATGAATGAAATTTTAGGTCTATCAGTTATTTATTGATAGTAGTGATGGATTATATTTAATGAGGAGGACATCGGCATAACGTATGTGTAATTTGTTTTTCTAATTTATTATTTTAAGTGTGTTTTTCGGGACGTTCAACTTGACCCTCTTCTGTCTTAAATGAACGATTTTTTTTCGAAACAATGGAAAAAAAGTTAGAGAATATACCTTGATCAAGCAGTTTTGGAAACTTTTTCTAATACTTTGAAGTGTTTGCTATTATATCTAAAAAGAAAATCTTGCAGTTTTATTGCACTTGTAGGAGTTTTTGAAACTTGAACTTGAAAATTCGGGAATTTTTTATAGTGAGCCAATATAATTATTACACCATAAATTTCGTTACAAACAATTTTTCACCCTTTTATTGTATTTAATAATAAATAAATGTACTTCTTTGCATTATTATGTCAAAATTTCAGTGGGTAGCGCAGAATTATATGACTTTTCCGTATAATTAATGTCCTAGAATCTATTTTGCCCATAACTCCGCCACTGGTCACTGCTCACATTACAGCAGCTCATTTCTCCTCACAACTCACGAGGTATGAGTAGACCCTGGTCATTCAAATAAAGAGCAAGGAAATTTGCGCCCTCCTAACGAGCGAACTCAGGTGAAAGCCTAGTGCGTCACACCACTCGGCAACAATAACTTCTTTTTGCATTTAAAACATTGATGTTTTCTTCAAATTAAATACATTAAGTAATTCCTATAAATGGATGAAATAATATAATATTTTATTATAATATAATTATTCCTTATATTACTAGGAATCGTGCTCGAATGGTGGAACGCTTTAGCATTGCACGCATGGTAACCTAGGTTCGAATCTCAGTGGAGTTGATGTTTTTTGGTTGTGTTTTTTTTTTTTCGGAAATTTTCGGTATTTGTACCTCGTGAGGAAAAATTAGTAGCTTTTTTAATTTGGCAGTATTATGGGAAAATAGGATATAAGCACAAAAAACGATAAGGTAAAAAGTCTTGTAACTCCGCGCTACCCACAAAAATTTACGTGATTTATCATGAAAAATACTTCAGTACACATTAAAAGGCTTTCCTATTACAATTACAAGTTTTTGAATCTAAAAAATAGTTTTGCGCAACTTTTGAAGGCAAATACCCCACTGTGCGCCGACTAGTGGGCATTTCAATTATAGCGCACTATTGCTGATAGTGTCCACCTGGATATAATCTTATCCTGTTTCATAATTCGGCCCTAAAGTAGGGATGTTTTCCTAAGAGCACAGGCTAGTTCATCAGTGGTTTGCGAAATGATTAGATTAGATTAGATTTTATTTATTTGTATTATTATTTTACAATCAGTGGTTTGCGAAATGTGTAGTTTGTGAATGGGCACTAGTTCATTCTAGTTATTCTAGCCTTGTCAAATTTGTATTTTTCTATTTATTATTAATAATTTTCTTTCAGAAAACTAAACAGGACTCAAGAAGCGATCTCAGCGCTCGAGAAGTGCATCGTCGGAAATCGGAACTACGTCCCCGCCTACCTTCTCCTCGCAAAACTCTGCTCGAAACCATTCCACCTGAAGGATCGGCTCTACAACGTCGTCTTACGAATCCACCCGAGCAGTCCCGATCACTTGGCGTACTATGCCGACTGGCTCCGATCTCAATGTGAGTCAAATTTACAACATAGATTAAAAAAAAGATAAAAAAAAACTCCTAATAGGTCCTGGTCATGGTCATCTTATGTGAAGCACAAATTTACAACATAGATTTAAAAACAGTAAAAATAGAAAAAAATAACTCCTAATAGGGCTTGTTCATCTTATGTGAAGGACTTCCTCGTTAGAAAATGTCGGAAATCATATGCTATTAGCATGGCGTCCGACATTTTCTATTGAGGTAGTCTGTTATTTACAAATTTATTATTTACAAAACAACACCCTGGAGGAATAAGTTTTAAACCTGTGACATAAAATCGGCCAATTTGTGTAGCTGGAAAACAGAGTAAATCACAACAATAACAAAAAAAATCTTTTTCTTCTTCTTTAATTTTGTCGGGATTATTGGTAGCCATATTGGATAGCTGTTATGAGTTTGTTTACGTGAGAGGTTAGAGGCATTACGAGACCTTCATTACTTATACCTCCATGTAAAATGAAACTAATTAGTCCCTTTATTCTCACAGTCCAGCAAAGTCTCGTTAATTGGCTTTATTTATTGTGGGTAAAAATTAGTTCATTCTGAAAACATAGATTCAAACAAGTGGGCTTAGTGAGATGAAAAACTTCGTGCATAGGGAGTCAATGAAAAGACCCTTATTTGTTCTGAACAAGCAACTACCCAAATTGTGTCCATACATCATCCAGCTCAGGTGTGGTCACTGAAAAATACAAGTGCGAAGTTGTGTTTCGTGTGTAGAGACAGAAAGCATAAATTTGAACAAAAATGGTCCTCAGGTTATAACATTTTCGGATTATTATTGTCATCAACAGCGTTCGTGTTCCATCTGTTCCATAAGCACCATATACATGAACGCGATTCACTGCAAATCTTAGTCCGATTCCCGAAAGCGAAGAATTTATTTTAGTATTTTATACTTGAATGAATCGTTGGTCACAGTTGGTGTTAACTCATGCTGTACTTGTGTCCTGTGTTCGAATCCCAGCCGGGTAGAAAATGTTCTACTCTAACATTGGAAATCCGGGGTCTACTAGGCAGAGTGAGTTAGCGCACTAAGCATTGCACGCACGGTGACCTGGGTTCCATCCCGAGCGGGTCAAGATTTTTTCTGCTCTGTTCTTGGGTGTTCGGGGTCCACTCATACCTCGTGAGGAAAAATGAGTAGCTACTTTAATGTTAGCAGCGGACCAGTAACGGAATTATAGGGAAAAAATATAAATACGGTAAAGTCCTATAATTCTGCGCTACCCACTAAACTTGTGATATAGTAACAGAAAGAAACACATTATTATTCAAAAAAAAATATTTTAATTGACAAGTATCATATTGAAAGTACTGTAGAAAATAAACTGAAACCAATATAATATCATTTTCCAAAATCATTATGTCAATATTCAGCCATAAAAGACAAGGGAAAAACTTCAGTCTTCTGAAAGTTTAAGCTTGGATGAATAGCAAACTCCCCGCGGATATTGTTGATATAAACAACTTAATAATAATCACAACAATAATATTGATGATCATGTTGTGAGACTATAAACTGAATTACGACATCATAATGTAACATTATCCAAGAAGCTCTTCGCAAGCCCGAGTTTTCATGACTGGAGCTTATTTATATTTTTTTGAAGAAAAACAATATTTTTTTATTTCATCATAAATAAATTTGACCTCTTCAATGCTCTTTCTAGTCTACAAACATATTTGAAAATAGTATTTTTTGTTGTAGTTGAATTTCCAAAATGGTGAAGAAAGTTGAACTTAAGGTTCGAATTATGAAACAGGATTCAAAATCTAGGATTTGTTAATCCAAATCCACTAAATGCGCTGATAGATTGTTTGTAAATCCCACCAGAAGGCGTGTTAAGGGATAGTGTAGGCTTAGTTAATTTAATCCTGTTTCATGAGTCGGGCCTTAGTGGTTATTTTTAATTAATTAGGTAGGCCACTTTTAACTATAATTTCTAGGCTTGTCAGACTGACTAGAAAGTTCATTATGCCAAGCTTTTCATTGGCTCACCGAAAACAGAATTTATTTTTCCTCCATCTTTGTGAATTTTTTGATAAATCTAAATAAAAATTTAAGACAACATTGGTATCGGAAATCTTATATTGTTGATGTTTTTGTCATTGTTATCATGGGACTCTTGTATGTATTTTCTAACACAATTTACTCAATTGAAACGATAGTAAGTATCACAATAGCCTGAGTCAGGTAATAATAGTAATAATAATAATAATATGGCTTTATTTTTATTTTTCTTCATTTAGTCGCTTTATTTGTACTGCCCGATTAGGACTATTGAGTCCCGTGATTCCAGCAGTAAGCCCAAAACGTATTATTATGTGGTCAAAATCCGAAATGGGAGGGTAACATGTCATGTCCCGGCTGGGTTTTGAACCCGCGACCTCTGGATTACCAGTCAGACGCCTTGACCACTGAGCTACCGAGACAGCGTGATAGTGTCCACTTGAATTAAATCTAATCCTTTTTCATTATTCGCCCCCTAAAAAGAGCATTCCAAATATCAAAAACACCATCTTGCTTTGCTGTGACGTAAAGTTTTGGGCATCTCAATCTATTTCTTTCTTTTCTAAGAGAGTTCGAGAAGGGCTCATAAGTTTGAAACAATGCTCAGTATCATTATACAGGGTGTTTCAGAAAAGAGTGCATTTATTTTACCCACTTGTTATATGGACCATTTTAGGGAGAGTCAAGTCTATAAAAAAAGGGTGAAAGTGATTCATAAGGGAAGTTCAGTTAACCCTCTTGTAGCCGCCCCTGAGAGTGATATGACCTTGATTTTCATATGAAAATAACGGCGTCATCTTGTATTCGAAGTCGATTTTTTTCCGCCATTCAATTACTCTAACAGGTAAGGCGTAATTGAAAATCTTGGATTTTTAGAACCTTTAGAGGCGGGTATCTTCCTTATGAAGCACTTTCGCCCTTTTGTTATAGAAATGACCCCCCCTAAAATGGTCCATAAAACTTTTGGTTTTTTTTTTTAATTTTACTTTTAAATTGGTTTAAATAAAAGTTTAAACAGCCAGCGTCGATGGCATGTTGAATACACCGGTTCCCTTCAGAACACCGAAGTTAAGCGACATCCAGCGAGGTTAAGACTTGGATGGGTGACCATTCAAATTCTAACTCTCGTGACGCTGGCTTTTCCCGGCTCCACTCAGGCTGGGTGAGGTCAATGTGAGTAGCAGGTTTGTGAGTTTCCTGCGAATGGAGGGTAAAACCCCCGTCGTGATATGACCATGGCAGTTGAAAGCGACGTTAAACCCCACTTAAAAAAAAAGTTTAAACACTTGGTTTAAATAAAAGCATACTTTTTTGAAATACCCTGTTAACAGAAAAGTGAGAAGTTGTACTAGATCAAATGCTAGAAGCCGTATCATTTATCTTCCCAACGCCTCTTTGACATTATTAAATTTAAACTTCCCCAATAGCGTCGAAATTGAAGATTCATGGCCGTTACTCTACCTATCCGGGATATCTATGGAATATTTTCAATCACTTAACGAAAATTTATTTAAATTTGGGACGCAAGAGTGTTTTTTCTTCTTCATGAGAAAAAAAAGAGGAAAACATTCAAAATGCCATTAGGAAAGTTTTTGACGTAAATCTTTTATAAAAATACTTTCCCCCGTTGTAAAAAAAAAGTTCCATATCTTCTCCTTCATCATTTTCTTCTCTCTCTACTTCTTCTTCTTCTTCATTGAGCTTTCTCTTCTGAATATAATAAAATAATATTGCGCTATCGAGAGCAGTTCACGGTGCTCAGTGACTCGCTGTTTGGATAGTTTAACTATATTGAAATATGTAACTACAATAAAAATAATTATAAGGAGGTCTTCACTCTTGGATTAAAAACGGGAAGATGATGATGTATCAGAATTTGAATAAAATATATAATAATAATAATATCGCCTCATTTATAGGTACTGCCCAATTAGGACTATTAGGCCCCATTATTCCAGCAGTAAGCCTAAGACGCATTACTATGTGGTAAAAATCCCAAATGGGAGGATAACTAAACTTGTCTTGTCCCGGCTGGGTTTCGAACCTGCGACCTCTGGAATCTCTGAATTCACAGTTTCCGCCTTTACCACTGAGCTACCGGGACAGACTCTACAATACAATACTCTAATTATCCTGAAAGAATGAGACTAAAGAGTTCCTTTACATTCACAGTCTAAACAAAGTCTAAATTATTATTGGTGACATTTTTTTGGTGGTGGTATCCAGTGTGCTCTTTATTTATTTCTTTTTCAAAAAGTTTGGAACATAAAAAATCTAAACTTTACCTATCTATGCAGAAAAGAGATGCTTAATTACATTGTTCAAAAACTGGTACAGCTTGTCTTCGTTTGAGAGCCTGATAAATAATGCACATTGATACACATAAGATTTGCTCTTTCAACACTGGAAGGTGTTGACCCAGCACCTGTACCTAAATGGGAAGTATTGTGCCACCTCTCGCCTATCAGAATATTACAGGATGAGCAATTACAACACAGACCACAAGCGTCTACAGTAGCTCCTGTTTCATAGTTATGAAATAAAAAAGGCTGTGAAACACTCATCTTTAATATAAAATAAAAAAAAGGTGGTGCCGTAAATACCTGTCTGATATCTAGAGTATAGTGGAAGTAATTCCCACAGACATTTAAAAGCTTAATATAGTTTACGTTTGAAAACATTAAAAAAACGTGCCAAATTTATATCATTGGTGAGAAAGCTTTGAGTCAAGCTGGTGAAACTATACATATTATTTCTAATAATTATTTGAAAATCTTACCAAAAAACAGATGCACTTCTAGACGAAATTTTAAGTTCGCCCGTTGCATCAGAAACGACTTTGCCACTCTCCAATATGAACATGGAATATTTTTTAAAGATTATGTCAGAGAAAAATGATTAATGAGAAGCGAATATAAGACGCGCTTTAGCATGCTAGGAATCAGGGACCAATTTTAGGTTAAAAAGTGTCGGGATCGAAAAGTTTATTACAGCTCCAAAGAAAATTGATAAGAATAATGGAATTTTCCCAAATAATCCCCCCTAAAAGTACAAAAGATAAGTACTTCAAGGGGATTTTAAATGAAAAAACAACAAAATGATAGTACTTCCTCCCTTCTAACAAAGTAAGAAAAATCGTAAATCTCCATTTCAGTTTTTCAACTCTTTGATTGTTACTCTTTTGCCTTGCAATCTTAAACATTATAATTTGTAATTTTATGATGATTAGGAATAATTGTACGTTGAAAATTCACGGGTTTGTTAAAATTCGGCAGTTTACGAGGACATCAGGAAAAGTAAATATTTTTGAGACAAGATAACTGAAATTTTAAAGCAACTATTAATATTTTAGCGTTCGAGCATAATAAGCACTATAAATGTGTATTAAAACTGCACTAGCTATAAAACTTTATTATTGAATTTTATAATGCTTCAAATAAGTCTATTATAAGTCATTATTATATAACAATTTCACAAAATATTTAAAAGCAAATGTTGCTATAAAAAATCTATTACAGTCTTCTGTTTCTCCATGAAACACGTCCAAGTCGTCCATGTCATTCTCAATATGTTTCATCTCTTGGATAGTTTGGGTTGGGTGGAAGAGAAAGCCATAGGCAATAACCCCGCCCTTTAGTTTCATAGATGTTATCAATGTTGTTTATCTTTTTTTGTAAGGCAATTTCTAGTAAGTTACATAGGATTTGAATTATTATTTATTTATTTATTTTATCAATTGACGAGGGAGGTCCCCATTAATACAAAGACATTTAAATCTACATAAGAAAAAACTTACAGCTATAAAAAAGAAAAAAAGGACAAAATACATGCACCTACCTACCTATTTACTTATAATTATATTTTTAATTTAAAAAATATATAAATCTAATTATTATTATTTTTATGACTCACATTGAACAATAATATAGATACTACATTAAATCTGACCATATAACATAACATAACAATCACAAATAATTAATTTAAAGTATTTCTAATGAGTATTTCTTAAGTATTTCTAATGAGTCGGCAAAAAAGTCCACGTCTAGCTCTCCGGCCATCTGGTTTCCTAGAATGAGCAATCTATTGATGGTTGAGTTCTTGCTAAATTTGCTAAGTGCATTACGGGGTTTAAATTCTGAATATTGTGAAGGAATACTCAGGATTTTTAAGTACTACCCTTGGTTTTTACTTTCTTTTTTTGCTGATTCTTCTACAGCTTTCTTTTTTTTCTTAAGTAAAGTGAAAAAGCTATTGAGGTCTACTCAGTATAGACTCTACTGTCCTGGTAGCTCAGTGGTAAAGGCGGCACTCTGTGAATCCAGAGATTTTTAGAGGTTGCGCCGCGGGTTCGAAACCCAGCCAGGACATGACAAGTTATCCTCCCATTTGGGATTTTTACCACATATTGATACGTCTTGGGCTTACTGCTGGAACAATTGGATTTAGTAGACCTAATCGGGCAGTATAAATAAGGCGATATTATTATTATTATTGAGTCATCACAAAAAGCATACTTTCAGTTTTACTTCCGAGAAATTTCTAATATTAGAAATCGGAAGTATTGTGTTCGTTTTTGTAAAAAAAAATATTTTTTTGCTCCGATTTCATTTTTTTTTCATATTTCTGGACGTTTCATAACCTACTGAGTAAATTTGGTTTTGTGTCTGTCTGTCGGTCTGTCGGTCTGTCGGTCTGTCTGTCTGTCTGTCTGTCTGTCTGTCTGTCGGTCTGTAAAAACGATTCCTTGTAACGCGCAAATCTCGGAAACTACTCGACCGATTTTAATGAAATTTTGCACACATCTAGGAGACATTCTGTAGATGGTCCCATTTTAAATTCATTGAATTCATACCAGCGGTTCTGGGTGAAAGAGACCATGCGCCTGACCACTAACTTTTTACTTAAACGCTTATATCTCGTGAACGGTACACTCGATTTCGATGAAATTTTGTGAGAATATGCATATTATTGTTTAACATAGGTAATTTATATTTATTTTTAAATTAATTATAATTTGACTCTGATATTTAAGAAAATCCGAAATTTTTGACAAAAAAGTAAAAAAATAAGGACCACGACTTGCCGATACAGAATTTTTTGTGGAATGTAGAATGTATAAAAAACGATATTCTACCATATAAAACAAATTTGAAGAAAATCGGTTGAGTCGTTTTGGAGATACACGTAATTTTCTATAAAATCTCAAAATTGGCACGTGTTTACAATGTGAAGCAATCACGAGGAAGTATTGTGTCCATAATTGGCAGTGTTTTTTCTCTTCTTTTGTTCGGTCAGGAAATAGTTTGGGGAACCACGACTGATACCGGCCCTGTGCGAGTATGGAACATGCAAAATATTGCACTAAATAATTATAAGCACATTCTTAAGGACAATCTTGAAGTTAACCCGACGATGTTTTGCTCTCAAAATCATTATTATTTTGTAAAGTAATAATAATCTTAATATCGCCTTATTTATACTGCCCGATTAAGACTGATAGATCTAGCTGAAAAAAATTTAACTCTTAGTTTCAAAAGTTTTTTCATTAGCTTCTTGGATTATGATTTATAAAAGATTTTTTTTTTTTTTTTTAATAAATATCCCGGGCTAAGTATTTTCTGAGTATTAACAAAAGCAAGGGGTCGGTCAATGGTGGGTTAGTTGCAAAAAAGAGCACAAAAGCTTCGCTAAAAAGCACAGCATCTTCTATGGCGTCTTCTTGATTTTGTTCATATTTTACTTTGCAAGAAATTGGGGGAAGGAGGAGGGAAGGGGAGAAATGAGAAGAAAGTAAGAAGAAGAGACAGAAGGATGAGAAGGAAGTGAGGAGAATAAGGAGGAAGAGGAGGAGGAGGAGGAGGAAGAGAAGGAGGAGAAGGAGGAAGAGGAGAAGGAGGAGGA
Source organism: Bactericera cockerelli (assembly GCA_024516035.1). Classification (NCBI taxonomy): domain Eukaryota; kingdom Metazoa; phylum Arthropoda; class Insecta; order Hemiptera; family Triozidae; genus Bactericera; species Bactericera cockerelli. The sequence goes on along the minus strand of CM044960.1, from coordinate 36,760,049 downwards.
AGAGGAGAAGGAGGAAGAGGAGAAGGAGGAAGGGGAGAAATGAGAAGAAAGTAAGAAGAAGAGACAGAAGGATGAGAAGGAAGTGAGGAGAATAAGGGGGAAGAGGAGGAGGAGGAGGAGGAAGAGAAGGAGGAGAAGGAGGAAGAGGAGAAGGAGGAAGAGGAGAAGGAGGAAGGGGAGAAATGAGAAGAAAGTAAGAAGAAGAGACAGAAGGATGAGAAGGAAGTGAGGAGAATAAGGAGGAAGAGGAGGAGGAGGAAGAAGAGGGGGTGAGGAGGAGGAGGAAGAGAAGGAGGAGGATGAGGAGAAGGAGGAAGAGGAGAAAGAGAAAGAGGAGGAGGAGAAGAAGGAGGAATAGGAGAAAGAGGAGAAGGAAGAGTAGGAGGAGGAGGAAGAAGAGGAGGAGAGAGTAAGAGGTCTGAGGATGAAATCTTTTCTTCTTGACGTGATTTTATTAGAAGTTAATTAAAGCCAGAGGGCTGAGAAAGAGAGAAAAAGAAGGAGTGGATACAGAGAGAGAGAGAGAAAGAGAGAGAGAGATAAAGAAAGAGAAAGAAATGAGGAGAGAGAGAGAGAGAGAGGAAGGGCGAGAGACAGGGATAGAGAGAGAGACGGATAAAGGAAAAGAGTGGAAGAGAGAAGAAGTGGAAAGAGACATAGGAAGTACAATGGGAGGCAGTATGAGAAAGAGAGAGTAATAGAGAAGAAAAGAGACATAGAGAGTGAGTGAGGGAGGAGAAGAAAAGGAAAGAGGAGAGTGAGGGAGATAAGTGAGGGAGAAACAGTTGGGCAGAAGGGATGGGAGGGAGGGACAGAGAGAGACAGGGAGATGGAGAGAAATACGAAGAGAGCTATATAGAGAGAAAGAGAGAGAGTGATAAAGAGAGAGAGAGAGAGAGACAGAGAGAGAGAGAGAGAGAGAGAGAGAGAGAGAGGAAAAAAGAAATCTGCAGGATAAACTTTTCCCCGAGAAGAAAGAAGAATTCGAGAACTTCTGGAGTCTGGATGAAGTTTGGAAATCCTGGAAGGAGAAGGAAAGCTCTGGGTGACTGCTGAGCTTGGGGAAGTGCGGGTAGAGCTTCCTGGAACAAAAGACGCTGAGGGCAAAAAGTCATCAAAGAAATTCTGAATGATTGGAAATTTTAATGCACTTATTTTTTATAGATTAAATTTTCTGGGTAATTCCATTACTTTCCTTTAAATAGGACAAGGAAAGTAAATATTTCCGAGTTCTAATATTAGAAATTTCTCGGAAGTAAAAAGTGAATTGTTAGTCAAGTGTTTACCGCGGTAATCCAGGTAGCGTAGCAACACGAGCGCACCGGAAGGTATCCCTTACAAACAACTGTAACCAAATTAAGAATACAAATTTTTGTCGGCACAGGGGACCTTCCGCATGGCAAGCGAGGGCTTGCTAATCGCGCACTCCTATTATGTCATATTTTTTATTATTATGTCATACTATGAAAGATAATTTTATTTTTTATCCTTACAAATCTAATGACAAGATACTTTACAATTCGAATAATATTAATTTATTTATTAAAATGTACGTAATTATGTACAAAGAGTAAAGACAAAGAAAAAGACTAATATGCAAACAATATAAAAAATGAAAAGAAGAAGAAAAAAAAAATAATAACACATTATGATTAATATAATTATGTCCTAACTTAAGGGCAGTGGCGTGGCTACACCTACATTTCGGGGGGGGGGGGAAGGGGGGGGGGGTGTTTTGAGGGGATTTCCGGGGGGGGGGTTGAGAGGGGTTCAGATATCTCGCCTGACGTATATTTCATATTTGCAGGGGTTTCTTGGAAATTTAAAGGGGGGGGGGTTGTCCCTAAAACCCCCCCTGGCTACGCCACTGCTTAAGGGGCGGGGGATATTGCCTGCGAAAATCTCTTCAATTCCTACCATTTGGGTGAAAAAATATAATCTAAAGCTTTTCCTTCTGCTCTTCCCTTCAGACCGGAGCCACCGCGCCACAAGTATCTACGAGAGATCCCTGCGGCTGGACTTCAGGCACAGGGATTCCATACTGGGACTCGCGCTGAGCTTACGACTGCAGGGCCAGACAGCGAGGCTCCATCAACTCATTATGAGGTAGGTACTTACTTTTTTTAATGAATATTTATTTAAAGAGAGGTCTATTTAAGGTTTGGGTGGAAGAGATTGCCACAGGCAATAATCCCGCCCTTTAGGTAGGACATTAGCTTCATTCTCTTTTTTTCTTGTATATTTGATTGATATTTTTGTTTTTCTTTATATTTCATTGTATTCTGCTGTATATATTTTTTGTTCTACATAATAAAGCTTTCTATAATAATAATAATAACAATTGAAGTCCTTGCCCCACTTCATTTTCATTTACATTTACCCGAAAAGTATAGAAAGTGTTGCTTTCGGTCGCTTTGTTCGAAATTGACTTTCAGCTAATAACATTTCTGGAAGAATTAGGATCTCCTGAATCCAAGAAAGTGATTCTCCTCGCCCATCAGAGGGGAGGCATACTACGGGATGGGCAGTCTAGTCTACAACACAGACCACAAGCGTCTACAGTAGCTACTGTAGGGTGTGAAACACTCATGAAAAAAAAAATAGTCACTCACTTTAATGGTAAAATATTACGGTATTTGACCAAGAACAGAATTGGAAACATATTTTTTTATAACAGTTTCAGCAAATTTCTTTAGTAAATAAAAAGAAATCTCCTCCAACGATTTTATTGTACTATTTTATCATTAAAAATATTTGAATGGCTAAAGCAAAAAAAAATTTCTAGCTATCCAAAGATGAAATGCTTCTTACATCATTGGTTCTCTTCTGGAATGACATTCCTTAAGAGATTTTTTTTATATTAAAAAAAACAAGGATATTTATAATAAAAAAAACTTCCCCTGGGTCATACTAGAGCAGTAGTTACACACAGCTCAACTCATACCAAATTTTTTTATTTAAATTTATTTTTACGACTTTACGGGGTCCAACCCCATTCACAGAAGTTAAGGAAATCTCTTTTGGCAACTGCTCAAGGTAAAAACAAATGGGCAAGATAGACATGGAGATACTAGATAGAGTATACACCACACTTATGTACCAGGTACCACTACACACAACCTCCAAAATATCTTATAACCTTAAAACCCCTTCAATGATAACTCCTAAACATATATTGTTTATCAAAATACATGCACCTTCTAATCTCATAATATTATACGCCATCTTTAATTTCATCTATCCTACTCAGCCTACTCTTCTTTTCTTCCGCAACTTTCAAACTCCTCTTATTATTAGTACAGCGTTGTTGCTTATTAGAGCAAAAACGAGAAACATTTTCAATTAAAACTTGAATGAAGAATTGAACTTCTCGGCAGCGCCAAAGACAAAGTGCTCTCTGGAACTTGTGAAAGTCTCAACATGGATTGTCGCCATATTTGTCTTACTCCAGAATGTTGTTGTTGCTATCTTCATTATGTTGGTATTTCTGCAGTCATCTTGTTGTTTTTTTTTTCAGTTTCCATGTTTGCATCTACTATTTTGTTGCTGTGTTTGCTGTGGATGTAGCTGTGTTTATTTTCGGTGTTCTCTCATTCCTTTAGTTTTTCTTCTTGGTTGTCTCTTTTTTTTTAAATATTTATTTAAAAAGACGTCTGTAACACTCAGGGTCATTGCCTCATATTTCTTTAGTTCTTGCCAGGTATTTTAGTATCCCTGTAGCTAGAATGTGTATGATTTTATCAGTGGTGAAGCACAATGCCTCTTCAATTTTTTGTGGGTAGCGCTGCATTACTAAGAGTTTCCTTTACTTTTCAAATTCTCTTACATTATTTTCTTATTACTCTGGTAATGTCGCCACTGGTTGTTACTCATACAAGTAACTACTCATTTTTCCTCACGAGGTATGAGTGGACCCCGAACATCCAAGTAAAGAGCACAAAAATTGCTGCCTCTCTGGAAATCGAACCCAGGTCACCGTGCGTGCAATTCCTAGCGCGCTAGCTCACTCGGCAACGGTGTAGCTAGAATGTTGTTCTTGTTCAATTTCCTCTTGACTTTCTCTTAATGCTGTCATTTAGTATTTGTATCACCGTTATTTCTCGTTTATCCATTGTTTGTGGAGTTCTTTTAGCATATTGTAATGTACTATGTAAGTGTGTAATGTAATTACTTATAGTTTTTGAATTGTTGCTAATACCTGTTACTCGTTTTGTATTATTTTTCTTACTATTATACCAAAAATAACTTGTCTTCGTTTGAGAGCCTGATAAATAATGCACATTAATACACATAAGATTTGCTCTTTCAACACTGGAAGGTGTTGACCCAGCACCTATAAATGGGAAGTATTGTGTCACCTCTCGCCCATCAGAATATTACAGGATGAGCAATTACAACACATACCACAAGCGTCTACAGTAGCTCCTGTTTCATAGTTATGAAATAAAAAAGGCTGTAAAACACTCATCTTTAATATAAAATAAAAAAAGGTGGTGCCGTAAATACCTGTCTGATATCTAGAGTATAGTGGAAGTAATTCCCACAGACATTTATAAGCTTAATATAGTTTACGTTTGAGCATTAAAAAAAGTGCCAAACTTATATCATTGGTGAGAAAGAGAAAATAACATATTTTTTTTTAGTTGTTATTGTTTTCAACAGTTTTTATTGTATTTTCTTTTTTTATTAACAATTTGTCTGGTGTAATCTTCAAATTTCCAAGAAGAATACTTGGAAATATGAAAATGCTTTTCCAATGGTTCATGATTTTTCTTTTGTTTTCTGTTTTTTTTTTTTTCGTTTTGTTTATTTTATGGTGTTGAAGCCGTTTTGTATTTCAACAATATTTCTTCGTGTTACATTCTATTTCTATGGCGTAATTTCCTGGTAAAGTTTTACCGTGGATATTGTTTCGGTTTTGAATATCTGTTTATACATTCTTAGAATATTCCTATAGTTAATTTATTATATCTTTAGGATATCCAAGAAGAACTTTTTTAAAAGTGGAAGCTCCGTGGATTATAGATGTTCACATAAATACCTACATACATAGATTTTAGTTGTATTTGAATATAGGAAATAATGGAAATTTAGTATTAAAGGCTTTGCCAGACAGATATTCTGGCAATGCCTTGATAAAGAAATAAATACATGTTTTAAAAACTTGAAGTTAGTGATATAAACACAAAGAACATCAGAAACCAACTGAGAATGAAAGCTTATGAAGAATGGAAAATAAAACCTTTTCAAGGTATTGGTGTTTCACATTTTTCTGAATACACTCCTTCAAATTCATTCATATTTGATAAAAAAATATTATCTGGATCAGAATGGACCCAAGCAATAAAAATGAACATCAATTATGCTAATCTTGCAGGTGTACCAGGTGTTAATGCGGGAAGTAACATGCCAAACCTCCTTTGTCGTCATTGCGGCAAAGAGAAAGAAATATTAAGCCATGTACTTGGAAGTTGCCCCCATAATAATACCATGGTCATAGCTCGCCATAATAAAATAAAAAATAAAATTTCTGAAGAAATGAATAAAAAAGGATATGACTGTTTTGAAGAAGTTCACGCCATAGATAACCATGGAAGTCATAGATTCTGTGATATAATAACTTTTGAAAGAAACACCAACAAAGCATTTATTATAGATCCAACGATTCGATTAGAAAAAAATGATGCATTACAAGGAGATGATATTCATAGAGAAAAATGTGAGATATACAATGGGTGTATTCCATATCTCAAGGAAAATTATCTAGACTCATATGCTGAAATTGGTGAAAGAGACTTTCAAATTTTGGGACTCTGGTTTGGAAGTCGAGGAACAATATCCAAAAATGTTTTAAATTTCTTTGACAAGTTCAACCTTCCCAAAAATTTACTAAAAATACTGTCACAAACTATTATTTGTGGCAGTGTTAAAATAGTAAATTTTCATATCTATTCCAACTCTTGAAGAAAGAAAATAGAAAATTCATTAAGAAAGAATAAGAAAATATGTATAAAAAAAAGATGTACTCTAATGTATTGATTAATATGCTGTGTTTTTAAGCAACCTTCAGATATGTGGGCAGCAACGTTTTATAATAAAACTGTATCTCTCTCTCTATATTTATCTCTGTTATGTGTGTCAATCAACCACATCAACCAGTTAAAGGCCCGCAGCTCTTTTCATTTCTTTATAAATAAATATGTATCTCTTTTTCACTTCTCGTGTCTCCACTCTCTCATTTTCTCTCCACATATCCGTGTGTCTCCATCTTTCTCTTTCACCCTGATACAATATGTTAATCCTAATCATGTGCTAATAGCTGTGCAAAATGTAGAACAGGATGATAACTCCCGCGAGGTTCTAAGAAAAGAGGAAGGAGAATTTATGTAATAAGGAAAAAGGCAAAGAGAATTAAGAGAATGGGAAGGAGGCAGTTAAGAGGTGGAGGACGGGGGGAGATTTAGAGGGATGTAAGGAAGAGGCGGTGGGGGGATGTAGAGGTGGTGGGAGGGGGAAGAAGATGGTGGTGATATGAAGAGGTGGAGAAACTGATGCGGTGGGGGAATGTAGAGGTGGAGGGAAAGAAGAAATGAAGAGGTGGGGGAAATTAATGGATGGAGGGAATAAAGATTCGGGGGACCTGAATGGATGGAGGGAATGAAGATGCGGGGGACCTGATGTGCGGAGGGACGTAGGAATTATGTAAGAAAACAGTAGAAGGGGAAGACTTATATGAGAAAACTTTCCGGATTCAAATTAACTGAGCGTGTAATAAGCAGGAAGGAAAGCTTGGAGTAAGCAAAGGTTATGAACTGTGAAGTAGGACCGAAAATACAGAGGATGTGATTTTCATTTGTCGTGTTAAGATTTCAATTTGTTGTCGTAGTGGTTAGGGCGCTAGTCCAGCCATCAAGGATACCCCGGTTAGTAGGGATCCGTTAGTTCCAATTCCACTAAATGTATGGATTTTTTCACATTATTTTGTTAATTTGTCAGCATACCAATACCATCATCAAATGTTGAAATAAGAGTGTTCTTTAGTCCTTATCGGGAAGTATAAATAAATTGGAATTATACCTGATGATTCACGGTTTAAGAAGCTCTTTTTTTCCTTTTTAAGCGCTTTAACAGAAGCTGTTTTATATTTCATGTTATTTAATAATTAAATAAATATATTGTTACTGTTATTTTGATTTGATATTGTGATCTATAGATATCGGAACTATTGTGTTTTCGTAAAATAAAAGGAAAAGCTTCAGAAGGACCAAACGCTTTTATTTAGTCGATGGAATCAACAATGAAAATTTTCAGTTGTAATGAAATTAAACTAGCAATAGTAAGTTTCTAACTTAATTGGGTAGAAGTTAAAAGAATAACTCGGTGGATAATAAAGATAAAACCAAGAAAATGGACTGATAACATGAAATTCAATGTAAGATGTCTCTCTCTCGAGAAAGAGAAATAGAGAGAGATAGAGAGAGATTGAGAGAAATATATTGGACACGAGAGAAAGAGAAGAAGAGGAAGAAAGGAGGAGAAAGGGAAAAATAATTTCAGTAGGAGGAAGTGACAGAGAGAAGAGAAGGTGAAACAACGGAGGAACACAAAGAGAAAGAGAGAGACAACGAAATGGAAAAAAAAGAAAGATTGAGATAAAGATATTGGACAAGAGAAGAAGAGGGAAAGGAATAGAAAGAGTGAGAGATAGAGAAAGAGACACCAAGATGGAAAAATTAAGAAAGATCGAGAGAAAGATATTGGACAAGAGAGAGGGAAGCGAAGAGAAAGAGTGAGAGATAGGAAGAGAGGTACAACGAAGTGGAAAATTTAAGAAAGATTGAGAGAAAGACATCGGGGAAGAGAGTGAGAACGGAAGAGAGAGAAAGGCAGTAGAAGAAAGAGACAGAGAGAAGAGATGAACTAACGTAAAAAGACAATGAGAAAACTAAAAGAAAGAGAGAGAGAAACGGAGAGATAAGGCGAAACAACGAAGAAAGGAATAGTAGGAGAGGAAAATAGCGTGAGAGGGGGAGAGAGAGAGAGATAGCGTGAGAGAAACATCAGGTTTAATGGCTCGTGAGGAAACTTTTACATTTTGCTCCTCATTATTAGGTCGAAGCAGGGGAGGGGAAGTGAGACAAAGGAGGGGTAGAAAAACAGGAGAAGGTGAGAGAGAAAGAGAGCCATAGGAGGGGGAGAGGAGAAATAAGGGGGGGGTTGTAGGAGGGTGAGATGAGCGAAAGATGAAAGGCGAGGGACGGGGAGAGGGGTGTTAGACGGCCAAGGAGGTAAGAAGCAAGGTAGTTTGGCAAGTTGCCTCTGCCGTTGTAAGCAGTTACGTGTGAGAACTGCCTTATGTGCGGCGCTGTCTAATGGAGATGACGGAGTTCTGCTAGTTTCTCCCTACGTGGTCACTCCTCACTCTCTCTCCTTCCTAACCTAACCGCTCTTTAACCTTTTTTTTTCTCTCTTCTTCCTAAGTTCTGTTTTACTTTTTCCCTCTCTCTCCCTTCTCCTTTCTAATATTTCTCTCTTTCCTAGCCTCTTCTAACATCTTTTTCTCTCTCTCCTAGCCTCTCCTTACTCTTTTCTCTTTTTCTCTCTTGCCTAGCCTCTCCTTACCCCTTTTCTCTATTTCCTAGCCTCTCCTTGACCTTTTCTCTCTTTTCTAGCCTCTCCTTGACCTTTTCTCTCTTTTCTAGCCTCTCCTTGACCTTTTCTCTCTTTTCTAGCCTCTCCTTACCCCTTTTCTCTCTTTCATAGCATCTCCTTGACCTTTTCTCTCTTTCCTAGCCTCTCTTTACTCTTTTCTCTCTTTTCTAGCCTCTCCTAACCATTTTCTCTCTTTCCTAGGATCTCCTTACCCTTTTCTCTCTTTTCTAGCCTTTCCTTACCCTTTTCTCTCTAGGAAAGGCTGACTGAAAAATATTAGATTTCTTTCTCTCCTTCCTAACGTTTCCTTATTCTCTCTCCTTCCTAGCCTTTCCTTATCCTCTTCTTTTTCCTCCTTCGTAACCACCTTTTAGTATTTTTTACCATTCTCTCTATCTCCTTCCTAAGCTCTTCTAAGGTTTTTCTACTACTTTCTCTTTTCTTCGATTTCTCCTTTTCCTAACCTCTCATCTCCTGCTCTCTCTCTCTCTTCCTTTCCTCTCTCATTCTTCCATTCACTCGTTGTTTTCCCTCTTTATCTCTTCCTCACTATTTCTCTTGTCTTCTCTTTCTCTCCAGTTGGTTTTCCTTCTCTAGTTTTCTTCTCTGGTTTCTTCTCTAGTTTCACCTCCTTCCCTTCTCGTCTTATTTCTCCTCTCCTCTTCATCTCTCCTATCTTTCCTCTTCTCTTCATCCCTACAAATTTCTGTCTCTTCCTTCTTCACTATGTCTTTTTTTTTTTTTTTTTTTTTTTTTTTTTTTTTTTTTAAGTGGGGTTTAACGTCGCTTTCAACTGCCATGGTCATATCACGACGGGGGTTTTACCCTCCATTCGCAGGAAACTCACAAACCTGCTACTCACATTGACCTCACCCAGCCTGAGTGGGGCCGGGAAAAGCCAGCGTCACGAGAATTAGAATTTGAATGGTCACCCATCCAAGTCTTAACCTCGCTGGATGTCGCTTAACTTCGGTGTTCTAAAGGGAACCGGTGTATTCAACATGCCATCGACGCTGGCTATCACTATGTCTAAAGGTGTGGTTACTATGCGGCCTAGTTTTTTCTTTCCTACAAAGTAAAACATGAACTTACAGTCAAGGGAGAAAAATATGTTGGAAAATTTATTTGAGAAAAACTGCAACCGATCAACATTTTATTGCAGCCAGCGCGCGTCGCGTCGATAGCATGTTGAATACACCATTTCTCGCTCTGTTAGTGAAATTAAGGTACATCCAGCAAGGCTAGGAATTAGATGGGTGACCATTCTATTCCCAACCTCTGCAGGCTGGGTAAAGTTAATTTGAGTAGCTGGTTTGTGAGTTTCCAGGGAATAGAGGGTGAAACCCCCGTTGTGATATGACTGTGCAAGTGTGCAGTTGCAAACGACGTTAAAAAAATGCATATTTTTGATGCTCTAGGTCTCTACCATTCCAGTAACCCTTTCGTTCCAGATGGCACGTGATACTGAACAAGCGGGCCTACCACAGCAGGGACCCACTAGTCTACTCAGGCGACCTCTACATCACGAACTGGGCCGAATACAAACAGGGCCAGATCACGAGTATTCCCGAGAGTCCCCGACTTCCTTCCACGAGCTCTAGGATTATTCCTTGTGCGGTAAGTCACATCTTTTTTATTATTTTTAAAAAAATATTAGATAAGTCATATACCATGTCATATACATATAAATGTCATATGACCAGTATAGAATGAATGATTATAAAAATTTAAAAAATGGAAATAATATAAACAATAGACTGGAAAAATAGATAAATATATGCACACATATTAAGTCGTAACCGTAAACAAAGGGCGGGGTTATTGCCAATGGCAATATTCAACCCCATTGTATTTTTAAGGCCAAGTTATAAAACAAGATGTAAAGTAAGACTGTCCCTGAAGTTACTGCTTTTCATCAATCACAGCGAATCGTATTTTGAATTATTTCATAATTTGGTTCTTAATCATAAAATTACATGTTTTTGGACTTTTTAGTATTTTTCACATAATTCCGGATTTTTATAAGAAGCAATCCTTTCTTCTTTTTTTTTTAAAAAAAAGAAGGTAAGTGTGCCCCGGAACCGCTTTTGCATTTATTTATTTATTTATTTATTTATTTATTTATTTCAAATCACAAACGGGCGGACCCTGTGCTAACTAAATTACAATATTTACCCTAACTAATGGTCATTGAAAAATATAATAATAATAATTAATATTAACTTAACTTACACTAACTATCAAATAGCTCTAAAACTAACAAATAAAATGCATACTTAACCAGTACAATCAAATAACACCCCGCAACAAGAAAAATAGAGGGAAGTGATTTGATGAGGAATAGGAATAGAATTGGGAAAGAAAGAGAAAGTAAACTAGAAACATTATATTTCAGAGAAGTAAGCTTTGAGAGAATCAATGGAAGTGAAAAAAAAGTCGATGTTATTATGAAGGTTAGCTGTTCTCTGAAACCTGATCATGGGGGAGTTTTGCAAATAAGAAGTACGAACGAAAGGTGGTTTAAAGGGAAGAGGAGCTCGAGTGGTGTAAGAAGGAATGTTGATATTGATTGCAGAAAGAAGATCAGGTGTGTCAATTTTGGAGTTTAGAATACTAAAGAAGGTGATACAATCATACATTTCTCTCCTGGAAGAAAGGGAAAGTAAGTTGAGATATTTTTCCAAATCAGAGTATGTTTGATCGGGAGCTCTTATTTTAAATCTCAATGTTCGGAGGGCTCTATGTTGTATATTTTCAATACGGCCTGAATGTAATGTGAAAGAAGGGTTCCAGATAGTTGATGCAAACTCCAAGATACTGCGAACTAGAGAACAATACAAGATTTTGAATGACATATGATCTGGAAAATCTTTTGTTGAACGTGTAATGAAACCTAACATTTTAGAAGCTTTTGAACAAATAGAGTCTATGTGAGGATTAAAGGATAAACTTGAGTCAAAAAGTACACCAAGATCCCTGACGCAGTTAGATCGAGGAACAACACATGACTTGAGTGAATAATCAAAGATATAGGGAAACTTGGTACGCGAAAAAGTAATAACATTACATTTAGTAGAATTTACTTCCAGAAGATTGCAATCAAACCAGGTATTAAGATCATTCAAAGCCTTCTGAAGTACTTCGAAGTCGTCAGCAGAGCGAATTTGACGGAAAATTTTTATGTCGTCACAAAAGAGTAGAAATTGAATATCATGCTGAGATAAACATTGGAATACATCATTAATAAACAATAAAAATAGAATAGGTCCAAGATGGGAACCTTGGGGTACTCCAGATGAGGTAAGAAAAGAGGAAGAGACAGAAGAACCCAAACGAACTACACAGTGTCTACCAGAAAGATAACTAGAAAACCAATCAAATAGAGACCCCGATATTCCATATGCCGACAGTTTATCGAGGAGAATCCTATGATTTACTCTATCAAACGCCTTAGTCAAGTCCAGGTATATTGAATCAACTTGAGATCCATGAATATGACGAGAAATGTAATCAACATAGCAAAGAAGATTGGTAGATACCGATTTACGAGGAAGAAACCCGTGTTGATTGTTGACGATCAAAGGTGTAAAATGAGGAAACAAATTCTCGAGAACTAAAGCTTCAAAAAGTTTAGGAATCGCAGAGAGGATAGAAATGGGGCGATAATTAGTAATATCGTCACGAGAATTATCTTTCTTAGGAACTGGAGAAACAAAACTAACCTTCCAAAGAGACTTCAGGACACTTCAGAAATACTTTCAAGAATAATGAAATTACACCTGATCAGAACTGGCCAAGACAAAAGAAAAAAAGATAAAAACAAATGGCTCATTTTTGACATGAATTGATTTTTATAATTGAAATTTTATTTTTTGCCAAAGTCGATGGCGCGTTGAATGCACCTTTTTTTGTAGGATCACCGAAGTTAGACAACGTCCAGCGAGGTGACGACTCCGTGATGCTGGCATTCTGGCCCAACCCAGGCTGGGTGAGGTTAATGTGGGTAGCAGGTTTGTGAATTTCCTGCGAAGGGGGTAACACTTCCGTCATGATATGACCATGCCGTTGAAAGCAACGTCAAACCCAAATTATAAACAAACCTTATGTTATGGTGTGCCTTCCTTTTCATTCTTCTTTCTTTATGAATTCTGATTTTTTTTTCTCTCACAATTTCTCACATTTCTGTTCATACTGACTGAATCGTTTGTTTTTGTTTGTTAATCTTTCAATCTCTCTCTTTTGTTCCCTTTTCTTCGATCCCCTTCTCATCTCCCTCCCTTGCTCTCTCTCTCTCTCTGTCTCTCTCTTTCTCTCTCTCTCTCTCCTATTTCCTATCTCATGCCATTTCCTCCTTCCCTCTCTTCCCTTTTCCTCAATCTCTACCTCCCCTCTTAGCTTTTTATAAAAGCTTCCCTCCCCCTCCCCCCTCACTTGCTTGTTCATAGGATTTGTAAGTTGATTTTGTTGTTTAAAAAAACTTCATCATATGACTAGCAAAAGCTTTTTAACTTTTTTTCCTCTTTCTGAGAAAACATCGGATTTGCCTATACAGCTTATAACAAGAGATTCTAACGAGATTGGAGAAAAGAGAAAGTTACATTTATTTCACAAGTCTTATTACTTGTTAGTTTGCATATATGTTGTAGGATTATTTTCAGTTCAGGCTCTTTCCATTTATTTTACACAAGTCTTATTACTTGTTACTCTGAATATGTTGTAGGATTATTTTCAGTTCAGGCACTTTCCATTTATTTTACACAAGTCTTATTATTTGTTACTTTGCATATGTTGTAGGATTATTTTCAGTTCAGGCACTTTCCATTTATTTTACACAAGTCTTATTATTTGTTACTTTGCATATGTTGTAGGATTATTTTCAGGGTTTTTTCATTAAGTTCAAGCTCTTTCCATTGAGCCTTAGTTTTTTTTTTAGGAGTTCTACTTACAATCTAGGTTGTCTGTTCTAAAATAATCTCGTGATGAGTCGTAAAAAAAAAAAAAAAAAAAAAAAAAAAAAAAATGAAGAAGAAAAATTCTTTTGTTGTCTATTTTATTTGTTTTATTTTTTTTATGCATACACAAGCCAAGGTCATTGGCAGGCCTGCATTGGTCGAGTGAAGTTAAGTTTGTATGTGCTCCTCAAATATCGTTAATTTTAAATGTTTAAAACGAAGTATGTGTTAATAAGTGTCTAATAAATGTTTTTTAGTGTTGTGCTCTACCTCTGGAAACTACAAGCTAGCGAGTAGCTGTGAAGGTACGTTGAAAATTCAACTTTGAAAGTTCGTCGTCGAACAAAGCTCTTCTACAAAAATTCAAGATGGCCTAGTTTCTCGTGTAGAATACACAATTTTCAAATTCACTGCATCGTTCTTGTCCGTTATTTTAAATAATATACTACAATGCGCATGCGTTGCTCAGAAATAAAATTTGAATTGACGAATCATATTACAAGCAAGAATACCAACGTTTCAAAAGTTTAACGGAAATTAAAATTAAATCACAAAGAACCGGGATCGAAGGTACTCAAACCGAAGTCACTTCGACAGTCTACGGTAACTCAAGGTCAACTTTACGCATGAAAGAGAGAGAGAGAGTTCTTATCACTTACTATCAGCACAAATGAGATAACCCGATAGATGATTAATATATATTTACCTACCAAATAGATAATAGTCTGATCTAGAACAGAGACCTAGTGTGTAACACGTGATCAGGTACCCATTCATTTACCTGCTGGTGGCTAGATACTTACCTTTACACTACTGACCTACTGTTGCATTTCTATTAGTTTAAATAATATAACTTACTGTGCTTATTATTACGACGGACAGCGCTACCAGTTCAACACTTAATAGTGATGGGGGACACAAATCAGATATTGGAGGCTATGAATAAAATGAATGCACAGTTCCAGGAGAGTCTTGCAGATGTTAAAAGGGAGATCGTTCAGTCGAATCAGAATATGTTGCAGATGAGACAAGACTTGGTCAACTATGTCGACACTAAGATAGAAAAGAAATTTAATGAGTTCAAAACATCTATGGAAACAAATATAACAGAGGCGGAATCAAAGGCTGATGAAAAAATTAGGACCATTGATAGACGTGTTGCTGAGGAATGTAAGAGAAGAAACATCATATTCTCCGGGCTCGGAGGTAACCTGACTGGGTGGAAACAACGAGAAGAGGCAGTGCTGCGTTGTATAAACAACGACCTTGGAGTTACGTGTATGAAAGATCATAATTTTACGAAGAACTTTATGGGGAGACTAGGGAAAATTTGAACGTGGAGAGAAGAACATGTGATAGAAGTGATATATTTCTGGAAATATTAGAAAAAGAAGTAAGATGGGCCCTTAATTGTACAAAGGAAGGTAAGGCAGGAGGGATAGATGGAATATCGGTTGAAATGTTGAAAGCGGGGGAGAAACGGTAATCAAGGAATTAACAAATTTATTTAATCTATGTATAGTAGAAAGGAAAATTCCGGAAGAGTGGAAAACCGCTAAATTAGTCCTTCTCTTTAAAAAAGGATGTAGAAGAGAACTGAAAAATTACAGACCTCTCAGTCTTCTATGTACTGAATACAAAATAATGAGTAAGGTACTAACAAACCGATTAGGCTACTTCTTGAACGACTATCTATCAGTGGATCAAGCGGGGTTTAGGAAAAATTTCTCTACGCTTGACCATATTCACGTCCTTAATCAGCTGATTAGTATATCCAAGGAGTATTCCTTGCCAATGTGTTTTGTCTTTGTGGACTACGAGAAGGCGTTCGATAGGGTCACCGTAGAGAGGGTTTTTGGCATGTTAGAAGAGAGAAAAGTTCACCAAAGTATAGTAGATATATTCAGAGAGATTTATAGACAGGCAGAGCTAAGAGTAGACCTGGAAGAGCTTAGTGTACGAGTAGACGTGCAGAGGGGCGTTCGGCAGGGGGATGTAGCCTCCCCGAAGCTGTTCATAAGTTTATTAGAAATAATGATGGAGAAAATAGACTGGGAGGGGAGAGGAATAAATATAAATGGGCGATGGCTAAACCAACTTAAATTTGCGGACGATATTGTTCTGATAGGTAAAAGTAGAGAAGAAGCGCAAAACATGATTCACGAACTTTACCTAACAGGAATACCGTACGGCCTCAAGATAAACAGCGGAAAATGTAGATTGATGTGTATAGGAAACATAGAAGGAGAGGAGGAGTTGAGACTAGAAGAGGAAAAAATCAAAGAGGAAGAAGAATTTATTTATCTAGGACACATGCTTAGCGTAAATGGTCAATGGGCGGAAATAAAAAGGAGATGTACAATAGGATGGAAAGCAGTCTTTAAATACAAACAGATATACAAATCTAGAGTGGCGATATCAATAAAGAAAAGACTGTGGGAAATGACGGCATTGCCTGCGATGACGTATGGATGCGAAACGTGGGTGTTAACCAGAAAAGTTATCAACAAATTGAGAGTCACTGTACGGGGGATGGAGCGCTACATGCTTGGATATACTCGGAGAGACAGAAAAAGGAACGAGTGGATTAGAGAAAAATCAGGATTTGAAGATATAGTAAAAAGAATTGTGAAAAGAAAATGGAAGTGGGCGGGACATATAGTTAGGACGAATGATGATAGATGGACAAAAGAAATTATGAATTGGTACCCTCGTGGCTTAAAGAGAAAGGTAGGAGCACCAAAAATGAAATGGGATAAGGAAATGAGGAAAGTGTGTGGTGGTGTTACGTGGCAGAGAGTTGCATTAGAGAGACATGAGTGGAAAAGAATGGGATCAATATATAGAGAAGTGTGGCTCGACCAGAGGAAATAAACTGCGAAAATGTGTAATAGTTGATATGGAGAGAAATCACAAATATAGTAATAATTATAATACATGGGGAGAGAGAGAGATGGAGAGAGAGGGGGGGGAGTGAGGGAGAGAGAGAGAAAGTGAGAGAGGTGGAGAGAGAGGGGGGGAGGGAAAAAGAGTAAGAAAAGGAGAGAATATGAGGTGAGAGAACCTTTTAAATATCAGTATGCCAACCAACAAAAAAAATTACCTCTAAATTATTTTAGAGAGGTCTCAGTCAGTGACTGATTTTGTCTAAGAATTTTAATATTATGTATTAATTAATTGTAAGTTTTGTTTCCGATTGTAATGTATTCTTAAACAAATAAAGACTATTCTATTCTATTCTATTCTATTCTACACAAGCTATAATAATATTGCATTATCGTGTATGACAGGGTGTATATTATGATAGAACATTACTGAGATTCTCCTTTACTTTTATCTAACATGTAAATTATGTAAAATATGAATAAATATAAAAAGAAGGACTAGCCCTAAGTTATTTGTGTTATTATGTCACAATTATATTTGTTGGTAGAGTCAACATTGCGAGAACTAATGCATCATACCTCCAACCAACCATCAAATTCCAACATAAATCTTGTAATACCGCCACTGGTCGTTGCCCACCCTAGAACTACCCCAATTTTCCTCACGAGGCCAGGATAGGCCTCATCCAAAATTCAGTACCGAAAAAATTCTGACCCTGGCGGAATTTGAACCCAGGTCACCTGGATGCAAGCCTAACATGCTACCGCTCGGCCATGGACTATTATATTTTGTTTTATTGCGTAGACCGTACAGAAAGATAACTGGGATAATTTATTTTTGACCATTGACTATCTACTTGATTTATCCCTGTACAGAAACCTAAAAAATAAGAATAAGATGCAGAAAATTAGATAAGGCAAAACAATGCAGAAGGATGGATCGAAACGGTAAAGAAGGCAGTTTGGGTATGAAAAAAAGGCATTCGAGAAAATTTACTTTCCAAATACTTCATGTTCTAGCATATAAAATACAGAAAATGTTTTTGGACACTTTCCTCCCTCTTGGTTTGGCTCAGAGCCAGATGAACACCTTGAAAAGATATCTTCTATATAAAAAGGGATTATTTGGGTTTAGAATATTCGAATCTGTAAAGATATTTATGTAGAAAGCCTTGAATTTATAAGGTTAAAGTTCACATTGTGTTTTGATGTCTGTGGGCCAAATAATGAAATAGGATTAGATTGAATGAAGTGGACACTATCCCTTAACACGCCCTCTACTGAGAATTTCAACCAATCATAGAGCAATTTAGTCAGTCGATAGTGTCTACTTATAGTTTTAATTTAATCCTGTTTCATAATTCGATCGTTAATGTTTTTGGACCAAATTATAAAATAAAATTATTACGAGGAAAGAATGTAACTTATACGAGATAAGCGGCGTGTTGTGAATGGTTTAAACTTCGACTTAAGTGACGGTATTCCCTTATTTTTGTAGTAATCTTATTTTGTAGTTTGGCCCTTTACAATTTATTAAAAATTCTTAATTCATGTACTAAAAGCCCTCATATTTATGTTTATACAAGCGAGTACCTAAGAAAACCGATTTACACTTAATCTCATGATCAGAGAACCCTTTGAGAACTGTTAATCTTTGTCGAACTTTTCAGTAGCAGTGGCGTAGCCAGGGGGGGTGGGGGGGAGGACCAAACCCCAGCAAAGATGGAATATACGTTAGGCGAGATTTCTGAGCCCCCTCAAAAATCCCCCGGAAATCGCCTCAAAACCCCCCCCCCCCCCCTGAAATGTAGGCCTAGCTATGCCACTGTTCAGTAGGTTTGGTAGTAATTCTTTTTTTCATTCACATAAAAAAATATTGTCAAAGCTCATGAATTTTTTTATTTAGTGCCCCTACTAACACTTACTTTTTTTTTTGTTCCACTTCCACATAAAAATTATTGTTAAAGCTTGCAGAATTTTCATTTTTTTTTGGCTTTGCTGGGCAAGGCCACTCTATTTTTTACGAGAGGCTTCTACTATTAATTAATGCCATGAGTAAACAGAGCAAACTGTTCAGGTAAATTTTATGGGAGCCGAAATTTCGCAAAGTCGTAAATCAGGACCATTGCAATTCTCGCTGTCCATTGCTGTCTATGTCCGGACTGTGTTGTCCTCGTTAATTAAACATTGCAATTTCCTCCTATGGTACTTGTTCCCTCCTTCCTCTTTCTCTCTCTCTTTCTCTCCCTCTCTTTTGCAATGAAATCTTTCTCTCCTTTCTATCTCTCTCTTGCTTTCTCTTCCGCCTAAAAGATCTTCCTCTCCCTCTTTCTCTATCTCGCTCTCCCCCCCCTATTCACTCTTAATCCCCCCTATATCTATCCCTCCCTCCCATTTCATCCACCCTATCTTTCTCTCTATCTTCTCACTCTCTCTAATCTCGCTTTCCTCCTTATTCTCTCTCCATCCCCCTTTATATCTATCTCCCTCCAATTTCATCCCACTAATTCTTCTCTCCCTTCCATTTCATCCACCCTATCTCTCTCTCTCTCCCTCCCTCCCTCCCATCTGCCTGACTGTTTTTCCTCACTATCCTCCCCAGTCTCATCCCATTATATCTGCCATAGATGCTTTTCTCTCCCCATGTCCTTCCCACTCCCTCTCTATCTCTGCCCCACCCTTTCTATCTTGCTCTCTCTCTCCCTCCCATTCTATCTGACTAATATTTCTCCCTCACTCTCTCTCCTTCTCTCTCTATATCACCCTCCCCCTATTCCTCTCCATCCCCCTAGCTGTCTCTCTCTGTCCTCACCACTCTCCTCCTCCCTTCTCTCTTCCTACCTTCTCTCCACCTCCCTATGCTCTTCCCTTCTCTCCTCCTCCAAACACTCCTCCCCCTTATGTCTGTCATGGATGTTAATCCCTCTGATGCCGAATCACATAAACCCTCATACACAGTTTACAGTTTATTATCAGGCGGATTAATTTATAGGGCTAGCAGTACGGGGAGTAAAAGACCTCAGTAACTCGAAAAGATCAAAATTATTTAATCAAAACTTAATTTTAGTCAATTTTAGCCACTTGTGTACTTCAAATTCATAATTTTGAGTGTATGTCATTTATAATTTCACCAACAGTAATAATACTAATACCCTTTAGTGGAAGGTAACCACCAGGCGAGGTTAATACTCAAATCATTTTTTCTACCTCTGAACCTTCAGAGTCTTATTATTAAGTAGTCACGAACTCAAATTAATGAGGAAACACTAATCAGTTGTTTATCTTTATCACCCTTTTGTGATTGACAAACACGGCCTTATTTATAATGCTAAAAAAACCGAGTTATCATATTTGTGTTAATCACTTTCGTGATGTCACAACGAACTACTCAAACTCGCTTTGTTAAATCTTTGCTGAACTTGGGACTTGAACCACCGACCTCCAGGTTAAAACTCCACCACCTTATCAATCTAGCTACTGAGGTCGGTATAACACTGAGTTTTCAATTATTAAGGAGCAAAATCTACCGATAGAATTGCCATCTGCTATCATAACCCTGTAGATACTTACTGGCCCTTCATACGCTCAATTCCAGCTATACATCACTGAATCTACTCAAGTTATTTGGTCTCCAACTTATCGTCGAAACCTTTTGTTCAAATTCATCATGAAATGGATAATAATAATAATAATAATGACGGAGTGGGTTGACCAATCAGAGCCGAAGTGCGGAATAAATGTCTATGGAGAAGGGAGTGAATGTCTCTTTAGAAGGCCCAACTCATGCTGGGTGAGGTTAGTGTGGGTTGCAGGTTTATGAGTTTCCTGCGAATAATAATAACACTCTTTAGTGGCAACCACCAGGCGAGGTTAATGCTCAAAGCATTTTCTACCACAGAGTCTTATTATTATGTGGTCACAAATTCAAATTAATGAGGAAAATTTCATGCACTGGGTGGAATTCGAACCAACTTATCCCTACGCTACAGGGATCACCAGACTAGCGCGTTAACCACTTGACTACTAGTGCGAATGGAAGGTTACACCCCATATCCCCGTCCTGATATGACCATGCAGTTGAAAGCGATGTTAAAACCAAATAAAAAAGAAAGAATAAGGGATTAATGATTAAATTATTGTTCATAAGTAAGCGGCCACAATGGTGCACCCTGTACCCTAGACCCACGACCCTAGACCCTTGACCCCAGACCCTGGTAGCTACAGCTTGATAAAGACGATTTTCGGGACTCCGTTGAGGCCGCTTACATTATTATTTTAATAACATGGTTAGATTATTTTACGTTTTTGGAATTTTTTTGCTGCATAAAATGCGGGTTTTAGTTATGATGTAGGAACTACTATTCCATTCATAGATGTAAGTCCTATTGTCAATAAATTTTAATACTCTATCGATCTAGCGTTTTTTTTTTTTTTTTTTTCCCCTTTTTTTGTCCATAGTATGTGGGGATCACATGGCATTGGATACTTCAAGCCCCAATGTCAAGAATGAAAGCTCAAACTCTATTTGCTCTATCACATCATGGTGACCTTAAACTTTTGAAAGTCCTTTCATCCAGACCGAACTTTCGTTTCTGATTGCTGTTTCATTAATCCGATTACAGCTTTTCATTTATATAATTTTGAGTAATGAGATTATATAACATTGAACTTTTCATTACCACGATTATAAATTGTTTCGAGGACTATCAGTGTGGGTTCATACCCATTGATTTTTTTTTTTGTTTTTTGACTGACATCTCAATCTTAGGGACAAATCATAACTCGCTAGCTATAATTATGTAGAGCGCTGTGATGGATTCACCGACCTCAGCAGCTTGGTAGATAAGGCGACGGACACTTCACCTGGAGGTCGGTGGTTCAAGTCCCGGTTCCAGCGTAGATTTAGTAAAGCGAGTTCGTGTAGTCGAAATTGATTAACACAAAATAATATGATAGCTCCGACTTGATTGAGATTGCCATAGGCAATAACCCCGCCCTCTAGTTAGGACATATTTTTATATATTTTGTTTATTTTTTTTCTCTTTATATTAATATTGTCAATTTTGTATTTTAATTTTTACCATTATTTTTTACCCTCTAGTTAGGACATATTTATATATTTTTTTTATTTTTTTTCTCTTGATATTAATATTGTCAATTTTGTATTTTAATTTTTACCATTATTTGTTTGTGACTGTTCATTTCTCGATTTTTTGTTACTCTGGTCGGAAATTAATTAACTCTTGGCTAAAAATTAAGAGTTCGGTAGTATTCAAACATATGCGCGGGAAAAAGCGAAAAAACAATTTTTACCTGAAAGACTGGTGGAGATTTGAATGACCAAATGGAGATGGTCCAAATGCAGATGGTCAGTTTTAACTGCCAGCCGACGATATATTATTATTCTTCTACTGAAGAATTTCATAACAATAATAACATCGACTACCCTTATTTATTTGTAATCTAATTTTACAATTAAAATATAAGTCCATTGTTTGGGGAAACATTAGGCCGTTAATGTCGGAACAAACAAACGACAGTTTAATTGAAATTAAATCCCCCGTTAAATCCATCATCGTTCCACAGCACTGAAAGTCTTGATGTTTGCAGTGGGGGTTAGGAGGTTGGGGGGGGCATTCATTTATCCGATGTCTAGGGTATATGACACGACTGACCATTATTCACACCTGCCAAGGTTCCCACTTTGACATAAAGTGTGACCCACTGAAGAATGACCGAGCGATAAAAAAAATGTCACTTTGACGAAAAGTCAATAGATGGTTTTACAAAGGAAATGTGAGACAACACCAACTCGTGTTGAATTAGAATTTGAATAGAATTGAAAAGTAAAGGAGACTTTTAGTAATGCTGCGCTACCCACACCACCAATGCTTCACCACCAATAAAATCACATACATGCAGTGGAAACAATGGGAGTGTGGTGTGAAGAGGGAAAGAAATGGATTCAGGGGATAGGAAAAAAGATGATTGAGAAGACAGGGGATACACAATCAATGAGTCACCTGGTAGCGAAAATAAGCATGACTGCCAGCGTGTTGGGAGCATTGCCATCAGAAGAACTGACATCCATATTCTATCTGTAAATTTTAATAAAATACATAATTATATACATAGGTATATTCAATACAATGATTGTGTTGACTTATATCTCAACTAGATCAGAAAACGTTTCAGCCAGCGTCGAAGGCACGTTGAAAACACCAGTTCTCATCCAGTCACTGAAGTTAAGCAACGTCCAGCGAGTCTATAGGAATCAGATGGGCGACCATTCTATTCCCGACCGCCTCAGGCTGGGTGAGGTTAATTTAAGTAGCTGGTTTGTGAGTTTTCAACAAAAGGAGGGTAAAAACCCCGGTAGTGATTCATGTTCAGCAGTTGAAAGTGACGTTAATTAAAGCGACATGCAGTAGGACTTGGATGGGTGACCATTCAAATTTGAACCCTCGCGATGCTGGCTACTACCGGCCTCAGACTCAGGCTGGGTGAGGTTAATTTTTAAAAAATAATGAGTAAAACAAAAAATATTATAATCTTTTCGAGACACAGATGTGTGTCATAATTTTCTGCGAACAGCTCCACCCGGTATGAGCAAATATGGTTCGGCTTAAACACAATGGAGTCGTGAGAAATTTTGATCTACGAGGGCTAATACGGAAATGGTCAGAATTACCAGACAGAACTTAACTAAGGGAAAGCTTTAGGGGATTAGGTCCTCTTCTCGTGCGCCTAAAACCCATTGAGTTCCATTCTGCATGTAATTGAATCAAATAGAGCACTCAATTGTTAAGTGAAGGAGGTAAAGACAAGAAAAGGGTGGGTGAAAGAGAGAGAGGGAGAGAGAAAGGGATGGGGAGATAGAAAGGGATGGGGAGATAGAAAGGGAGGGGGAGATAGAAAGGGAGGGGGAGAGAGAAAGGGAGGAGGAGAGTGAAAGGGAGGGGGAGAGACGGGGAAGGATAGAGAAAGATGGAGGCAGGGATAGAAATAGGGAGGGAGAGAGAGAAAGATGGAGGGTGGATGGAAATAGGGAGGGAGAGAGAGAGAAAAGGAGAAAGAGAGAGGCAGAGAGAAAGGGAGAGGGAGAGAGAAAGGGAAGGGAGGAGAGAGAAAGATGGAGGGAGGGATAGAAATAGGAAAGGAGAGGGAGAGAAAAGGAGAAAGGGAGAGTGAGAGAGAGAGGGAGAGAGATAGAGAGAGAGAGAGAGAGAGAGAGAGAGAGAGGCAGAGATGGTCAGAAGGATAAGCAAAAGGAAAAGAGAGTAAATGAGAGTAATATAGGTTCTTAACGAAGAAATGGGAGAGAGAGAGAGCGAAATTAAGTTGGTGAGATTATCTTCGAGTGAGTGAGAAGTTGAGTGAAAATGAGGGAGATCTAAAAGGGAGAGAAGGGGAGATTGGAGAGAGGGCGAGAAAGAATTGGGACAGATATGCGAGGGAATGGTATGTAGAAAGAGAGATTTGGGTAAGGGACAGAGAATGAGAGAGAGAGAGAGAGATAGAAAATTAAGTTCGGTGAATTTAATGTGAAGTCCATTTTGAATGCGAAGATGGACGGGCAGAATTAAATTCAGGAGAGAGGGGACAAGCTTAATTTTCAAGTGTGAAGTATTTTGAATTCTCAAAAGAATTAAAACTCCAGAACGACTCTTATGTCCGAAAATAAAGGAAGTTACTCTAAGGGACTTCACTTACTGAGAGGGACGCTACTTAGTGGAGTGAGCTACTTTAGGGACTTGGAGAGATGGAAAAGAAGAGGAGGAGGGGGACACCATTATACAGTGAAGCTCCTAAAGATAAGACGGACAATTTAGAGAGAGGTCTAACGTCGCTTTTGACTACATAATCATACGATGGAATTAAAACAAAAACATAATCATACGATGGAATTTCTTAGTTAAAAGTAACTAAGAAACATTACCTTATTAATACAAATAAGAAAAACAATGAAAACAAAAGAATTATAAAAAGAACTGCTGTATTGTGATGGAAAATTACTTACATCTCCCGAAAAGTACTACAGTACTTCATGGAGATGTAGTAGGAATTGTAATGTATATGAAAACAAATAAAAATACTTATTTAAAAAAAAATAAAAAAAAAATTGCCTGGGCAATCAACCCAGCTAGTCATCATACCTCACCCAGCCTGATTGGGGCCTGGAATAGCTAAATATATTTGTTTACTGTGGTAGTAAAACAAACAATAATTAAATTCCATTCTAAGGGCCACATTATGAAACAGGACTAAATGAGCGCGCGATTAGCTCAGTGGTTAAGCACTCGCTTGCCATGCGGAAGGTCCCGGGTTCGAACCCCCGCGCCGACAAAAATTTGTATTCTTAATTTGGTTACAATTGTTTGTAAGGGATACCTTCCGGTGCGCTCGTGTTGACCCAGCACCTAAATGGGAAGTATTGTGTCACTTCTCGCCCATCAGAGGGGAGGCATACTACGGGATGGGCAGGCTACAACACAGACCACAAGCGTCTACAGTAGCTCCTGTTTCATGGCTACGAAATAAAAAAAAAGGCTGTGAAACACTCATCTTTTTTTAAAAAAAAAAAAAAAAAAAAAAAAAAGTTAAGGTTAAGCTATTATTATTATTATTAAGAACTCTTTATTGACATCAAATAAAAATTGATACAAAGGGCGTGATTATTGCCTGAGGCAATTTCCGCCATCAAACCCATAAGATTGGTTACCTCTTAACATTTTTGAGTTCATGGTGAAAAGCTCATGCCCATGGAATAAAAAGGAGACGAAAAGACGTAAATGAAAATAGAAAGGCGAAAAGGAAGAAGAAGAAGAAGAAGTAGAAGAAGAAGAAGGAGAAAAGGATTAAGAGAGTAAGTGTCATTTAGTCACTGCGCTTTCTTTTTTATGTGTTCCAACAATAAGCGCTTGAAGGATGACTGGTGTGTACAAACTCTTATTACTTCAGGTAGTGAATTCCACAACCTGGCACCCTGAACCGCGAAAGAGTCGGAATAAAAGCGAGACCTGTGCATTGGAATTAAGAGAAGAGCTACGCCAGACACGACCTCAAATCGGAGTTTCAACCAATCACAGCGCACTATAGTCCGTGTTAAGGGATAGTGTTCTACGTTAAGTGTGGATATAGTAAGAATAATATTGAAAGAGAATGACAAACTAGATAGAAGCAAAAAAAGACATTTCTCAAACAACGGGTAAGGCTTTTTTAGAGAGAGAGAGAGAGAGAGAGAGAGAAAGAGTGAGAGAGCTAGAAAGAAAGGGAGGGAGGGAGCGAGAGAAAGATAGGGAAGGAGAGAAACAGAGAGAGAGAGAGAGAGAGAAAGAGTGAAGGAGCTGAAAGATAGATAGGGGGGGGGGGGCAAAGACCTCACAAAGAAGCGTAAGATGGACAGAAAGAAGGAGGTAGGAGAGGGGAGGGTTGAGAGGAAGAGCTAAGGAAGAGGGGTGGGTAGAGGAGGAAGAGATAGAGCTGAGAAGGAGAGGAGAAGAGTGAATGGTCAAAGTCTGTTCTCAGTCTAGGGGTGAGGCTTTATGTAAGGAAAGAGAGAGGTAGACCCTGAAATAGTGATAGAAGACGCTGAGGGAGAGAGAGAAAGAGATAGAGCTAAGTAGGACAGGAGAAAAGTGGTTGGACAAAGTCTGTTCTCAAACCAGGGGTGGGGCTTTTTTTGTAGGAAAGAGAGAGATGGGAGACGCTGAGGGAGAGAGAAAAAAAGAAAAAGCTAAGGAGGAGAAGAGTGGGTAGGCAAAGTCTTTTTTTTTTAGGAAAGAGAAAGACGCTGAGAGAGAGACAGGACGCAAAGGCTTCACTTTATGATGGAACAAGAAAGAAACAGAGAAGAAAGGAGAAGAGGAACACAAAGGCTCACTTAAATATGAGAGGCACGTTGTAGATTTAACTCTCGTATATGTGAGCCAAAAATGGCCCCAGAATACCGAGACAAAAATTAATGGCCCTAATTCAGCGCGTCCCAACTTGTATTCCATCCCTTTCAAAAGGGATAATAGAATAAAACAGGCTACGTGTTCATACTGCTCAAAAAGGACAAAAAATAATCTTTCAGCCCATGCTTTTTCGTTAGAAAATACATAAGTCAACGAAAATACATAAAAATACATGTAAAGTAATAGAAAAGGAAACCATAACCGCAAAATACCATGGTGTCTTACCAAGTGCACTGCTAGTCAAGTGGTTAACGCGCTAATCTGGTAATCCAGGTAGCGTAGGGATCCGTTGGTTCGAATCACTCTCATGAATTTTTCATCATTAGTTTGAGTATGTGTACACATAATAATAAGATTCTAAGGGTTAGGTGGTAGAAAATGCTTTGAGCATTATCCTCGCCTGGTGGTTACCTTCCACTAAAGAGTGTTATTATTATTGCAGGATAAAAATTATAATTTTAAAAAATAAATAAGGGTTGAGTGGAAGAGATTGCCATAGGCAATAATCTAACCCTTGAGTTAAGATATATTTATGTGTGTATATTTTCATTTTTCCCCCTCTTTATTGTTTCCAACGTTTCCATTTTATTTTTAAATAAATACAACTATATTTAACTAAATAATATTATACATAGATAAATATAGTTGTATTTATTTTGAGTGAAACATTTCTCCTTTAGTTAGGCGATATGCTTCTATATATATTTTTATATTGTTTTTCAATTTTATTGTAGGTATACATTGATTAAAAAATTTTATTGTTAAAATAATTATTTGTATTGGTACATAAGTCCATTTATATCTAATAAAGTGTTGAATAATATGAATAATCTTCTACTCTGAAACTAGTTTGAATACCGCTGGCTTACCAGATAATAGGATCCGACGGAGTAAAAGGAGCAGTCAGTTGAAAGACTGTTAAACGGACTTTCCAGGACATGATCATCTTAACTTTAATTCCTTTCTTCAGAAACTTGGGTCATAAGCATTATCAAAATTAAAATCCCTTGCGGCAAAGTATGATTGAAATTTTAATTGCTCTTCTCTAAAGACTCTGGGATATAAAACAATTAAAGAAACTGGGGAGATAAGACGGGGCAAAAAACTGAAGCCCTGAAGTCGAGTTTTTTACTTCCGAGAAATTTCTAATATTAGAAATCGGAAGTATTGTGTTCGTTTTTGTAAAAAAAAAATATATATATTTTGCTTTTTTCATATTTCTGGACGTTTCATAACCTCCTGAGCAACTTTGGTTTTGTGTCCGTCCGTCGGTCTATTAAAAATATTCCTTGTAACGCGCAAATCTCAGAAACTACTAAACAGATTTTGATGAAATTTTGGACACTTATAGGAAACATTCTGAAGATGGTTTCATTTTAAATTCATCAAATACGTACAAGCGGTTCTAGGTTAAAGAGACCATGCGCTGACCACTAACTTTTTACTTAAACGCTTATATCTCGTGAACGATACACCCGATTTTGATGAAATTTTGAATGTATATATGCATATTATTGTTTTAAATATGCTATTCATATTTATTTTTTAATTAATTATAATTTAAGAAAATATTTAAGAAAATCCCTGATATTTAAGAAAATCCCAAATTTTGGACAAAAAAAGTCAAAAAATAAGGACCACGACTTGCCGATACAGAATTTTTGTGGAATCTTGAATATAGAAAAAACGATATTCTACCATATACAATAAATTTGAAGAATGTCAGTTCAGTCGTTTTGGAGATACAAGTAATTTTGTATAAAATCTCAAAATTGGCACGTGTTTACAATGTGAAACAATCACGAGGAAGTATTGTGTCCATAATTGGCAGTGTTTTTTTTTTCCTTTCAAAGTGTTTTTGTTAATTCTAGTATTGATGGGAATACTGGCGCTACGTTAGTAATTAAAATAGTCTATGCCAGCGTCGATGGCGCATTGAATGCATCACGTTGAATGGTCACCCGAAGTTGAGCAACGTCCAGCGAAGTGAAGACTTCGTGATGGTGTCATGCCGAGAGAACCTGGGCTGGGTGAGGTTGATGTTGGTAGCAGGTTTGTGAGTTTCCTACGAATGGAGGGTCACAACTCCATCTTGATATGACCATGCAGTTGAAAGCGACGTTAAACACTTAAACTGTCCCGGTAGCTCAGTGGTAATGGCGGCACTGTGTGAATCCAGAGGTTCCAGAGGTCGCGGGTTCGAAACCCAGCCGAGACTGAAAAGTTATCCTCGCATTTCCCATTTGCGATATTTACCACATAATAATACGTCTTGGGATTACTGCTGGAATAATGGGACTTAATAGTCCTAATCGGGCACTATAAATAAGGCGATTTTATTATTATTATTATATAAACCCAATTAAAAAAAAATGGGCTATTCATTTTTTAAATATTACTACTCAGGTAGATGTTTTATAGAAAACTATGTAGTTATAGTAGTTAATAATTTTGATTACCATTAGCGCAAGCAATGGCTAGGGGCAATTCGACCACATTCACAGATTTTGCCAAATCGACAGTATTGAAGACAAACCAAGGGTTGTAAGGAAATAAAATCAATTATATTTTCTGTCGTTCCCATCCATCTTCTCTTTTTGGAAAAGCAATAAAAAAAAGAAGGAGGTAGGAGGGGATGTTTATTGCTCTAGATGAACAAAAGAAGGACACCACTAAGGGAAGGGGAAAATGGCAGGTCTGGGGTCCGTGTGGGTTGTAGGGTGGCTAGAAGTAAACATGGGGCGTACCACTAAATAATGCGATCGAGAATCATACCTATGTACATATTATATTTACAGCCATCGGTAAGAGAATAAAAAACCGATCATTCTCCATTGTCAAGGTGAATAACGTATTATTTGAGCAATTCTAAAAATATGCCCATGGAAAAAAGAGGTTAGGTACTGTAAATGTATTTGTTTATTATAACAGGCATGAGCGTTTTTCTGATTCACCCTGTAGATTTGATCAGAAGAATAAATATAGAATACCTGTACACCCTGTAGAATAATGTCGGAAAAGGTATGTATAGATACAGGACACAGAGGGAGGGAGAAAAGAGAGAGAGAGAGAGAGAGGGGGGAGAACCAGAGAAAGAGAGAGAGAGAGAAAGAGAGAGAAAGGGACAGAGAGAGAGAAAGGGACAGAGAGAGAAAGGGAGAGAGAGAGAGAAAGAGAGAGATAGAAATAGAGAGAGAGAAAGAGACAGAGAGAGAGAAAAAGAAGGAGAGATAGAGAAAAAGAGATATAGAAAGAGAGAGAGAGATTGAAAGAAAGAGAGAAAAACAAGAGAGAGATAAAAAAAAGGATAGAGATAAAAAGAGAGAGAAAGAGAGAGGTAAAGAGAGAGAGAGAGAGAGAGAGACAGAGGGAGAGAGAGAGAGAGAAAGAAGGAGAGATAGAGAAAAAGAGAGATAGAAAGAGAGAAAGAAAGAGAGAGAGAGAGAAAGAAAGAAAGAAAAAACAAGAGAGAGATAGTAAGAAGGATAGAGATAAAAAGAGAGAGAAAGAGAGAGGTAGAGAGAGAGAGAGAGAGAGAGGAGAGAGAGAGAGAGAGAGAGAGAGAAAGGGGTGAAATAAGATAAAAATGTTTGCTCCAAGATGTTTTTCTTTTCGGAAAATCATTCTCCGAAGCATCGGTGTGCAGGAGACATTTTTTGAATAAAGAAATCGGATGGCTTACTGGAAAAAAACGGATTTGTGAGGGAGGGTAAGGCAGAGATAACGTATTAGACTTGTATGGTGTAATCGATATGGAAGTGAATGAAAAAATAGTACGGCGGCATGCTAGGGTGGATGGTACGTTGTACAAGATACATATTCAATAATTCAACGATGGAATTTTTCAATTCTAACGGACCATATTGTAGTAATGACGAATGGAATCAAATCTATATACATATTTTACTACATTTCGTCTAAATGTACCAAAATATTATAAATTTGACAAATTTATTATTATTGAATGCTTTATTCGAAATTATCATATTTGTGTTCATACACTTTCGTGATATCACAACTACTGAAAATTGCTTTACTAAATCTACGCTGAAACCGGGACTTGAACCACTGACCTCCAGTCGACTTATAAGTCCGTCTTCTTGTCGATCAAGCTACTGAGGTCTAGAAGGACAAATACAAACAAATATGAAAACAAATAAATTACAAAATGGATAAAAACAAGGAAAAAGAAAATACAATATATACAGTTGTACTAACTAAAGGGCCGGGTTGTTGTCTATGGCAGTCTCTTCCACCCAACCCTTATGATGTCACTGTCTGTTATGTGTACTTCTACTTTTTCTATTGATGAAGTAGTATTCAATTTAAAACTATTCATTAAATTTTTTAAAGTTTTATTTGCGAACGAAGGATAACGAAGGCTACATCAGACACAGTTTCCACAACTTTAATTTGATCTAACTCTTACATCTAGTCTTTCTATACTAGTCCATGTTTCTTTAAAAGTTTGAATGTCTTGGTAATGTCATATTTTGTTAAATTATGTTCAAGTCTTAATAATTTGATTGTAATTTTAGTTGTAATATCTTTTGTAAATTGTGCCTAATGTTTCATGAAGTATGTTATAATAAAACACACTATAGTATTTTATTATATTATCTATGTCTGTATATGTATGTGACGCAAAAAAAGTTTCAATTTTGAAAATTTCAGAGTATGTTCCATTTTAAGACACCATGTTAGGGAACGTTTGCTAACACACAGTACCTATAAAACATAGGATCTTTGGTGAGGGTAATTTGGACTCCTGTAGAATCAGTTTTCACAACTTTAACTTCGATTTTTTAAAGAAAAAAAACAACTGTTTTGTTGCAAATTCCTTGATTTTAATGGAGACTGGAAACTAGTCAAGTGAAAATTAAAATATTTAATTGTATGAAGGTAATATCGTGTAATCGTGTAAGAGAGAGAGAAAAAAAGGGACAAAGAAAAAGAGAGAAAAAGACAAAGAGAGAGAAAGAAGAAAGAGAAAGAGAGGAGCAGCTAATATAAAGAAAGAGAACGATACAGAAATGAGACAGACACACGGAGAGAAAGATAAGGACAAAAGTGAATCCTATGTGAGAGAGAGAGACAGAGAGATATTCATCCCTTTATCCCTTACCACCCAAATTAGAAGAAGAGGAAGCGAGAAAAACAGGGAAGTAGGAGAGAGAGAGAGAGAGAGAGAGAGAGAGAGAGAGAGAGAGAGAGAGGGAGGGAGAGAGAGGGAGGGAGAGTGGCTAGCATATGGAGATCGTCATTTTGACGCTCCAATGGGCACTTATCCAGCTTTTTCTGGGAATATATTTAATATTGCCTCCTCTTTTCAATCCTTCCCTCTCCTCCTCTTTTTGTTCTTTTCTCTCATTCTCATTTTTTCTATCTTCTCAGTCTTCTCTTTTATTGTCATGTTTCCCCGTTCTATCTCCAGTCTGTCTTTTTACAATATTCCTTCTTGTTCCCTCCTGTGTCCTTTTGGCTTCTTCCTTGCTCCTTCTTCTTCTTCTTCATGTTTCTTCTTCTTCTTTACTTTTTGAAATCCTTAAGAGTCTCTTTTAGTATCCCCTATCTTCGATCTAATTCTTTCCTCTTCCATCTCTTGTTCGTCTTACATTTTCCTTTTAAAGAAGGGTTGCGCTGGAACATTCAATTTCCTCTAACATGTCCAATTCTGCTCCAGCTGTGACAGCTTTGCATGCCAAGTGGAGATATTAAGTGAGCTAGAAGTTAATTTCCCTTCCAGATATTGCTGCCATTGCTAGGGAGAGTTACATGTTGAAGAGACATGGGTTCGAATGATATCATAAGGAAGTGGACCTTTGAAAACATGACTGTGGTACTCTACTACAAACAGAGAGATGATCATTCTGATCTGTGATACTAAAACTAGCCTTATAGATTTTAGTGGGCATTGTTATTATTGTTTGCAATGCTCAAACCAACGACCTCCTATCTTGAATTGCCTTGCTACCTTCTATTTATGTCCGTAGCCTTCAACAAGTTCTCACTTGTCTGGTTGGGAATCAAACCCGCGATTTTTAATTTTAAAAACAAAGTGCGGAATGAAGAGAAGATTTTGTAATTTCTCTGTTGAGCTATGTAAGTCTAAATATTGCGTTTGCTCTTAGATGGGAAAACTAATGCTAAGTCATTACTTAAGTTCTCGATTTTGTCTCTTAATTTCGTCACTACTCTCCTATCGTTCTTCATTTTACTCTATTTACTATCTCATTATTTGTGGTGTGAGCTTGTACGAGTGTATTTAATAGAATCTTTTCCTGTATAGTAGACGAGATCTAGCATGTCATATGAATCATGGATGCGCAGTGTACGATTTTTTGAACATGCGGCTTGAGACATCATGACCCTCTATTTTGTTTTTTTTTTTTTTTTTTACTTTAATTCACACCCTTGTCCGAGTTGTAATAGAAAGAAAAAAAAAATTCTTAAGGTAGATTTGTAAACTTAGAGCCACCGCACATTTCCCCTCTTTGGTATCCTTACTCGGCGCCACCAAAGGGGAGGTTCATATAACATGCTACATCTCGTCTACTATACTGAACAATAAATTCAAGTCATTGGCCCTTGTTGGGGAGGATGAAAGCCTTCTCGGTTGATAAGATTTAATGTCGAGACACTATTTGCTCGACCACACACGATTTAGAGTCAAAATGATAAGCCTCTCTTCTCTTGGGCTTTGTAATGGGTCAGTAAATTAGAAACTATGCCTTTGTACTTTTCTAAAGGTGTTCTCCTTTTGAAATGGATTCGATAGCGGAGTACTTCTAGCAGCTCAGATAGAATGTGACTTTGAAACACTTGGAGCTGACGTAATTGTAATGTTTGATACTTAAGTAGAATCCTCAAGTGAAGTCATGAGTTGTTGAAGAAGCTCTATCTATGTATAAAACTCAAATTTGTGCATGTATCTATTTATCTACCTCACTATTAGATTAATCGTTGTTTGTTACCGATACCACTGACCAAATGGTGATAGATATCGAAATTTTCATCAGAATCGACCCACCTCCTTTTCTACAACAGACATCGTTTATTCGCCGCAAAATATACCAGTACAACCACGCCCTAACATTTTCTTTGACGAAGAACTTCGCATTGCTACCATCGTAGAAGCCAGTATTCGGACGTTAGCTTTCTTTTTCCATAGTTTTTTTTTTTTTTTCTTCTTTTCGATTTAACAAGACGATAAGCCTGTCGTTCACGCCGGATCCTCGAGTTTATATTTTGCGGAATATGTTGGTGGCTTTGAGGAATGTTGGTGAGTAAATTTATTACTTCAGTCTCTTTGGTTCATTTCTACCACCGAACCTTGAGTTTTGGAACAAAAAGTAAAATAATAACGGACATCTTTAATTTAAAATTTATCTAGGATATATTCATTTATTTTTGAACAGAAAATCCTAACCGAAATGTCTACTGATGATGGTGATAAGGCGGCAATAATCTCATTAGTAGATTTTTACTCTCTTCGATTGTGTACAGAATGAAATTTTGTTGTACGTAGGAATCCACTTTAACATTCACTGTCTTATCGGCAAATCCAGGGGCGCTTGCTGTGATCGTATACTCGCGACCTGGGACCAGTATCCTCCAGTACTCTCCATTACGTGTCACCTTCACGCCCTTCCCAATCCCTTTCACTCGGATAGCAGCTCCTTCCAGGCTATTTCCTAACCTATCCCTGACATAACCGTAGACACCCAGTTTCGTACTCTCAATGAATGTCAGCATGGATTCCAAATTTGCGTACCAATAGGAGGGAAGCTCTGCCGACTGGATCATTGGGTACTTCATGCAGCTTAGATAGAAGGTGAGTCCGAGGCAATTGGAGTTAACGTAACTGAAATCTTGCATAGCTGAGGAAGAAACAGAAATTCGCAACTTTGGCAGATCTCAACCAAAATAAAACAAATTACATTTTTTCATCAGATCAGAAAACTTTCTTTGAAAATATTTCATTTGCGATAGGAGAAAATTTTCATCGGCTCTGAAATTTTTCAGAGCCGATCAAATAGAGAAAACAATACACTCTCAAAATCCCCAAATCTCCGTTTGAAATGTCACACAACGCTCTGATAGGTTATTGCATTCAAATGAATCAGCGTTGTGTGACGATTGAAAATGATATTTGCAGAATATTGGAGTAGAAAGTGTTTTTGGAACGAGGAACAAGAGACTCCGTGTCCAAGTCTGATGCTGTTGAGAAAAAAAAACTTACTGCCAGCTTTCTTCATCCAAAAGTGTCCGTTAGTTATTCCGTTGTGGAAATGATAATAATTATTATTATTGCACGCAGCTCCAGACTTCATCATTAAATTATGGTCAGCATAACGCGTTGCCAACATCTGAAAGACCTCATCGTCCTGTGTCAAACTTCTCACACTATGTACTTCAGGGCTTATTGAGTTATCGAAGGGATAATTAGCCACGATTGCGCCACCGCTCTTCAGATTCCCAGAGAGAACGAAAGGGTTGTCCCGAATGAAATTCATCAACTGAGCAGTGTCGTAGGGAATCTGTCTGTGGAACAGAGACAGATAAGTTAACTAAGGGTTGGGTGAAAGAGATTGCCACAGGCAATAACCCCGCCCTTTAGGTAGGACATTATTGTTATTTTGTTTTTACTATTTATTTTGTCATTTGTTTGTTTGTTTTTTTTTTTTTTTTTTTTTTTTTTTTTTTTTTTTTTTTTTTTTTTTTTTCTTCTCTTAATTTTATGCTGTTACCTGTACTTTGTCCTCCTAATAAAGCTTAAAAAAAAAGACAAAAAAGGGACTTAATACACGTTTTTTATAATACCTCAAAATTGCCACTTGTATATAATGTGAAACAATGACGAGGAAGTATTGTGTCCATAATTGGCATTATTTTTTTTTATATACAGGGTGATTCAGAAAAGTACCGTCAAACGTTAACCACATATTCTATGGGCTAGTTAAGGAGGGGTCAACTCTATAAAAGAAAGTGCGCAAATGCCTCCTAACGGAGGTACACGCCCCTTAAGGTGTTTTTAAACAATCGAAATTTTCATTTTACGGCTTACCTATTTGGGATATCGCAATGTGGTAAAAAAATCACTCTCAAAACTAGATAGCACCTTTCTTTTGGCACAAAATTTAACACCATTCCAATGTCAGGGGCGGTCTCAGGAGGGTCAGATGGTAGAAAAAAGGTTCTAACTTTTTAGTCGTTGCTTGTAATTGAATTTGATTTTCACCATTTTAAAACCTATGTCATTGTCTACAAAAATAGTCTGAATAATTTTTCCCTCAAATTAACACAAAAGCTTGAAAATTGAAATTGAAGATTTTAAAACCGCATTAAGTTTTGAAACCTATGCAACTAGCATTTAACAAGTTTTCAATTTACTCCACTTACATCCATTGTTAATTAATGAATTGGCTGAAAATTCTTGTTCTAAAATTGTATGCTAGTTGCATAGGTTTCAAAACTTAATGCGGTTTTAAAATCTTCAATTTCAATTTTCAAGCTTTTGTGTTAATTTGAGGGAAAAATTATTCGGACCATTTTTGTAGACAATGACATAGGTTTTAAAATGGTGAAAACCATATTCAATTACAAGCAACGACTAAAAAGTTAGAACGTTTTTTCTTCCATCTGACCCTCCTCAGACCGCCCCTGACATTGGAATGGTGTTAAATTGTATGCCAAAAGAAAGGTTTCATCTAGTATTGAGAGTGATTTTTTTTACCATATCGCGATATCCCAAATAGGTAAGCCGTAAAATGAAAATTTCGATTGTTTAAAAACACCTTAAGGGGCGTGTACCTCAGTTAGGAGGCATTTGCGCACTTTCTTTTATAGAGTTGACCCCTCCTTAACTAGCCCATAGAATATGTGGTTAACGTTTGACGGTACTTTTCTGAATCAC
Source organism: Bactericera cockerelli (assembly GCA_024516035.1). Classification (NCBI taxonomy): domain Eukaryota; kingdom Metazoa; phylum Arthropoda; class Insecta; order Hemiptera; family Triozidae; genus Bactericera; species Bactericera cockerelli. The sequence continues at coordinate 36,723,685 of CM044960.1, read as the reverse complement.
CCTGTATATACAAGTCAAACTTTTAATCCAATGGCTGTGAATTAGTCCAGATGACAAGAAATCCTAGTCTTATATTATTAAATAAAATATGTTACAAATTAAATATCGAACTTATTAAATTTATAGCCTACAAGTATTTCTTCGTAACAGCAATAGCCATCTGTCGTAAGAGGGTCTTATATCTGACAAGTTTCTTACTTGTATGAAGGAACAAATTGGTCGGGGAAAGTTCCATCAATGTCTCTAGGTGTCTCTATGCTACTGCTACCATGTTGGACTGATGAGAAGTGTACAGGGTTGCGCACAAGAACAATCCAGATGTCAATGGTGTTCAACATGTTAGTGATGCGAGGGTCCACATTATAGTTGTACACCAAATACTGTATTAGCGATATCTGTGAAAGATAAACCAGTGAAGTGAAGTGAAGTGAAGAAAAAAAAAAAAAATTAAATTTAGGCCGACCCTTAGATTTTATTAGCTGACTGCCGGTCAGCTGCTTGGTATTTTAAAACAAGATTTTGTTTTAAAATTCTGCATTGGAAGGAAAGGCCATTCCATACAACTACAGTTGGTATATACTACTCAAATCTATGTGCAGTCCGCGTAGAAATTAATAAATGTATAAATCTGTGGCTGATTTTTTTACACTTTTGTAAGTTTTGATGAAATTGTGAATATCGGGAAATGAATTTTCTGTGTGAAAAGTCTGCTCCGACCGGAAACAAACTCAGGATCTCTGGACTTCAGGCAGAAGTCACATTAGTTACGCCACGGGGGCTGGGTTACAGCTCCGTAGCGCCCCAGAGTTAATATACATATACAGCTCCAAAGCCCGGCTTAGATAATATGACCTCTACACTTGTTGTCAAGATGAAAGTTAAGGGATAGTGTCCATTGTCCACTAATATTAACTGATCCTGTTTCATAATTCGGCCCTTACAATACACCGGCCCTCGTTCTCTCACTGTCATAATTACTAAAATCTCCCCTTCAACTGTCACACAACACACTCTGATTGGTTATTTTGTTCAAATTGACCAATCAGAGTGCGTTGTGTGATGACTGAAAAGGAGATTTGGTGATTCTGAGAGAGATTGCTTTATGGAACGAGGACCAGTTTTTATCCGATCACTAATGTTATCCAACGTGCATCGTGGTGAGGACATGAATTGGTTACCGGTCTGTTTTCGAATCCAATTGAGGTCATCATAGCAAAACACTTTCTGCTGACTGTTCCTAGCCTTATTCAGACTAAGAGAGGTTCATTTCAGTTCTTAGTTAGGTTGTCTGCCCAGCCATTGGTGGTAAAACCATCTTTATAATAGGTATAGCCATGTTGAACCCACATATTAAGTTGACGTTAATACCAAAAAAGAAAATAATAAATAGAAAATACCTTTATAATATGTAATCTTTAACCTATTTAATGAGCAAATTAACAAAAAAAAAAAAAATGTTACAATTATGTATTAAGGAGGTAAATCTGTCATAATTTATTGTCTTACCATTCTTAAAACTTTTAAAATCATCCATAAAATGGTTTTTAAAAAAATGGTGACAGTATTTTAACACTTGGACGACCGGGTGTACCACCGGTGGTAAAGGTGTAATTGTACGGAATGAACCAGGTGTGTCACGTTGGCACACTAATGCACCACGGATTCGTCTAGCCTAATTATGGCCGGGCCCACAGGAGATCTCACTAAAAACATGGCCGTCGTCTATGTGTTGAAGACCTCCTAAATTTATTCCAATATAAACCCATTTTGTTACTAGTCTGCCTTGACAATGACAGATCCTCTACTGTTCCTACCAAGACTTAATTAAAAAATAAACTAATTATCCAAACCCATGGCAATAACATAGATAAATAAATATATTGACAAACAAAATGCCGTAATCGCGTGTTTGAAAGTAAAAAACATGCATAATGACGTCTATTTATGTTTTTTACCAGGTTTTCGAACACACACTAATGCATGTGGGAAAACACACAAAAGCAGACATACAGACACACATACAGAAACAAACTCAGACACAGAAACAGATAGATAGACACAAACACCGACACAGGCTCAGGCAAAGACACAGGCACATACAGACACGAGCACATGCCAGACACACACACACACACACACACACACACACACACACACACACACACACACACACATTTTAGAGGGAAACAAAATAAAATAATTTAAAGATTTCAAACCGGATCAGACTTCACTTTTTTAATGCAATATTAATTAAATGTGGTTAGTTTAAATAAGGCTTTGTCTAGTCTTGAGTTTTTTTTCCTGTAATGAAACACAACAAATAAAGGGTTGGGTGAAAGAAATTGACAAAGGCAATAACTCCGTCTTTTAGGTAGGACATTACCTTCATTCTCCTTTTTGTTCTTGTGTTGTGTTCAATCTCTTTATTTTTTCTTTATAATGTCATTATATTTTACTGTATATAATTTACTTTGTCTTACCTAGTAACGCATAATATAATAATAATAACAAATGAATAGGTACTCATAATGATTATTTAATGATCTCAGAAACAACCATTCATCTTTATCCTCCTCCTGTGTGTACCTATGATGAACCCCTGTTTGTAAATGAATGCCATACCTATAATGGACGCCTATCACTCGACCCAAAACCATTATAAGTTAGTTATTAGCTTAGGGGAATTATGTTGTAAATAAGAAAACCAATAAAACAATTTATAATATTATCAGATTTTCAGCCTGGTTAAATGCTTCAAGAGAAAAAAGAAGAAAAAAAAATCAATCATCCTTACCAAATTCTAAAAGTGAGGTGGACTCATTGATGGCTTTTCTGAGAAGTGTCATCCTGCTTCATGTAGACCTTCAGAGGAACGGCACGAACGACCATATAATATTGATTAACCCTTATCTTGGCAATGTGTATATTTGGATACCATCAGTTTTTTTTACTCTATTGGCCAAAAATTAATCCTAAAGCATTTTTTCTTCCACAGAACATTTAAAATTATTTCAATTTTTAAACCCTTTATTTAAAGTGGCAGGATGGAGCTCTTCCATCCAACCATCCAATAATAAATTAAAGATTGAAATTCTCTGCCAAGATAAGGGTTAAACGGACTAAATAATAATATAACAATAATACTCTTTACTGAAAAGTAACCACCAGGCGAGGGTAATGTTCAAAGCATTATATTCCACCTAACCCTCAGAGTCTTAATATTATGTGGTCACAAACTCAAATTAATGAGGAAAACTTCATGCACTGGGTGGGATTCAAACCAACGGATCCCTACACTACCTGGATTACTATACTAGTGGTTTAACCACTTGACTACCAGTGCATAAAGGGCCTAATGAAGAAAAAAAATGATCTTGGTGTTTGAGAGAACAAATTGCAATCAACAAAAGACCGTAGTTTACCATGAGAATGTATCCAACGGCGTCATCTCCCTGAATATTCGCCGTAAACTTAAACATTGGGTGCAAATGCTTTCTTTGCCTCTTAACATCGCTGCTGATGTGGACTGCCAAGATTGGGAAGCGAAAGTCGTTTGTCTGTAGTTGCTTCACCTCGAAAATGTTCCCATAGTCTCTTCCTAATCGGCCTAGAAGTTCGTTTACTCTTTCCGGAATAATATTGCGAGCGTCAAGGAAGATTGATTTCTTGGGTTCTCCCACCTCAATAGTGTCCGAATATGTTTGATATGTATTCCAACTATTCCAAGCACACGAAACAGTCGAGACTAGTAGCAAGACCACCAGAAAACGAGAAACCATATTATTTATTGAGATTCGATGGAAGCTAGTATGTGTGTGAGGGGCACGAGAAGAAGAAACAAGAGTGGAGAGACGTTAGGATATGAAAAAAAATATATGTTAAATTAAAAAAAGTTAGCTTTTGATGGAAACTTTCTCCCGTGAAACTCTTGTGGGCGACGCAGCAGATAGAATGAGTCTATTTCTATAGATTCTTTTAATTTATAAGAAGTTTCCAGCTACAAATAATACCCTCGCGCATGGGTAAAATATTACCTAAGCTGTCATACGTAATTATGATAGCAGTTAATCCCTGTCTTCTCAGATGTTGCAACAGTGACTGTTTTCTATCATACACAACGTTTAGAACGCGATGTGCCATTTTCCGTCACTAATTGGGCTTATATTTGCTCAATTAGACAGAAAATTATAATTATATGTCAAGCACACGAGAAAATTGTTGATGTTAGTTATGACTCTTATGAGTCATTAGCAGTTAGTTCTCACATAAATAATAAAAAAATACAAAATAGTTAAAACATTTATCAATAAAACAGTCACTATTTTGTATAGGCTTCTTTTAAAAAAATCCTTTCCTTGAATGTCCTGAGTCCAATCCTCATATCTTCTGAGGAAAAGTGAGTGGCTGTTTGTATGGATGACGAGCAGTAGTAGCATTACAAGAAAGAATATGGGCATTGGAAAATTACTACATTAGGACTTTGTTAATGCTGAGCTAACCACTATATTTGTGACATAAATACACAAAGAAAATCACATACGTACTAATTTTTTTTTTTTTTTTTTTTTTTTTTTTTAAGTGGGGTTTAACGTCGCTTTCAACTGCCATGGTCATATCACGACGGGGGTTTTACCCTCCATTTAATGATAATTTCAAAATGTATTGTTTAGTCTCGTATTTTTTTATTGATACATACTTACATTCCTTCTCTTCTTCTTCTTCTTCTTTTACTCTGTCATATTCCGCTTGAGCAGGGTCGACGTTGTTCAACCTCATGGTTAAGGTTGGTGGGTTTTGGCTCATTTTTAACGGCTGTACGCCCTTCCTAACGCCAATGATTCTATTTGATTTAACGTCCTGGATAAGGACGGGGGTTTTACCTTCCATTCGCTGGGAATCGTACCGGCTATTAAAAGCCTCCATCTTCGATAAGCTTTCAAGAGAGGGAGAGAGAGAGAGAGAGAGAGATCATATTTATTTTGACAATGGATAGCTACGTATCACACTCGGATGTAATGGGTGATCAACAATAGAGAACAAATTAATAGAGAACGTATGAAAAAAGGAAAGGATAAAGCTAATATGAGAGTGGGAAGAAAAAAAAATGTTTGTAAAAGAGCAAAAGATAGGTTCGGCATTTTTGCGAAAGACAGAAACAGAGCTACAGGGTGTTTTAAAATCATCTACAGAAGAATCAAGCCTACATGTGCACTGGTAGTCAAGTGGTTAACGCGCTAGTCTGGTAATCCAAGTAGCGTAGGGATCCGTTGGTTCGAATCCCACACAGTGCACGAATTTTTCCTCATTAATTTGAGTTTGTGACCACATAATAATAAGACTCTGAGGGTTAGGTGGTAGAAAGTGCTTTGAGTATTAACCTCGCCTGGTGTTTACCTTCCACTAAAGAGTATTATTATTATTATACACGGTCTGACGGGGGGATGTTAAACAAGGATGTTAAATACCTGCGTCCTGTCAGAGGACTTAATCCGAGAACAGACTAGCTTACTCTAACAAGACTAAAAATGGCTTCGAAAGAAGAACCCCAAGTTCTTAGTATGGTTCATCCGGTTCATCGCACAAAGAATATTGTGGTTCAGGATGATTCAACTGATGATTGGCTGAAAAAAAAAACCATCACTACTTCCAGCTGTAGTAAGTAATGCTGATTACAGTAACAAGAACAGCCCAATAATACGACTGTATTTTAAAAAAGTTGAAGGGGGAGTAATTCGCTTTCCGGCTCATATCACGACCATGCTTGTCTGATCGTCATTATACTGGTTTTCTACATGACTTTTGGATGATCTCTAAACTTTTCCGGCCTTCAGTGATTGCCTAAATCTTGAATTCTTCTGACTTTTTTGACGTCACATACAATTTTTTTTACATTTTTTTCACTTTTGAATGATGCTACTGTAGTAGCTGTTGAATAAGACCTAAGAGAGAAAAACTGAAGTAAAGAGGACGCGGTAGATAGAAAGATATGGATTACAAAAAATGGATTCATAAAACAAATGCCGACCAAAAGTTTGTTTGGGAAAATGCACAGAAGAATAAGAAGAATTCTGTAGTAGCTCTACCATGGCTGAAAGGTCTCTATATTTTTTCGTCAGCTGACTTATCAGCTGGCTTTTTTTCCTACCATAAGCAAAAGAAATCTTCTGGGACTTCTCGTTCTTGTCATCGAGCAGTGTTCCTGAACTTTCCCAACACCCGCTACAGGGATCTCCCGAAGGTTCATCCTGGATGCAACGCACGTTCTCCACTGTCAATGTTAATGTTCCGACTTATTCCTATTCGAAGAACGGGAGAGTAAAAAATAAGGAAACCCCCTCGCCATCCAGCCCGATCTTCTGTCTCAATCTCCCAATCCAATCCTCCTCAACTCCCATTCGTACAAAATAGAATACAAATTTTTCATTCTCTTCTGCATATCTTCACTTACATGTACGAGCTCGGAGTTTTGAGTATGGAGCTGAAAAGAATATTCCTTTCTTCTTACGAAGTGTCTAGAAGCCCGCCGATTGAAACTGAGGTTGACCGCTACGCAGCGTTCGTGTAGCATCGAATTTTGCTCATGCTTATGTAATACTTATTTTGACACTCGATTTCAACTGTTGGGTAGCGATGCGGTATAAGCATGTCGCTTGTGACGCGCGTGTTGAGGCTATGTCTTCAAATCATGCTCTCGTCAATTTTTTTTTTTTAATTTTTTAAACTGATGTAACATTTTTTTTATTAATGATTTTTTCTTTTATTATTATTATAATTTTTAAACTAAAATAATAATTATTTTTATGAGACTTAATGGGCAAAGGTAGGGTTAGGTAAAGTTAACGAGGTGAAATTGCACGATAGATCACTGACTTCAGTTTGTTGGGTAGGATGGTTGGGTGAGGGGCTTAGGTTAGGTTGAAATTAGTGCAGGTGGTTAGGCCGGGTCGCGCAGCGACCCGGTCTAACCCTGCACTAATTTCAACCTAACCTAAGCCCCTCACCCAAGCTATCCTAGCTGGCTAACGAAACACAACATTTAGACTGAAAAATTAATAGTAATTCCGCGAATAATGGAACTGTTCGGCTGACATCCAAAAAAATAAAAGCAACCGTGTTCGGCTTTGGAAGCGTTGCTAGAAGCCCGCCGTTTCAATCGGCGGGCTTCTAGCCACGGCCTTCTTCTTACTTTATGTTCTATACAGTGCATGCACGATGGTATAACTTTTGCATTTGCATTCTACATACGAATTACTTTGCCAGTGAAACCTATCATTCCAGAGGGTTAACGTAACTTTGTGCTGTGTAGGATGGATAGCGCATTGAGGACAGAGTTAAGAGAACCGAGAACTCACTAGCATGGCGAAGGGATTTTCTTTTTGTTCGAATGCTTCGCCTTTTCTCAAAACACTTAGGGTCGGCACTGATCAACCTTGACCTTATGGTTGAGGTTATTTGATTCTGGCCACTTTTTACGGCTAGATGTTCTATTGTTCTTACTAACGATTCTGTTTAGGGCTCCAACAAATTGAGTTAATGTCTTTTGGCCTGGCGTAGCTGATATGTTATTTGTAATTGTTCAACGTCTTCTAGCGTAATGCTATCCTAAATACCATATAAATAAGTTAATATCTTACTACATACGTAGTTTTAATCACAATATACGACGGAAGGCTGTTGAAATACACCTATCATTAAAATAATACTGAATACCATATAAATAAGTTAATGTCATACTAAATATGTATTTATAAACACAATATACGACAAAAGGCTGTTGAAATAAACATTAAGATAATACCATAGGTATGAGCTTCACAATAATATGTGAGAAGTCATGTCTTGTCAATTTGTAAGTCTGGTACATGTACACTTAGGCCCGTATTTTTGAACGTCCCTAAAACTACTTTAGGGACAACAGTCGGGATTTTGAAATTTTTTGGCCAATTAAGTATATAAATTGTGACTTGTGAATCTCTCGATTCCACTGAGATTATATAATATAGAGGGAACCTTACCTATCTCGAGTTGAACAAATTTATGCGTCCAACTTTGAACAGCTGATGGTCCCTCTTTCAACAAATCCCGGCTTCTGATTGGTTCAATTTATTTGAATTTTTTGTTTACTTCATGTAAAGGCGGACATCTAAACATCTTTAATTTTCACGTCAGATACCAACTCTTATATTACTACATAATAAGTAGAAAATAAGGAAAGTAAAAGAGGAAGAAAGACAGAAATTACTAATATGTAAGTATGAAAATAGTAAAAATATTATTTCAGAAGAATTAGGTAGTTTAGGTACCCACTTTTTCGCGAGAGAAAAATTACTACAAGTCCGGCATTGATTTTGAAATCAGCTGATAGTCCCTTTTGAACGCAAATCTTGATACATCGGGTTCCCTCTATGTTATATAACCTCAGTGCTCGATGCCGTTTCCGCACAGGCGCAATATTGGGCCCCATTCAAAAGAAGGAAATGCTTTTTCTTCCGAAATCCAAAGGAGTTGCTTCGATCTACAATAAAAAAGTTTTGAGTACAATAAAGAGTTTTTTCTTTTATCAAATATCAAAAGCTTTTGTTTCTATGGAAGTAAAAGGTATATGTACATCACAAAGCTAAAAATAAAGCTTGCAAAAATTTTCTTTGCTCACGAGCAATTACTATTTTTCTATGAAATATGGCCCATTTCACACAGAGGGTATTATTACCTCTGTGTGAAAATCATCTGTGTTATTGTTTACATTTTCTAATCTTTTCAAAAATAATTTTTGTCTGGTGATTCTTCTTGTTTAATAGTTTTAAATTTCTTTATCCTTTTTAAGTTTTTAAACAAGTTTTTTCCGAGATGGAAGCCAATTTGAAAATAATTATTACTATTCCGATCTCAGCCTTCTCAGCGAAAGAAGTACCTACAATTTATATCTCACAGGCACGTTGAATCCTGATATTAGTGTCGATGTCACGTTGAATTCACCAGTGTTCGTTCTGTCGATTATGATAAGCAACGTCCAGCGAATTCAGGACTCGGATGGGTGACCATTTAAATTTTGGACAATCTTGATGCTAGCTATTCCCGGTCCAACTCAAACTGTGCTATCTATTGTTCAATAATTGAATTAATTTATTAATAAAGAAAAATGTTAATTCATTGTTTTATCACTATCCAATGTTCTCTTTTCAATGTTCTGCATTTTACTTATTTTCTACACAGTTATCTACCAAATGTGCTCATTATTCATGATTTCCCAAGCCCTTCAAAGACTTTTTATGCTCGACGGTGTCAGGAGTCACAGTGTCCGAGTGGTCTAGCGCACCAGACTTACATTGAAGTGAGCTGAGTTTGAATTCCGGAGGAATTAGACTTTTTTATATCTGTATTTTGGATGTTACGTGGTTCACTAATATCTGGTGTGGAAAAATGAGTATTGGTAGAGACGACCACTTGTGACATACGAGAATAAAAAATGAATATGTTACTTGAAATTTCGTCAACCTACCGACATACGTTGTGATATAAAATCACAAATAAACCAGATAGAGCCAGCGTTGATGGCGCTGTGAACGCACCGGTTCTCGTGGGACCACCAAAGTTAAGCAACGTCCAGGTGAAGACTTCGTGATGCTGGCATTTCAACCCAACCCAGGCTGGCTGAAGTTAATGTGGGTAGAAGGTTTGTGAGTTTCCTACGATCGCAGGGTAAAACCCCCGTCGTAATATGAAGAAAAAAAACGAGATAGATAAATGCTACCTTTGTCCTAAAATGAGGAGGGTACAGTAAAAATATTTTTTTTTGCAGATACTTGATTAAAAGATACAAATATGTTATAATATTTTTTTTAATATTTAGAATATTATTAATAATGACAAATATTTAACTTTCAATATAATTATACAACATGTCTATTGTAAATTAGTTTGTCCAAACTACTTGTTAGCAAACTTTTTTCTTCATCAGATGTCTTGCTGGTCCTTCAGGTTCTATTAGGCCATTCAAAATTAAGGATATCTCTTGAAAGATGCTCGTCTTCCCAAAGTAAATACGTGGATACGTAGGTAGGTATATAAAAAAGGTTTTCTTTCTTTCTTGGCGGTGCAAAATTAGCGTTTTGTTTGATTCTCGAATATTGCCAGTATAATTATGAAATTTGTTGAAAAGGCTATATAATTGTTAAATAAATAAAATACAATAATATTAAGGAAGTAAAATCACTTCCAAAAAATATTATAATGTGTCTTCACGAATTTCAAAAATACCGATGAGAAATCACCGGCAGTTGTAAAGTGCCGATTTCCGACACTTCAGATTTTCAACAAATTTCATTCATTTTTAGGGTCAGCTGATTGGAAATGCAAAGAAACGTGCTGTTTATGTATATTTATATATACATCTTTCTGGCTGAAATGGGAAAATGTTGTGATCGACTGCTTTCTGCTCATGCGCTGAGCAGCGCTCAAGATTTGTGAGAAGCGTTCAAGACTTAAGTTCAAAATAAATTCTGTCTCTGTGGCTGATATGATTCACTGCGCATGCGTATCCGGACCACTCACACTAAATTTGTTTTAGGGTCGTTCAAAAATACGGGCCTTAGTGTGCAGCGATGGCGGGTGTTCACTTACTGCTTGCATTGCGTCTCATCCCATTTGGTATTCTGTCATGAATTGCATTAGGAGAGAGTGTTTGTATTCGAAGTGACAGAGCAATAAGACCCTTTTACAACTGAAAGACAAGAATGTGACAGTGTGTGATGACATCAGCTCTTAACCTTTTACTCCCCCTAAATCTTATTCCACATTTTATTTTGAGTCTATCTTTGGTATTGGTTTAAGTAGGGCTGTCGACTACGAAAGCTCTTTGTAACATGTCCTTGTAACTCTAAAAGCTTTTGATGTAGCTTAGATTCTTTTAGGATTTGAGTAACATCTTTAGGTGTTAGAATCAGTCGTGGGATGTGTTTTAGTCGCCTCTTACGCCTCTAAGAATACGTAGTCTTATTCTTAGCCGAAAGCAAACCTTACTTGAGTCTATCTTAGAATAAAATTGCCCAATAAAGAAGCTACGAGTAAAATTTTATTGAATATGGATTAGATAAACTAATCCTAAACCATCCCCTAACACGTCCCCTGATAAATTTCAACCAATCACAATGCTTGATATCAGCTTACTTACTTTATCAGCTGTTAAGTGATTGTGGCTTGGATTAACAAATCCTAGATTTAAACTTGTGTCGCAAATATAAAATGTGTTATTATCATCCAAGTAAATTATGATATAATTTTTTACAGTTATTTTTGTTACAAAAAAACTTCAACTCTGTAGCATCACGAGTATATTGATTGTTATCATACGAAAAAAATCTACCTATTTCAGCAGGTAACTTTTGCTTTCTATGCTATATACATCTTTTCCTACACCTGTGAAAGGTTCGCTAGGTATGTTTGAATGCCCCAAATTTGTCACTGTTGTGTACATAATATCTCTATTCCTAGAATATTGCACATGTCATCTCGCATTCTGTACAATGGCAGCTTTTTGTAATCTGATACGAGAACTTGAAATCTAGTCACTGCACCTCCATTCATGAACTGTGTTCTGATTTCACAGGAATGAGAGTTTGATTTAGAATGCATCACCTTCAGCTGTGTGAGTGCTCATTGTAAATGATATTTTGTATGATAGTGTAAACTAGTGGAGGATCTGGGTACGAACACTTTTACAAAGTACATTATTATTTTGTAGATTTACTACAAAACAATTCATTATAATATATAGAATAGTGAGAAGTTGTACAAGATGTACATGAGTATCAGAACATACCTGTGAATTTATATTCCATAAGCGAGGCCTATGAATAAATATTTACCATTTGACCATGCCCTCGTTTCTTATTAGTGAAAGTGCTCCACGTGCCACAGTTTGTTATTCTATTGCACATTGCATATACAGTTATATCTACGGCGTGCATAATTTTTTTCATACAACCAAATCTCGGTTATTAAATTAGGTGGTCAGCCAGCGTCGATGGCATGTTGAATACACCGGTTCCCTTCAGAACACCGAAGTTCAGCGACATCCAGCGAGGTTAAGACTTGGATGGGTGACCATTCAAATTCTAATTCTCGTGACGCTGGCTTTTCCCGGCCCCACTCAGGCTGGGTGAGGTCAATGTGAGTAGCAGGTTTGTGAGTTTCCTGCGAATGGAGGGTAAAACCCCCGTCGTGATATGACCATGGCACTTGAAAGCGACGTTAAACCCCACTTAAAAAAAAAAAAAAAAAAAAAAAAAAATTAGGTGGTTTTTATTCCGTTTGTTATGATTTCTTACTAGCCTCTTACCCGTACTTTAGAACAAACCATAATTTTTCAAGAGGGTTGGGTAGAAGAGATTGCCACAGGCAATAACTCCGCCGTTTAGGTAGGACGAAAAGTCCTATAATTCTAGTCTTTTATTTTATTACACATTTATTTAAATTATTATTATAAGTATAAGTATAAGTAGTGCTTTATTTAGACTGTCAGCGCAAGACAGGTAGTCCCAGGACATTAGCTTTTCCTCTTTTTTGTTCTTGTTTCATTGTTCAATCTATTAATTTATTTTTTATTTCATTGTATTGTACTGTATATATTTTACTTTGTCTTACCTAATGAAGCATAATATATAATAATGGAAGAGAATGCCGAAGGCATTATCACCACCCTTGATCAGGCTTTGTTTATATTTATTTCTAACTTGTTACCATATTCATTGTATATAAAAGATGTAAATAAAGCTTGATCCAAATGTTTATAAATAAATAAATAATCTACCTGGATTACCAGACTAGCGCGTTAACCACTTGCCTACCAGTGCACTGTTTACTAATTGATCCCTGTTTGTTTGTCTGTCCTCAGAATATTCAGCTGTCAGGGTCGTCGTCGTGTGTTCAGTCCACACACAGCGAAAACCTGAGTAGACCCCAGGGATCCCACTTCAAACCCGGCTGAGTCAAATGATTTCAAGGGATTTTTATGTATTCATACTACTGGTTGCGGCTTTATTAATTTATGGCGAGTTGCTTAAAACTTTTAGGGCCAAGTTATGAAAGAGGATTAGATTTAATCTTAGTGGACACTATCAGATGCCTCAGGCGGACCATAGTGCAATGTGATTGGGTGAAATTCCCACTAAAGGGCGTATTAAGTGATAGTTTCCCTGTCTACCTAGATTAAATCTTCTTAAGCTTGAAATTTTGGAGGGAAAGAAAATTAAGTTTGAAATTTCGGAAAATCTTGAGAAAAAAAATTATATTGACAGCTTGCTTTTTTTTATTGTTATGAATATGAAATTAATGACTATGACTACTTGTCCTATTTTAGTCTTTTTTATAAAAATATATATTAATAATTTTTATTTTAAAAGGTAATGTTTTTTTTAAAGAATGTATTAATTTTTATTGGTTAAAATTGAAATTTGACTTTGTGAAATCCTAATATTGTGCTGCGAAGAACTTTAGGAAAAGGAGCAAGGACTCTGATTGTTAAGTCTCCTCTGTAAATAAATATCATTAAAAAAAAGATTTTCAGGAAAAGACCAGCGTCGATGAAACGTTTAATACACCGTCGCGTTCAAAAGTTACGAGGGGGTGGCCACCTTTTCTGAAACATACTGTATACCTATTTGATATAAGTAATTCATTAATGTTTTAAGCGTTTCTGGCTGGGGGTCTATTAACAGGGAGTAGACCAGCATTGGCTTGGTTCTGGGGGCTCTTGTCAATTATTATTCTCCTTGTAAAGACAGTGGTAGAAGTGCTGAGTCATTCCTCCACGGTCTGGCTACCATCGTTCACGATGACTCCACCCTATGATGAAAAATGTGTTTTCATGTAAAAAGTCTTTTTTTTTTGGCTTAACCCTCTGGAAACTCCCAAACCACATTATTTAACCAGCCTAAATTGGGCCAAAAATAGCCAGCAGTATCACATAGGTTCAAATGGTCACCTACCCATGGCCTGCTGGACGTTGCTTAACTTCAGAGAACTTCAGCTGTTCTAGCATTCCAACATCGACTCCTTGAGATTCGATATTAATTTAAATAGAGATACAGTAATAAATTATGGGATACCTACTTACAGTTTAATTTTAAATAGATCTCGTATTTAATCTTTACTTTCCTTATCCTATAATAAGGAAAGTATTGTATTTCGTGTAATTTTTGTTAATACATTTGACTTCAACAGAGTTGGCACAGGAAAATGTTCTAGCTGAAGCATATTAGAAATTAAAATGAGAACTTTAAAAAAATAATAATAATAATAACTTTACTTTTGCAACTATTTTAATAAAGATTGTAAAGTGTAGAACTTTAGGTACCGTTGGATTAAAACTTATTTTAATTGTTCAAAAAATATTGGAACTAGAAGTAAAACAAATCTTTTATGTAAATAACCGTACACTTACTTCTAAAATTAATTCAAATAGGAAAACTGTAAATACTCTGAAAAGAATTATGGAATAAATAAACAAAAACAAAGTTATAATTTTGTATATTTAAACATTTGTGTTGTTTCTTCTTCCAGAAAAATTAAAATGAAAGTTCAAAGGAAAATAAAATATTAATTTTTGAGGTCGTGAAAATACATAACGCAATTCTTATGAAAACCTCAGAATTCATTTCAGAGGGCTAACGAAAAATTTCATGATTCGAGGCATTTTAAGTATTTTGGAAATCTGCTTACTTTCCTAGCAGAGGTCCTGGTTCAACTCCCAGAGCTAGTATGAAAGCGATTTTTGTTTTAGTTGCTATAATGTTGCTTTCAACCGCATGGTCATATTACTACGGGTGTTTTACCCTCCACTTGCTGGAATATCACAGCTACTCAAATTAACCTCACTCAGTCTGAGTGGGGCCCGGAATAGCCGGCATCACGATGGATCAAATTTGATTGGTCACCTTATCAATATGGATTGTGAGTTTCCTTTAAATGAAGGACAAAATCCTCTTCTCGAATGACCTAGATGTTAAAGCGATGTTGCCAGCCTCCGTGGCCTAACGTGACTGCTACCCGTAGTCCAAATATCCTGAGTTCGATTACCGGTTGAAGTAGACTTTTCAAACAGAAAATTCTGTTATTTCCGAACACGTGAGGCTGGCATTTCCGGCCCTACCCAGACTGGGTGAGGTTCATGTGGGTAGCTGTGGTACGATTCCCAGCGAATGGAGGGTATGTGAAATCCCCGTCCTGACTATCTCAAAATCAGGACTATAAAACCAAAAAGAATCAACTAGAAGGCAAGGACTCTGGGTGTTACGGACCTCTGTTTAAATAAATATTTGTTAATAATTTAATAAATAATCAACTGGTCACAATAGATCTAATAGAAGTCGGCGTGATAATTGGTGCTTCTCTTGTGGAACTCCAACCAGACTATAATAATAATAATAATTTTAAGACCGGTAGATAACCACAGATATTGTGAGATATTGCGGAAAAAATAATAATAATAAGCCATGTTAAGCAATAACAATAATAAAAAAAAAAAAACAAAAAAGACTTTAGACGCAAGGACGCCAGGCTTCCAGACCATGACGGTTGAGCCCTTAACTTTATTGGAATACCAGGTATGAGAATATAGTTCACAATAATCCTCAACAATGTCTTCATTTCTCTGACTACAGAATTTCCAGGGATAAGTAGGCAACAAAAGCTGGAAAACTAAGTGAAAGATTTTCTAATATTTTGCCTTTTTTTTACTATTTATCTCTTTTTTTTCTGTTTTCCGAAAAGAAGAAAAAAGAAAGTTGGGACAGGAAAATAGAAAGCGAGAGAGAAAGAGAGAGAGAGAAAGAAAGAGAGAGAGAGAGAGAAAGATAGAGATAGAGAGAAAGAGAGAGAGAGACAAAGATAGAGATAGAGAGAAAGAGAGAGAGAGAGAGAAAGAGAAAGATAGAGATAGAGAGAGAGAAAGATAAAGATAGAGAGAGAGAGAGAGAAAGATATATCGTGTTCACTGACGGAACAATGCCCAGAAACAATAAAATAGGATAAGGAAAGTAAAATAAAATCAGAGCAAAAAAATATTTTTTCTTTACAACAACGAATACAATACTTCCGATTTCTAATATTAGAAATTTATCGGAAGTAAAAATACAACAGTGTCATCGTCACTATTTCCGCCTTCAAACAATCTGCAAACACCCATAAAACTCTCACGCAGGGCTAGCCCACAAGAGAAAATTGAAGATGTTTCCACACGATTACAGCTGGAAGTTAGCAACCCGTGGAATGGTTTCGCTTGACAGAAAAAAAAGAAATATTGTTTTAACCGAAATAACAACATCAGGGGTTCCCAACACGCTCAAATGGACCGAAGTTAAATTGACCCGAAACAATGGTATAGAAAAGGAAGATTGATTAAAGAAAAGGTTATACATTTTTTCCATTAAAAAATAAAAATATGATTTATTAGGTAATTTAGTTTTAATGGTTATTTAGATATCCTTCGATTGTAACCCTCCTGATGAAATGCTCACGCGGTTCCGGGGGCGATTTTTCTCCGTGGCGTGACCTGGGTTCGATTCCCAGCGGGGGGGTAGGATTTTTTCTGTTTTGTACACTTGGATGTTCGGGGTCCACTCATACCTCGTGAGGAAAAATGAGCAGCTGCTTTGATATGAAGCAGCGACCAGCGGCAGAATCATAGGTAAAAAAATAATACAAGATATTGTAAATTAAAGTGGTAAAGTCCTATGATTCTGCGCTACCCGCTAAAATTGTGACATAATAACACAAAGAGGGAGAATTATTCTTAAACTGTAAATATTCAGGAGTATCTATTTATATAATTATTTTATCCATCAATTATCTCAACCTATCTAGACGGAAACAATATAGTATAAGTTTATAAATAGTAATAATAGGGGCAAGGACTTCGATTGTTATAGACCTCTCTTTAAATAAATGTTCATTAAAAAAAAAAGTAATAATAAAATACTCTTAGTGGAAGGTAACCACCAGATGAGGTTAATGCTCAAATAATTTTCTACCACCTAACCCTCAAAGTCTTATTATTAGATAGTAACATACTAAAATAAATGAGGAAAAAGTTGATGCACTGGGTGGGATTTGAGCCAACGGGTCCTAGACTAGCGCCCACTTGACTACCAGTGCATTTTCTACATATCTGGACTGAAACAATATTATATAAGTAAGTATAGTATTTAGTATTACGTGCCAGCGTCGATGGCTCGTTGAATGCACCGGTTCTCGTAGGATCACCGAAGTTAAGCAACGTCCAAAGAGGTGAAGACTTTGTGATGCCGTCATTCCGGCCCAACCCAGGCCGGGTGAGGTCATTGTGGGTAGGAGGTTTGTAAGTTTCCCACGAATGGAGGGTAAAACCCCCGTCGTGTATGAACAATATGAACATGCAGTTCAAAAACGACGATAAATTTTATACATATATTATATAAAAAATAGCATCACTAGCCGCCTTAATCTGTCTGAGAAGATATAACAGTTGAATACCATATTCCTACGACAAAAGCTCAGCCAAAAAAAAATGAAACGACATCGCAGATTTCAACGCTCATAAGTCATGGGACTACATGGAAAGCAACTATGGGCCTACATGGAAAGCAACTTTATTTATTGTGCCATTATATTTTTATGACGGTTTTCATTTATTTTTTTGCTTTCTAGAATAGAAGAGGGAGGCGTGTGTCGCTTTCAAGAGGAGGTGAGGTTTTGGTGGCGTTGGATTCCAAGCCGCTCAAAAGTTGCAGGGCCTTCGCTAGGACTTACCTATGGGTCAGTGAAACCAACTTCAGTGGCTTGATCGATAAGGCGTCGGACTTGAAACCTGGAGATCGATTTGAGTTCCAAATTTGGAAAAAATTAAATCACGAAAGTGACTATAACACAAATATGAAAACTTTAAAACTATGCACTAATGACGAGACGAGCTTATAAGTTATAAAATATGTAAAAATACATAATGCATACCAAAATACGTAGTTACAAGTATAAAAGCATGTAAATAAACATACATGAATATGGTACCTGTATAAATAAATGTGTTTTCAACATGTGGATAAAAGTTAGGAGAGAATTTTAATATTTCGAGTATGTATATTGTTTACTGTTTTACTATTTTCTAACTTTAGGTCACAGAGAACAATCGCACCTGTGATGTTTAAAGTTGCAAGGAAACTTTTGCCCCCCACCCCCCCTCTTCGTGTTTTAGTCATCCTTCTTCTTTCTCTCTCTTTCCCTCCGTGTAATTTACCTTTTCTCATACTCTCTCCTTCTCTCTTTATATCTACCTCTTTCTCCCTCTCTCTCTCCCTCGCTCTGTCCCTCTCTCTCGCTCTTTCTCCTTCTTTTATCTTTTTTCTCTCTCTCCCTCTTTTTCTCTCTACTTTATATTTTTCTCCACCTCCCTCTGTCTCTCTTTTAGAAGTCTCTCCATCTTTTTTGCTCTCATTGTCAGTCACCGTTTCTTACTAACAAATTTCTTTTTGAACAGTTTTGTGTTACTTTTTTTGAATATTTATTTATGAGAGGTCTGTAACATTCAAAGCCCTTGCATTTGTGTCACTTGGTATGAATATTGGGATGAAATTCGGTTGAAAGATCCCAACGAGCCACCGTCAATGGTTAAAAACAACGACTCTCAAGTTCTCTCAATACAATCATTGAAGCTGTCTGACAAAGTAGGAACTTAGCCAGCGTCGATGCCACTTTTTTTGTTTGGGTTTAACGTCGCTTTCAACTGGATGGTCCTGTGCGCGGTCGGTGGGAAAACGTTTTGGGGGTGCGGCCACATAAACGGGACTAAAATAGGATATATAGAGTCGCTCTTTCAGTGTCTGAATAGTTTCAGTTTGTTTACCATGTCAATCATAATAATTATGCATTTATTACTGTAGACTTGTGGGATAATTTTCATTGTGTACGAGCTAGGACTTGAGAAAATTCTCTCCTTTTTCTTTTTTGTCTGGGGGTGCTGCAGTTCCGCAGCTCCTTAGCACCGGCCACGCCTGGTGCCATGATGGGGGTTTACCCTCCATTCACTGGAATCTCTAAAACCAGCTACTCAAATTAACCTAACCCAGACTGGGTGAGGCCGGGAATAGCGAGTACAACGAAGGTTTGAATTTACAAGTCCTAGCCTCGCTGGACATTGCTTAACTTCAGTGACTGAATGAGAACTGGTGCGTTTTCATTTTGTTATCGACGCTGGCTAAAAAATTGATGGTACTTTGAATACACAAGTTGTCCGGATGGGTGACCAAATGACCATTCAAATTCGAAAATTCGAAATCCTATTCCCGACCTGACTCAGGCTGGGTGAGCTGCAAGTGGGCGGTTTGTGAGTTTCCAGAGAATGAAGGGTAAAGCCACCACCGCACCGTCTCGATATAACCATAGCATAAGAATTTCAAAGGGACATAAAAAAAATATGGGTAGATTTTTTTAAGTCCACTGTAACAAATTAGTGAGGGCACACATAAATAATGAACAGATAATAAAGTTATGTCTTTGAAGTGTTCCAAGTCAAGACAGTAAAACCCTAGACCCCCACATCTCCTAATACGTCTATCAAGAAAGTTACATTTAAGAGTCAAATACTTTACATCTTAATTTTATCTTTTTCCTTGGAAAGTGAATACATTTAAACTTAATATTTTCGAGCTCCTTTTTTCTCGCTAAAAGGAAAAGTTTCTCTCGTTAAATGTGTTGAAATAAAATCAAAGATATTTCAAGTATTTCGATTAATATTGGCGGAAGAATATTCTTTATTGGTGCAATAATCCATTTTGAATTCTGTCAGGGCAGGGCGGGGGGAAAACTTTTTAAATTTGTGTCTCTTGTAACTTTTGACTTTCGTGGGTAGACGGCACATTTTTTATATTCAAGATTCTCAGAAAATTTGTTTTATTTTTAATGATGTAAAAAGTTAACGTTATAAAACCTTCGTATGCAGAAACGACCTCAGTAGCTTGCTCGGGAAGGCGGCGGACTTGTAATCTGGTGGTCGGTGGTTCAAGTCCCAAGTTAAGCGAAAATTCAGCTAGTTTGAGTAGTTGTGAAATTACTGAAGTGATTAACACAAATATTATAACTTGAACTCCAACCTTCGTATATAGAGGGTTCAGTTAAAGGCTAAATATTTAATTCTGCTCGGTGGTAGAGTACTAGGCTTGCACGCACGATGACCTGGGTTCGATCTCCAGTAGAGTAGGATTTTATCTGCTCTGTACTTGGATGGTCTGGGACCAATCATACCTAGTGAGGCAAAATGAGTCATGAGTCATGACATATTACACGTATAACATTGTAATGGCAATTTCAAGAGCCTTCTTGACTTTTCTAAATTATTTTACATTAGTCTTTACCATGAGAAAATTTTCGTTGGTTCTGAATATTAAGAACTCCTTGCAAGAAAATATTCACTTCAGTTCCTCCAGCCAGCGTCGATGGCGCGTTGAATACACCAAGCAACGTCCAGCGAGGCTAGGAATTGAATGCTTGACCATTCAAATTCAAACCCTCGTGATGCTGGCTGTTCCCGGCCCCACTCTCAGGCTGGGTGAGTTTAATGTAAATAACAGAGTTGTGAGTTTCCAGCAAATGGAGGGTAACACACCCGTCATGATATGACCATGAAGTTGAAATCGATGTTAAACCTAAAAAAAAAAAAGAGTTCTTCCATTTCTTTTCATGTAGTTAGGTAGGTATAAGTAGATATTATTCTCATGTACTTCCTTTTTCTCATAGCTCCTAATACCCTAATACCCCCAGACCGTGTACCTCCCAGCGTGCTCATTACACGTACTACAATATAAGCCAGGTTTCGCATTATTTTAATAAGAACTTAAGTCCTGGACGAACACTACAGGCAATTAAGGATTTCAAGGGCTTAAAATGTGCCCGTAAAATCTGAAATCGGTATGGTAGGAGGAATATGAATGGGCCATTAGGTATTCCCTCTACTATAAATTTAATAGGTGTGTTTACCTGATACATAACTTTATCTTTTAGTTTTATATTTTTTTTAACATTTTTATGTTATTATTTATTATGATAGGCTTACCCCATGTGTAAGCAACATGTTAGTCTTAAAGTTAGTTGTGCCCCAAAACAGTTTTCGCATTACTTCAGGGCACTTTACCTCTACATTGATGCCATTCTGGAAACGGAAAAAACTCGATTAGAAAATTTAGCTCAGACCGGGCTTCAAACCCGCAAGCTCAGGGTAAGTAACCAAAAATTTGAATTTGAAGTCACCCATTCAAGTCCTAGACTCGCTGGACGTTGCTTAACATCACTGACTGCATGAAAACTGGTGTATTTAACGTGCCATCGACGACGATGGCTTATTTTAATTTCATTGGCGTCTAACGGCCGGTAAAGTTATTAGTGGTGGCTTCTGTCTATGAAGGAAAGGACATTGTCACAGGCCACTATCTATTTCTAAAGATCAGACATCACTATATTTACCCACCTGGGAAGAGAGCTTTCTAAGTACCGTCCGTAAGTAAACAGTCTTCTCCTTGGTATATTTGTCTGTTTCCCCTTTCACCCCCCCCCCTTCACGTAAAAACAGGAAAAAGGAGCAGAGAAAGCACTTAAAAATTTAGTTCGTATATAAAAGTTCAAGTTTTTTTTGTGTGTATATATCTTACGTTTTTATGTTATTTATTCGATTTGAAAGTTCAGGAAGCTGGAAGAGCTTAGAAGTAGCTAACCTCAAAGTTTTCTAGGTTTTTTTTTTCTTCCAAGTCCACCTTATTTATTATTGACAAACTTTTGTGAAACATATCGAGTGCTTTTAGAATATAAAAGGGTCGTGAAGTAGGGTTTAGGGTTAATCCTTTGGAAGCCGCAACCCCACGAAGTGAGTCTATACTCTCCTAAATTAACCTTTAAAAGCATAACCCGCTTCTAGGCTCACTGTATTGCAGTAATTAGTAGATATTTAATGGATTCTATGAAGGAACACTTATAAAAAAATAAAATAATAATAATGCCTTATTTATATACAGCCCGATTAGAACTTAACTATTAAGACCCATTATTCCAGCAGTAAGCCTAAGACATATTATTATGTGGTAAAAATCCAAATGAAAGGATAAATAATAATACTCTTTAGTGGAAGGTAACCAACGGGTAGGGTTTTATTATTATAATCTGCCCTGGTTGCAGGGTTTTCAGTGAGACCCTTACAATTAACACTGCGACCTAATTAGATCTATTGTGACCAGTTGATTCTATTTAGTTTTAACGTCCTGACTAAGATAGTCAGGGGGGTTTTACCCTCCATTCGCTGGAAATCGTACCAGCTATCCACATTAACCTCACCTAGCCTGGGTAGGGACGGAAATGCCAGCCTAACGTGTTTGGATGGAACAGAATTTTCGTCGAAATGTCTGCCCCAACCGGGAGTTGAACTCGGGAACTCTGAACTAGGGGCAGTAGTCACAACCATTACGCCACGGAGGCTGAACCTTACCCAACTGAGACTGGGTAAGGTTAATGGCCAAAGCATTTTCTACCACCTAACCCTCAGAGTTTTATTATTATGTGGTCAAAAACTCGATGCTCAGAGCATTTTCTACCACCGAACTCGTAGAGTCTTATTATTATATGGTCACAAACTCAAATTAATGTGGAAAAATTCATGCACTGGGTGGGATTCGAACCAACGGATCCCTACGCTAGCTGGATAACAAGACTAGCGCTATTGTCTTCCGCTTCACAGGTAAGTTCTCTCGCAGCTTGCGAGGAAACTTGGCATATTTGCTGACATCAGATTAGACACAGTTATAGCTACATGGGGTAACATGAGGTGTTCGGGTGTAAGGGTAGGGTGGGGGTAGGGCGGGGTTTGTTAGGGCAGGGGGAGGCGTGAACGCCGTGAATAATGTCAACACCTTTGTTTGCCATCGTTTCGAAAGCAGAGACCCATTCTCGGTATTTAACTTTGTATCTGGCCGCAGTGGGGGCTGGACGGGTTGGCTGATGAGGACGATTCATGGGCGGGAAATTTTATTCTTGCATGGGTTCATGGGTCTGTCCCGGTAGCTCATGAGTGGTAAAGGCGGCACTCTGTGAATCCAGAGATTCCAGAGGTCGCGGGTTCGAAATCCAGCCGGGACATGACAAGTTATCTTCCCATTTGGGTTATTTACTACATAATAATATGTCTTGGGCTTACTGCTGGAATAATGTAACTTTAATAGTCCTAATCGGGCAGTATAAATAAGGTGATATTATAATTCTTATTTTATTTTTATTTTTTAATCGTCGTTTTTCAACTTCATAGTCATATGGGACGGGGGTTTTACCCTCTATTCACAGGAAACTCACAAACTTGTTACGCACACATTAACCTTACTTAGAGTTGGCCCGGAATGCGCGCATTGTGAAGTGTTCATCTCGCCTGACTTTGCTTTAATATCGGTGATCAAACTGTTAGCGTAATGGGACTTCTTGTCTCGAGACGACAGTCTAAATAAAGCACTATACTTCTCATGGTGCTTAACCCCTCAATCCGAACCTTCTGGCTGCTGGTTATTCCCAGGCTGGTTGAGGTCATTGCGACCAGCAAACTTGTAAGTTTTCTCAACTAAACTCCCTGTTAAATAGACGTTGAAAAAATATTTCTGTGATGAATCTGCCGTTAAAATGTACATCCAGCCAGCGTCGATGGCATGTTGAATACACCGGTTCCCTTCAGAACACCGAAGTTAAGCGACATCCAGCGAGGTTAAGATTTGGATGGGTGACCATTCAAATTCTAATTCTCGTAACGCAGGCTTTTCCCGGCCCCACTCAGGCTGGGTGAGGTCAATGTGAGTAGCAGGTTTGTGAGTTTCCTGCGAATGGAGGGTAAAACCTCCGTCGTGATATGACCATGGCAGTTGAAAGCGACGTTAAACCCCACTTAAAAATAAAAAAAATGTACATCCACAACTGCTGATTGCTGATAAAAGGCCTTTCTAACCTTTTTTCTATGTTTTTACTTCAATTAGTTATGCTTTAACTTCAATATAACTGCCTTCACTTCACGCCACTGATCGTGAAGTAGGAAAATTACATTGGAACGCTTCCAGGTAACAACTAACGGCTTTCGGTGACACAATGAACCCCGCTCTACCCTTCTTTGTTCTTTATCTCCTTATACTCCCTGTCTGTCGCACTGACACCCCGTTTCACCCTACATCGAGCTTTATCGCTCTATCTTTCTCCTCAACCCGTTCTCCCATTTCTCTCTTTCCTGTTTCCTTCTCTCTCTCTTCCTTCATCCGTATTGTCCAATTGCCTTCTGCCTCTTTCTCTTTACCCTCTTACCTTGTTTCCCACTTTCCTCTCTATCAAAATGTCCCCTCTTTTCACTAAACTATTCCCCATCTCTCCTCCTCTATTTCCTTCCTTATTGGATCTTCCTCTTTCACCCTCATCAGCGTGAAATCTAAATGTGCCATGCTGGCTACTTAGAAATAGAGGAGCTTGACTCATAAGGCGGTGGACTTGTAACGTAGATTTTGGTGGTTCAAGACGCGGTTTCAGCGTGGATTGAGTGAAGCGACTTCGAGCAGTTGTAATATTATCACGAAAGTGATTAACACAAGTATGAACTTTTTTTAACACTAACTTACTTAGAAATAGTTTTCTCTCAGGAAATTCTTGAAATCTTTGTTTTTATCACCACTTCTATGCATACCTTTATCTTTCACAAATAGTTTTCACAGTTGCAATTATCAAACATAGTTTCTCCATTTCCTTTTCAAGATAAGTGTATTTTCTTGTAAACTATTGTAACAATCTTCCAGAGAAACCTTTGCGCTATTTCCTACAGTCCCGGTCAGTTCAGAAGAAATACTTAAGGGAGCAACTTCAGTGTTTCCCTAGATCCGACGGTATTATCATCACCCTTTTTTTAATTTGGGTTTAACGTCGCGTTCAACTGCATGGTCCTATCACGACGGGGTTTTAACCTCCATTTGCTTTAAACTCACAAGCCAGCTACTCAAATTAACAACGCTGGTCTGTCGGTCTTTAAGTGCATTCTTTTTAACGCGCAAATCTCGGAAACCACTGAACGGATTTTGACGAAATTTTGTACACATTTAAGAAATGTTCTGTAGATGGTCTCATTTTAAATTCATCAACTTCGTACTAGCGGTTCTTGATGATAGAGACCATGCGCCTGACCACTATCTTTTTACTTATACGTTTATATCTCGTGAACGGTACATCCGATTACGTTTTACTTAATGTATTTATAATTATTTTCAAATATATTTTGATTGAGCTCTGATATGAAAATCCGGATTTTTGTAAAAAAAAGTTAAAAAATAAGGTCCACGACTTCCCGATACAGAATTTTTCGAAATATATATAATGTAGAAAAAATGGTATTCTACCATATAAAACAAAATTGAAGAGAATCGGTTAAGAACAAGTGACTTAGTAAAAAATCTCTGATTCTAGCGACAGTAAAAGTTGAACATTTGGTTAGATCTTAAAAGAAATGGGAAATTTATTACTTTGTTATGGTGTCCCTCACACTACGGAATACAGGGAAATGAGATAGTCGATACGATAGGGCTGCCAAGAACCCAACTTGTCAAGTCCCGTTAAAACTCTGCTCACCAGCTGATTTTTTTTTTTTTTTTTTTTTTAATTTGGGTGCTTTAACTTCAGTGGTCATTCGCACCGTTTCCAAGTTTAGATTTTTCTAAATAAACGGGTTCTCTTAAGGTATAGCATTAGAGAATCTATCCCGTTTTTATCATCCTCAAGAGAAGGAGGGGTAGATAGGGATGTTCGAATAGGGGTGAGTACAGGACATACCAAGATGTGTACAACTGTGAGTTGAACTCCACATTCACAGTCAGCCAGCTGATTTTAAACCTTACATTGCCCGCAATACTAGAAATAGATGGCAGTCTCTGTGGGATGGTCTATTGATTCCTAACAAATTGAAGTCCATCAGACCAAAAATTGACACATGGCATTCTAGTAGTAGAGGATGTCGTGCAGAAGAAATACTCCTTACTAGAATGAGGATAGGTCATACTACGCTCACACACAGTTACCTATTTACTAAGTCCCCCCGACCTTCTTGCCAATGTGTGGTGACATTCTATCCGCCTCACACATTATGACTTGCCCTAACCTTCAGCACCATCGAGTCTCTCTCCCCTCTATACCCTCCTTGCTAGATGATCAGTCTGGAAATGACTCCCTCATAGCATTCCTCAAAGCCACCAACAAATTCCCCAAAATATAACTAGAAGATCCGGCGTGAACGACAGGCCTACCGGAAAAAAAAACATTTTGATTACCATTCACGAGGGAGTATTGTGTCCATAATTGGCAGTGTATTTTGTAGTTCTTTCACTGTTGCACTCTTGAGTTTTACTTCGCTCTCAAATGTTTTGTTGTTTCTCAAATAATAAAAGCTTGTCAATTTTACGTTGAAGCTCTCTCTCTATCTTGTCTTGAATGAGTTGAATGTCTTGCTAGTGTTCACTTAGATAATTTTTTGCATTTTTTTCTTCACAAAAACCAGGTAACTTTTGTTTTCTTGAGAGAAAAAAAAAAAAAAAAAATGGAAGCCTTTTTGTTACCTAACTCTCATTCTTCATTCTGTTTATGCGTACTTAGTATAAAAATTATCTTCTCGTTCTTCTCCATTATAGTACGAGTAGTACACACAAACATACGAGTATACAGGGTCTTCATAAAGTCTCACCCAGGCCTAGGTTTCTCGAAAACGACTCAGAATATCAAAAAACGCAAAAACCCGTATTCCTTTATATTTAGGGGGATTGATTTTCAGCCAAAAAATTTTTGCCTACACGGCCCCAGTCAGGCTGGGCATGGACCAACTTTAAAATCTTAAATAGAATGGTATGTCTTGTGGCATATTGTTTTAAAGGTCTTATTGAGAAAAGTTCATTACAATAAATTTCAGTGTGCTACGACTTACCGTTCTCGAGATACAGGGTCGGACGTCCTGCGTAATATCCATATATTTTGACCTGTAACTCGTTAACCGTAAATTATGGAGAAAATTTTTCTTGTTAATAATAACTCCTTATGACAAGACCTTTCGAACAAGTTATAACTCGACATACTCTGTTGATGTTAGTTTCTGGTCGGTTTCGTCAGCCAGCCGGACGAACAGTCGAAAAAAATTTAACGAAAAAACAAATCAAGTTTTAACTTGTTGGAAAATTCTTGCCATAAGGAGTTATTATCAACAAGAAAAATTTTCTCCATAATTTACGGTTAACGAGTTATAGGTCAAAATATATGGATATTACGCAGGACGTCCGACCCTGTATCTCGAGAACGGTAAGTCGTAGCTCACTAAAATTTGTTGTAATGAACTTCTCTCAATAAGACCTTTAAAACAATATGCCACAAGACTTACCATTCTATTTATGATTTTAAAGTTGGTCCATGCCCAGCCTGACTGGGGCCGTGTAGGCAAAAAAAAATTGGCTGAAAATCAATCCCCCTAAATATAAAGGAATACGGGTTTTTGCGTTTTTTGATATTCTGAGTCGTTTTCGAGAAACCTAGGCCTGGGTGAGACTTTATGAAGACCCTGTATATTTTTTTACAGTTCATATTTATTTTGTTAAGATTTTGATCTGCTGTTGTACATAATATTTGTTGACTGCTTTCTCCATTGTTACTATTTTTCCGTTTGTATTTCAAAATATTGTCTATTGCATCGTCCATGTAAAAATGTCCATAGGACCAGACCCGAATAAATTTTATGAGTTTGTGAAACAGGATTAAATTAAAGGTAAGCAAGATTAAATTTATAATTATTAAACACTTTATTAGATATAAAAAGACATAATTATATACAGTACAAATAATTATAATAACAATTAAAAAGGGAAACAATATATACAATAAAAAGGAAAAAGAATAGAAAAATATATACAAACGCATAATTATGTCCTAACTAAAGGGCAGGGTTATTGCCTATGGCAATCTCTTCCACCCAAATTTACGTCGTGATATGACCATGCAGCTGAAAGCGACATTATATAAACCCAAATTTAAGGTGAAAAGAAAAAAGAATAGTTATAATCCAGAACCAACTCTAAAACCAGAGTTTCAACCAATGACAACACACTTTAGGTATAGCTGCACTGGAGATACAGTTTGGCTTTTCTTAATATGGCCCTGTCATATAATATGGCCCTAAACCCCGCGTCAAAATATTTTTTAAAAATCAAGAATTCAACCCTTCTAGCCAGCGTCGATGTCGCGTTGAATGCACCGGTTCTAGTATCACTGAAGCTAAGCAACGAGATGCTGTCATTCCGACCCAAACCAGGCTGAGTGAAGTTAATGTGGGTAGCAGGTTTGTGAGTTTCCTGCGAATAGATGGTAACACCTCTGTCGTGATATGATCATGTAGTTGAAAGCGAAAAGCTTCCTCTGTCTGCTCCCGGTAGCTCAGAGTTTGCGGGTTTGAAACCTATAGCGGGGGCAAGTTATCCTCCCATTTGGGATTTTCACCACTTAATAATACGTCACATAATAACCACTGAGCCGACCTCCGTGGCTCAGTGATTAAGATCATTGGTTACTGATCCGTAGGTTGCGGGTGTTATATGTTAGATACTCTAGTCTAGAAGAGAAAACTGCCTTTCAAGTTTATTGGAATAGAACTGATTTTATTTGGAATTCTAGACTTTAGGAAAACTCTCGTTGAACATAAATATTCTCTGGCCTCAAGGCCTATCACATCTTCCCCTCTATAAAAAATTATTTAATTGTGCAAATCTCTCAGGTGGTCTTCTTTCTCGACTGCTTCTTCTGAGTGGCGGAATATTTAGACGGAGAGAGAATCACCAGATCACTCATTCCAACGTTATCTAATCAATTAAAACCTCACATTGTAGATGGTGTTCCTGAGACAGCTGATCTGAGGAAAAGAAAATATAAATTTTATTATGATTCCAAGACCAGGAATCTTCCAAAGTTGAATGTAGGTGAAGGTATTCGATTTCAACCACAACGGAAGGGAGAAGAGTGGAAGCATGGTGATTCTCTCTCCGTCTAAATATTCCGCCACTCAGAAGAAGCAGTCGAGAAAGAAGACCACCTGAGAGATTTGCATAGGGAGATTACGCTGTGCTACAGGATATGGTTTGCATTTTTTTTCTATGTAGCAAAGATCTGCCTTCACCTCTATCAAATTTAACTTCGTACAGAATTCTGCAGAGATCAGTGGTGGATGATTTTTATTGGTCACCTGGAACTCCAATTCATACAGGTTGCCTTCATGTACAACAGTCAGACTTATTTTACCAACAGGATATAAAATTTCTCCTCCTAATGCACCAAGTTTGGTTCTAGATCTTTCAAGATTGACATTTCCACACAGCTTCCTGATATCTTTGAGGCTAATTACATTACAAGTTGCACCTGTGTCTAAATGGCATGGAAAGGAAATCAAATCATTATTAACAAGAAAAGTAAGATTGGAAATAAGGCTTTTCTTAATGTCACTACTTCCAATGTGCCAAACATTGTTATCAGTATTGGGCGTTTCCACTTCATAGCTCTGGTTTTCAACATAGTTCGCAATTTTAGCTCTCTTTTGCTTACAAACTTCACTGAAATGATTCCAATTACCACAATTAGAACAAACTTTTCCGAATGCTGGACAAAGTTCTTTTCTGAAAATATGATTCTTGCCACAGTAAGTACATTCCCTATCAGGAATCGATTTGATATTGGACTTGTAAAACTTGAATATTTCTTTATCCTCTTGAACTTTTACTTCAGCACCGCTTATTTCATGACATTGTTTCTCAGTTGCTTCAAAAGATTTTCCTATTTCCATAGCTGATATCAAAGTTAATTTGGAATTATTAAGATACTGTTTCCTCAACTCCGGATTTGAAACTCCAAGTACTAGCCGGTCTCTGAGTAACTCGTCATGCATTTGTTTGTATTCGCAAGAACTAGCTAGATTTCTAATTCTGCTGTAATATTTGTCTATACTCTCGCCTGTTTCTTGTTTCGCAATACCAAATAAATATCGTTCATAGATAATGTTCTTTTGAGGTAAAATATATCTGTCAAATGCATTTAATAATTTTTTAAACGTACTTACATCATCTGTCTCTAGAGTCATGAATGTCTTGAGCATTTCTTTATCAAACAAAGATATAATAAATGAAATCTGTATGTCATCTTGCTGTTTATCTAAGCCTGTCAATTTCATGTAATTCTTGACTTGTAATTTGAAAATATTCCAATCCTCTGCAATCGTCTCTGTTTTCCATTCAAACATCTTCCACCGCTGTCACCATGTTATATGTTAGATACTCTAGTCTAGAAGAGAAAACTGCCTTTCAAGTTTATTGGAATAGAACTGATTTTATTTGGAATTCTAGACTTTAGGAAAACTCTCGTTGAACATAAATATTCTCTGGCCTCAAGGCCTATCACAGCGGGTTCGAATCCCGGCCGGAGCGGAAATTTTTGACCGAAATTTTCTGTTTCGGGAATGGCATGGATGTAAAGGTAAAGTGCCCTGAAGTAATGCGAAAGTGGTTCCGGGGCACACTTACCTTTATAAAATAAAAAATAATAAAAATAATACGTCTTTGCTTACTGCTGGAATAAATAAATGTACTTAATAGTCCTAATTGGACAGCAGAAACAATGTGATATTCTTATTATTATTACTTCCATCTAATCTAACATTATCCGACAGTAATCAAGTCTGACAAGGAGAACTGAAGGGGCAGCCTCAATTGGCCCCCACATCCATTGTCTTCTCCACCCATTGTTTTCTTTTCCATACATGAGGAAATTCTCTCTCTGCTCGTCCCTCTACACATCCCAAACTTAATAATAACTTTTAGTTAGTTATTTTTCCATGTTCCAATTGGTTTTTTTGGTCACTAAGGAGCAGCGCATCGGAGAAACTTAAATTCAAGTTAAAACTTTTAACTTTTGGGATAACTCTCAAGAGGATCCCCTGCCCCTACTTCAAACTCTTTTTTCTATAGCGTTTTCTCTCTCGTACTTAGAGTTCTCTCTCTTTCCCCCGCTCTCTCACTCTTTTTCTCTCCCTCTCTCTCTTTCTGTTTCTCTCTCTCCCTCTGTCTCTCCCGCCTTCTCTCTCTCCCTCCCTCCCTCCATATTCCTCTCTATCCCTCTCTCTCTCTCTCTTCCTCTCCCTCTTGCAACCTATCTGTCTCTTACTCTATCTCATTTTCTCACTCTCCCTTTCTCCCTCTCCCTTTTCCTCTAATTCTCCACCCCTCCCTATGTCACACTATCTCTTCATCCATCTCATTCTCTCCCTCCCTTTCATCCCTCTTCTAATATATTTCTTAATCTCTCATGTGGAAAGTTCCGGCAAGTCCTAATAAAACAAAAGGGAGCAGAATCTAATGAACAACAGTTACCCTGGAAAAGGTCTTAAAAAAATAGGAGACTTGCGTAAATTTATCTTTGTCGAGAGGCGCGTTGAACCAAAAATTTCTTTAGGAAATACCTACCGGAGTAAAGCAACGCCCAGCATGGTGGACTTTTGGAGGCATGATCGGCAGCCCACGAGTTCACCAAACCGAACGCTTTCCATACGGAAGATTCCCGGTGCGAACCAGAGAGCCGACAAAAATTTGTGTAATTATTAATTTATTTTTAATAATTTGGTTACAGTTGTTTGTAAGGGACACATTGTGTTGACCCAGAGTACATCACCTTAATGGACACCTTTCGTTACCTTTTGCCCATCAGAGGGAATGCATACCACAAGATGTGGAAGCCTACAACACAGACCACAAGCCTCTACAGTTGGCTAGGTGGCTATGAAAGATAAAGGCTGTGAACCTTTCATTCTAATAATAACACTCTTTAGTGGAAGATGACCACCAACCGAGCACTTTCTACTCCTAACCTTCAGAGTCTTATTATACCATGTGGTGACAAACTCAAATTAATGAGGAAAAATTCATGCACTGGCTGGGATTCAAACTAATTGTTCCCTCCACTACCTGGATTACCAGACTAGCGCCTTCCATT
Source organism: Bactericera cockerelli (assembly GCA_024516035.1). Lineage (NCBI taxonomy): Eukaryota > Metazoa > Arthropoda > Insecta > Hemiptera > Triozidae > Bactericera > Bactericera cockerelli. The sequence goes on along the minus strand of CM044960.1, from coordinate 36,691,612 downwards.
CGACTACCAGTGCACATTCTTCATTCTTAAAAAAAAATCAAGAATATAATTGCAGTAATACATGAAATGATAAAACCCATTTTTTTCATTCCAGTATTCATCAGGGTACTATACATTATATACACCTATCTATCCTTTTTTTTGTAGAAAAAAAAACATACTTAATAATATGTTTTTTTTTTTTTTCAAAAGTACGTATAGTTTCTACACTTTTTTTTTGAATTTTGCTCCGTTGATGAGCAGTGCGGCCACATCCAGGTTTACAATATTTTTTCCACGAACAGTGGAAGAGGGGAGGGGGGGGGGGGGGTGGGGGGGGGGGGGGTTGAGGCACGTGTGAATCATGCAAATTAATTTCGTGGCTAGAGGGGAAGCAGAAGCATTCAGGTAGGAAGAAGAGACGGATAATGAGAGAGGGATAAGAGAGGGAGAGTAAAAGATGAGAAGAGGAGAAAGAGTTGAGAGGGAGATAGAGAGAGAGTAAAACATGAGAAGAGGGGAAAGAGTTGAGAGGGAGATAGAGAGAGAGTAAAAGATGGGAAAAGGGGAAAGAGTTGGGAGGAAAACAGAGAGGGAGAGTAAAAGATGGGAAGAGGGAAAAGAGTTGGGAGAGAGATAGAGAGGGAGAGTAAAAGATGAGAAGAGGGGAAAGAGTTGACAAGGAGATAGAGAGGGAGAATAAAAGATGAGAAGAGGGGAAAGAGTTGGGAAGAAGATAGAGAGGAAGAGTAAAAGATAAGAAGAGGGGAAAGAGTTGGGAGGAAAACAGAGAGGGAGAGAAAAAGATTAGAAGAGGGGAAAGAGTTGAGAAGGAGATAGATAGGGAGAGTAAAAGATGAGAAGAGGGAAAAGAGTTGGAAGGAAGATAGAGAGGGAGAGTAAAAGATGGGAAAGAGTTGGGAGGAAGAAAGAGAGGGAGAGTAATAGATGAGAAGAAAGAAAAGAGTTGAGAGGGAGAGTAAAAGATGGGAAGAGGGTAAAGAGTTGGGAGGAAGATAGAGAGGGAAAGTAACAGATGAGAAGACGGGCAAGAGTTGACAGGGAGATAGAGAGGGAGATTAAAAAATGAGAAGAGGGGAAAGAGTGGGGAGGGAGATAGATTGGGAGAGTTAAAGATAAGAAGAGGGGAAATAGTTGGGAGGGAGATAGAGAGAGAGAGTAAAATATGGAAGGGAGAGAAATACATTCACGTCTGCTTTAATTAAAAACGAGATGGGTGGAAAAAAAAAGAGGAGAAAAAAAATAGAAGAAATTAAAAATGCTATCCTTTTGTTGCTCTATGTTTTAGTCCTTTTTGTAGACAAAAAAATGCACGAACACCTTTCAACACGCCTACGTTACTGTAATAATCATGCTAAATATTAATGAATAAAATATGAATGTGGTAGAAGCTTTCTGTTGTGTGTTGAGATTGGATAAGTTTTGACTGCTGCCGTATGCTAAAGCTAGATCTATTAACATAAAATATCTAGCATGCCTGCTACATCAGAGAGACTTATTGCAGTATCAGGCATTTTGGTTATCACATTTTTGTGTTAATCACTTTCCTGACATCACAACTACTCATATTCGCTTTCCGAATCTTCGCTGAAACCGGGACTTGAACCACCGACCTCCAGGTTACAAATCCGCCGCCTTATCGATGAAGCAAGCTACTGAGATCGGTTAGTATCAGACATTTTGATAAAAGCCTAAAAGATCGTTATCAGACATTTTGATAAAAGCCACACTACGTGCTATTGCTTTTCTTTTAGAACGGAGCATCCCAAAGCCTTAGACTCTAGACACTGATACCTACAGCTGAATGTAATAATAATAATGCTTTTTCTTTGTGTTATTATGTCACAATTTTAGTGGGTAGCGCAGAATCATAGGACTTTACCACTTTAATTTACAATATCTTGTATTATTTTTTTGCCTAAGATTCTGCCACTGGTCGCTGCTTCACATTAAAGCAGCTACTCATTTTTCCTCACGAGGTATGAGTGGACCCCGAACATCCAAGTACAGAGCAGAAAATATCCTCCCCCGCTGGGAATCGAACCCAGGTCACCATGTGTGCAATGCCTAGCGCGCTAACAGCTGAATGTAGATTTTTTTACAGCAATTTTCGGGTTTTTGTTGAGGCCGCTTACATTTAATAACATGGTTTGGTTATTTAACGTGGTACCAGGATCTTAGAGCTCCGTTGTGCTAGCGCACTTAACTCTAATCCTGTTTTTTTTATTCAGCCCTTAGTCGTGTGATGTCCGAATTATGAAACAGGATTAAATATCAAGGATTTGTTAATCGAAACCACTCATACTTTAATAGTGCTTTCGATTGTTTAATGCGCTGTGATTGGTTCAAATTCACATTAGTGTTAAGGGTAAAACAGGATTAGATAAACTCTTTTTTGAATAAGATTAATCGTATCCTTTTTCATCATTCAAACTTTAGTCTCATTTTTACATGAAAAACAAGGTATAACACTCTTTAGTGGAAGGTAATCATCAGGCGAGGTTAATGCTCAAAGCATTTTCTACCACCCAACCCTCAAAGTCTTAATATTAAGTGGTCACAAACTCAAATTAATGTGGAAAAATCCATGCACTGGGTGGGATTCGAACCAACGGATCCCTACGCTACCTGGATTACCAGACTAGCGCGTTAACCACTTGACTACCAGTGCACCTGGTATTTTCTTGGGGCTGAATTGTGTTGCAAACAACTTAAAAGACCCGAAACTCTGGATGTGAAACTTGAGATTAACAAAGCAATATCTTTGATGCAAACAGACTTGGCCAAACTCTTATTTGACCGGTAATGCTGAAAGTTCCACAAAGTGGTGAGTTTCCTTTGGCTCGGAGGCGAAAACGAAATTAAATTCGGGTCAATTTTACAACAACTAAAATTAAAGCTGGAGAAAGAGAGAGAGGAGCAAAGGAAGAGGAGGAGAAATAGGAAGAAGAAAAGGAGGATGAGGAAGAAGAGGAAGATAAACAAGAAGATGAGGAGAAGAAGAAAGAGAAATAGGAAAAGAAGGAAGAGGAAAAGGAGGAAGAGGAAACGGAGAAGGAGGAAGAGGATAAACATGAAGAGAAAGAGAATAAAGAGGAAGAGGAACCAGAGAAATAGGATACAGAGGAAGAGGAGAAAGAAGAAGAAGAAGAAGAGTATAATGCACTTCCTGGTCTGGTTCGAATCCCACCCAAACCCAATACATGAATTTTTCTTCATTATGAGTGTGTGACCACTAAAGATTATTATTATCATATAAGAGGAGAAAGAGGAAGAGGAGAGGAAGGAAGAGGAGAGGGAAGGAGAGGAGAAAGGGGGAGTGGAGAGGCAGGAAAATAAGATAGAGGAAGAAGTGGGTATAATACAAAGGGGAGAAGGAGATATTTATGAAATGAACACAGAGAAATTAAACAAAAAGAAGGAGAAAAGAGAGAAAGTAATAGGAAGAGTAATGAAGAGAATAATTACAGGTGAAGATGAAGTGAAACAGAGAATGAAGAGAGAGAAAATAGAAGTTTAAAATAGACACAAAAGAGAAGAAAATACATGGAGAGAGAAAAAAAAGAAACAGAGAGAGAGAGAAAGAGAACAAAAAAGAGAGAGAAAATAGAGGAAAGAGAGAAGGAGTGAGAAAGAAAATTAATTTATTGATGATCGTTTGAACAGAGAAAATGTCGGAGCGAATTTCTCAAATGAGAATTGAGAATGGCTTAATTGAGTATACAGGGTATCGTCAACACTTGGCACTGAACAGATTAGTTGTTTATTAGGGTTTTTGGGCCGCTTTTAACTCGTGAGTGGTGTGCTGTAAAGAAATTTTCTAACATTCGAATTGATTTGCACCTAAAACCAGTTTAAACTAGTAGGATCAAGTCAGATTTTCGTCTAGCTTTCTAGAATATTGTTTTCTTTGATGTGGCGATTAAGAAATTACGGGGAATTGATTATTAGTGTCCGGAAATCGTCCAAGAAAACCTTACAGGTCCCAAAATCGTACACAATACAAAAATAAAAAAACCGTTTACAATAAATATGTTAGATTTTTTTTCTACACTACACCACTTTTTAAAAAAAATTATCGCACCACTCACGGGTTAATTAAATTCTTAAATCTAAAACTAAACCATAGGTAACACTATGGTATATGATTTCTTTAATATCCCATCCCGGCGGGGTTGGAATTTTTCCCGCCCTGTAATTTAGTTGTCGGGGCCTATCCTAGCCTCATGAGGACAATTGGGGTAGTTGTAAAATGGGCAACGGCGAGTTAATATTGGAATATGATGGTTGGTTGGAGATATGATGCACTGGCATTAGTTCACATTATGTCGATGCTACCCACTATAAATTATGATATTGTAACACAGATAACTAGCTCTTTTTTGAAATTTTAATCGCGAGTAAATGTAGGTATATGTAGATAACGGAAGTATTCTATGTATTAATAAAATAATGTTCTTACCTATTATTGTATTTCTTTAAGAATGAAATTCATTATTAGATATAAATACATATTTATCTTTATTTAAAATCGGCTTGAGTTATTTTTGTTAATTTGGTTTTAACGTCACTTTCAACTGCATGGTCATATCACGACGGGGGTGTTGTAACCCTCCATCTGCAGGAAACTCACAAACCTGCTACTCACACCAACCTCACCCAGCCTGGGTTGGGCTTCGATTAAGAATTAATGGGTTAAATTTGAGAAACATTTGAGTTTTGATTTATGTTTGATCATTAAAGGTTTCCCAATTAATCAAAGATTAGAGCGCCTACTAAAAGAGAAAAAGAGGGAAAAAAAAACTCCCATCGCTGTAGAGCTGTCTGTATTCACAATACCCACCCTGTATATCGTTTCAAGTTGTAATAAATTACTAATGAAGATGAAAGTTCATCTTTCGTTTGAGAAGTATAATGACTTTGGCCTGAAGGGTTTCTTCACAGGATCCAACCGGTCCTTGATGATTTCAATTTTATTGTTATAGATACCTCTTTAACACTTTAAATGCCACCTAAGTTCTATATGACTTAGGTACACGCCAAAGTCAAAATAGGGCCCGTCAGTCACATGTGACTTACACGAAAGGAAGAAGAAAAATCTATGTAAGTCCATATGACTTACGCTGCATGTATTTTAGGATGAATCTTGGATTCTTGTGCCTATTAGAATCATTTTGAGATATTCACTGGGAAAATATGAGGGACAATAGAGAATTTTTTAAAGAAACTTGAGAAAATTGGCTTGGGCATTCAAAGTGTTAATGATGGGAACTATTTGTTCATTACTTTTCAATAGAATGGAAATGAAACAACCCCTTCATTTTATATTGGAAATGGGATATCTAGGAAACACGTGGATGAGTCCTCGTGTGTTATTCCATAATCTCATGGGCTGACCTAGGTAGCTTGATCGATGAGGCGGCGGACTTGTAACCTGGAGGGCGTTCAAGTCCCGGTTTCAGCGTGGATTTTGTAAAGCGAGTTTAAGTAGTTGTGACATCACGAAAGTGAAAAACACAAATATGATAACTTTTTTTTTTATATTTCATAATCTCGTAATCTGGCTGGGGAACTATAAACAGGGAGTAAACCAGAAGTCTGAATGGGGGACTATAAACAGGGAGTAGACCAGCATTGGCTTGGTTCTGGTAGCCCTTGTCAATTAGCCTCCTCGTAAAGACAGTGGTAGAAGTAGTGAGTCATTCCTCTACTGTCTGGCTACCATCGTTCACGATGACGCCACCCTATGATGGAGAATCTTGTGATTTTCCCATTTACAATGAAATGAGTGTAACTTCATCTGGTGTTATTCCCTCGAAGTCTGCATGTTCTTACAGAACTCAGTAGCTTGATCGATATTTTTTCGGACTTCTAACCGGGAGAATCGGTATTTCAAAATAATCTCTAAATAATTTTACTATACATACCTGTTCGAAGAAATAAATTATTTATTCTGGGTTTAACAGCTATTTTTGCTTTGCCCTCATTAGATTTAATATTATTATTAAAATTTCAGGTCTCTTCTTTTGAAAATTTGGCTGGTATCGAAACAAATTTAATCAAACTTTATTTACAATAAATTTAATTCAAGTAAATTAAATTGGTATAAGACTGTATGAGTCATCAGGAGAGAAAAGGTCAACCTCCTTTTTGAAACAGAGGATTTCTCTGTGTACCCAGAGAGGAAATGCAGCAGCTGTGATGGGCACAGTGCCTCGTTCCTCAGACTTGGAAGGCATTTTTTATATTTTAAAAATAGTGTAGAGACAGTGTTATTCAAGTATATATTTCTACATGTCCGTCGTAATCGCCACGGTGGCGGTTCTGGCGGTGGCGTTCCCAATGGTGACGGCGGGGGGGTTCTGGCTCCTTTGGGAGTTGAACCAACAAACACACGACACACCCTTGTCATTAAAAAATGTAAGAACTCAAAAAAAAAAAAAAAAAAATAGAATCTCCTAACAGTAAACAAGTTTCCCTTCCATCAGAACTTGAAGATGAAAACCAGGAACATAAAGGATGTTGAAGAAGAAAGAATTGATGAAAAACATTGCTACTTGTAAACAGAATATGGAAATAAATGTTTTGACATGAACCCATGGATTCAATGTCTTTTATGAAGAACATTATGATGTGTCAAAAAATTGATTTTATGGATAATTATGTACAACCGACACTAGGAGCTCCATCGATAATGCAAGGGACTCGTAACTCGTAACCTGGAGGTCGGAGTTCGATTTCCTACTTCACCACATTTTTTTTGTTAAATGTAGGTAATAATGTAAATTTATTTTAGTTTTTCTTTACAATTTTTGTGGCTCTCTCCCTAAGGAATTCTTCTAAGCTTTGTGGCTTTTCTAAGGAATGTGGCTTTTCAACCACAAAATTAACTCCTCAGTTTCGTGTTAAAATTTCTAGATAAATTACAGTATTAAAAAATAAAAAGCTGGTGGTAGAATTAAAAAAAAAACAGGAAATAAAAGCTCAAAAGTGGGTCAGACGCACGCATATGGATACATAGTATGTATATGAAAACATTATCAAGAAGCCACAACCTCATTCTACCGAGACATGCATCCATGCTTCTCCGAAGATGAAACTAGACATGAGATACATAAAACAAAATTAGCTTGCAGTGTTGAAATAGAATGTGAGTCCAGACAGATAGTCAGAATCGAAGACCATTAAACTTGAACAATAACCATCAAGAATCAAAGCCACATCTTTTTGCTTCCGAGAAGAGAACATCAGCTTCTCCTGCAATGTTGTTTAGAATTTTCCGAAGAAAGTGACTGCCAGAAGAAAATTTCTGTTTAAAAAAATAATAATCCTTTTTTTTGTTTCTACATGTGAGAAAACAAAATATAGATGTGAGATAGTGTTCAGTTTAGACATGTGAGATAATTTTCAGAGATTTCTGTTATAAAAAAAGAGATATTTACTTATAGGGCTATATTAAATGGCTAAATTATTAAATAGAATAGAATATACCTTGTTTATGCTGCCGAGGTAAGACTGAAAAGTCGCTTCACTTCAGCAGTCAAACAGTTCTTATATATTATATAGGATAAATTATATTATAATTATATAGATAGATTATAGATGAATTATAAAATAGGAGCATAACAAAAATTATCCAGACTGTAATAAAATTCAAGTCGAAGTTTTAACTAATCACTGGGTAAAAGTCCAAGTTGAAGGATGGTCTGACTTATCTTTGTTATAATAATATTTTACAATTCGGTCCTTAGGTACCTCTCTTATAAAACTAAAAAACACGAACATAGAATAACAAAGTAATGAAAGAAACATCTATATTATGATATTAAAAAAAAACTTGAAACAGAATTCAAGATTCTGAAGAAAAACATCTCGTTTGAATAAACTACAAGTCAGAAAAAGAAAAGGATTTATAATTTTAAGAAGAAGATGATGTAGAACACAGAAAAGTAGGAGATAATGAAGAACACAGAAAAACGTAGGAGGATGAAAAACACAGAAAAGTAGACGAGGATGAAGAAGAGGAGCAAGTAGCATTGGAGAAGACAGAGGAAGAACATGATTGCATGTGACAAGTGTTGACGAAGCGAAGGCATGAAAAAATGTGGAATGAGATGGAAAAAAGAAAGAAAAAAGAGGGAGAGAGAGTTGAAGAAATGCAAAAATGGAGAGCATGAAGGAGAAATAGAAAGTAGAAATCGGAATAGGAAAAGAAGTTGATAGAGAAAAGAGAGGAGAACGAGAGAGAAAAGAGAGGTGAAGGAAAGATAAAATAGGGGAGACAGAGAGAGCAAAGAAGAGATAAAAAGAAGGAGTCAATAAGGAAAATTGAGAAAAATAATCGATAATTATATATGGAAATGAAGAAGAGAAAGAAGAAGGAGAAGGAAGAAAAAGAGAGAGAGACAGACAGACAGCGAGAAAGCGAAGACGAAATTAAAATATGGAGAGGAGGTAATGTGAGAAATAGAGAAATTTAGAAAGTTAAAATGGGAAATATAGAAAGAGGAACAAAGACACAGGACGAGGGAGATGCAGAGATAGGTAGAGAGTTGAGAAGGAGAAGAATATAAAAGAGAGGGGAGTTATAAAACAGTTTTGCAGCTTAAAAACAAATAACAATAATCATAACGATAAAAATGACAGTAAAACAACAATAGTTGTAGCAAACAATATAAAAGCACAACAGAGTCATGTTTCAAACATTTCCTTCTTCTTATCTCTCTCCTGTCTTTCTTATCTCGAGGCTGCTCCTCACTTCTTATCCTGAATTCTTCCTTTTCTTTTCATAAGAAATCAGTTTTCTTCATTTTACAGTGCCGAAGAAACGCAGCAACAGGAATGGAATTTTTCTGAACTTCAAATTGGATGCTAGTCTCGGAAACAAACCATTGCTGAGACAGAGCTTCTTGTAAGAGCTAGTAAGAATCAATTGAAAAATCTTCCTTGTCAATAAATACCAACTAGGTATATTTTTTTTTTTTTGACAGTCTCAATTTTCTTTCAAAGTGTCAACAGTTAAAATTTCTGCTCCCGCTTTGTTTGAAGTTATCTGTGAAATTTGTCCGATTCGGGTCGTGTTTTTTTGCATAGTGACATTTATTACTAAGCTGAACACGAAAATCGGATCAAAAAGTTAAAAAACTATTACCCTCTGTGACTATTTGACGTTTTTTAGTACAGTGCTAAGCCCCCATCAACTATATTGAATACCTACTCTCCCGTTTCAAATTTATTTCCATTTTGGCCAGTCACTTTTTTTAAAAATAAAATAAAATAGAAGATTTTCTTCATTTTCGAATGGTGTAGGTCTTCACAGGCCTGTCACCATGGGGGACAGTAAAAAGCCCCCAGACTTGGAGAAATCCAATGGCTCCCTCAACTCTGATCCTGATAAGATTGTGCTATATTCTAATGAACATAAATATGACTGGTATAAACTAATTATTCAAGCGAAGCCTTCAAAAGATAAAGATGATGCAACAAGCAAACCTTTTGTGCGTGCACTCGCAGTATCCCGACTCCTTGGTGAAATCACTAATCAATCAAAAGATATTACGGAAGTCAGGCGTTTGAATAGAATGAAATTTCTAGTTGTGTGTTCAACCGCCGGCTGTGCAAACAAGATCGTCCAAAATGAGAAGATTAGAAAATCCTTCGCTGCATTTATCCCGCAAATATACTTAACAAGGACAGCAATCGTACGTGATGTAGACGTAGAAATTGATGGTGAATCTATCACAGATCAAGAAATTCTGGAAAACATCGACACCGGTAACTTTAAGCTCCGTTCTGTTCAACGTCTCAATAGAAAAGTTGTTGTTCCGGGTAGCGAACCAGTATACGAGTATGTTCCATCTACTTCTATAAAGCTAGTATTCGAAGGACAAGAGATGCCGACCTATATCTATTTATGGTACACTAGACTGACCTGTGAACCTTTCATTCAAAATCCGGTACAGTGTTTCAAATGCTTCAAATTCGGGCATGTCTCCAAATTCTGCTCGACACGAAGTACTTTGTGCACTAAATGCTACCAAATCGAAGAAGAGAATCATGTGTGTGACTTGATCAATTTAAGATGTTTGAATTGCCACGGACCCCATAATGTAAGTAGTAAGAACTGCCCAGAATACGACCGCCAGAAGAATATTAAAATGTTAATGAGCACACGAAACTTGTGCTTTCCTGAAGCAGCTGACCTCGTCCCTTCTGCCAAAAGACTGTACGCCACCCAGACGAAGAACTCATTTGAAGTATTGAAAGACGTGCCTCAGGACTTTGCCCAGTTTCCTGAGCTAAAGAATAGATACCATAGAGGACAACGGAACTTCAACAAGTACTCTCCTCCACCGATTTCGAACACAGGAAAAAGAAAACCCACCTAGGTACAACTCCGTCCACGCGAGTGATGCAGCCTCGAAGAAAAATAAAACTCAATCTACCTATCCGGCCTCAGTCGAAAAGACAACCCTACCTCAGCAATATCATAGTGACAAAGAGATTTCTCAAATGTTTTATAAAAATGCTGAAACTTTAAAGTCGAGCGCTATTAATTCTATGCCTAATATTAGTCAGAACTCTTCATCCGAAGGTGTTATAACCCCTTCTCTTCAAAATTCGATGATATCAATTAATAATGAAAATGAAGATGTTGATATGTCAAATGATGAAGTAATTCAGACAGAAATGATTATTAATGAGATTCAGAATCAGGAAAATTGTAATAATTATTCTAATATTCCTAGTCCTGATCTTGGTTAGGTATTAGGATTTTATTTATTCTATTTATTTTTTATTTGTTTATGTTTTATATTTCCCCTATAACCTATTTAACTACGGTTATTTTGTTAGATTTATCATACTTATTATTTAACTACCAATAATTTATCATGTTACGTACTAGGAATTCAAATAATAATTATATTAATAGTACCACTATCATTCAGTGGAATTCTAGAGGTTTCTTGGGAAAGAAGTGTGAAGTACAATTACTAATTAACAATTTAAAACCTTTGATTATTGCCATCCAAGAAACTAAACTTTTACCTTCTATAAATGTTCAAGGTTTCAACAACTTTAATATTTATCGCAAGGACTATTCTGACGGTCTGATTGCTTGCAGGGGAGTAATGCTAATGGTTCACAAGTCTGTCTACTCAGAGCACATCCCCGTCGTAAGTCCACTCTCAGTGGTAGCCATCAAGGTAAAATCCCCTCATCTAAATTACGAGTTATCTGTATGCTCGATTTATATTGCACCTAACGAGGGCATTACCGAAGCACAGCTCTTAAATATTGTTTCACAAATTGGTAAACCATACTTACTGTGTGGCGACTTCAATGGTCACAACCCTATGTGGGGGCGCAGCCGTCCTAATGCAAGCGGGCGAGAAATTGAAAGCTTTCTATTAAATAACTCTGATGCTTACTTACTCAACAATAATAATGAAATTACTCATGTTAATTTTTCATACAGTACCACTTCTACGATTGACTTAACCATCGTCACCAGAACCATCGCTTATGACGTCACCTGGGCAGTGCATGATGACCTTCATTTCTCAGACCATCTCCCGATAATCATCACCCTGCAGAATTCTGGCGATGTGCAGCGCTCAGGTAGAACGATATGGAATTTTAAAAAGGCTGATTGGAGTAAGTACAGAGATAAAATAGACTTTCAATATAAAATAACTGATATTTCTGACGTTGATAAAACTATTGACCTTGTCAACACTAATATATTGGAAGCAGCCAAAAGTTCAATTCCTCTGATTGACACGGGAAAACTCAAGAAATACACACCATGGTGGTCAACTGAAATCAAAGAAGCCATTGACAAAAGGAAGCAAGCTTTAAAAATATTTAGGCGAAATGCTACGCCTTCAAATTTTATAGAATTCAAAAGATGTCGAGCCAAAGCCAGACGCTTAATTTTAAATGCCAAAAAAGAATCTTGGTCATTATTTGTTGGTTCCATAGACTCACCCCTAAGTCAAAAAGATATGTGGGCACAGATAAGGCGAATTAAAGGCAAAAAACCTTACAATCCTGTCACCGCTCTAAAAAACTCCGATGGTATTATAACGACAGATAAAAAACAAATATCAGAAATACTAGTTCAATCTTATTTAAAAAATTCTGCAAATTCTGTATATAATGAAACATTTAGAAAATTAAAATTCGCTTCCGAACCTTTTTTAAAATGCCCATTAAACACGGAAAATGAAATTTATAATTTACCTTTTACCATGACAGAACTGCTAGCCACCTTTAAGACATGTAAATCTTCAGCCGGGGGAATAGATAATATTTGCTACCAAATGATAATGTACTTACCAATGGATGCTCTTGAAAAAATATTGCAAATTTTTAATTATGTGTGGACAAGTGGTAAATTTCCTTTAATTTGGAAAACCGCTCTGGTCATACCTATATTAAAACCACATAAAAATACAATGGACCCAGTCAGTTATAGACCAATATCTCTATTGTCTTGTACCAATAAAATACTAGAAAAAATGATTAGTAAGAGATTAAAATGGTTACTTGAACAGAAAAGCCTAGTAGATTCATACCAAAGTGGAAATAGAAAGCAAAGGTCAACAATGGATAACCTATTAATGTTAGAGCACGAAGTTGTTACAGCTTTCAATCAAAAAGAAGATGTGGTAGCTATATTTTTAGATGTAAATAAATTTTTTGATCGTATATGTAAGATCACTATATTAAAGAAGTTCATGGAGAAAAACATAGGTGGACCCATGTATAAGTATATAAAAAACTTCTTAGACCAACCCCAAATAACTGTAAAGATAGAAAATCACTTATCATCCATCCAGAAGCTAGACAATGGTATCCGTCAAGGATCTTCGTTATCGGGTGATTTATGTAATGTAGCTACTTGTGATATATCTTCTTTCATCCCCCATGATGTGATGCACGGGATGTTTGTGGATGATCTAGTAATATACGTACGAGGTCCTGACATGTATGTTTTGGAAAGAAAATTACAAGAAACACTGGACAAATTATCATCTTGGTCAGATACGAATGGCTTATCATTCTCGCCTGAAAAGACAATGGGGTTAATATTCACAAGAAAAAATTTCACTCCAAAACCTCGACTATCATTTCAAAATGTGAGAATTAATTTTGAAAAGAGAACTAAATGGTTAGGCTTACATCTTGACCCCAAACTATCTTGGGATAATCATATTACAGAAGTAAAAAGTAAAAGTCTAAGAGCTTTAAATATAATGAAAATTTTATATAATCGAAATTGGGGACTGCGAAGACACACTTTGCTTAAACTTTACCAAGCTTTCGTGTTACCTATCCTAGACTATGGCTGTTGTTTGTACGGATCAGCAAGAGAAAACAAATTAAACAAAATCAACGTTGTGCACAATACAGCGCTTAGAATGATAACTGGAGCTTTTCGCACTTCCCCCATAGTTAGCATATTAGCAGAATGTGGACAGCCATCTCTCGACATTAGAAGAAACCTACTCATGACAAACTATGTGTGTAAAGTTGCAAGCAACCCGGATCATCCATGTTTTGATATATTTTTCAATAATTTATTAAGAATCAACATTACCAATAATAATCTTCCTAAAAGCCTGATTTTAAGATTCCAAAAACTTACTGAGACATGTAATACACCTCTGAATCCAAGGTTGATCTACAAAGAAACAAGCGAGGAAGCTCCGTGGTGTATCACTCCACCAAATGTCGAAATGCTTACAACCGGATCCAAAAGTTCGATGATACCGCAAGGCATAATTCAGCGTCATCTTGAGTTCCGGAACGAGCACAACAAGGACAATATCTTATGTTACACTGACGGTTCCAGGACCGAACATAACACAGGCGGTGCGTACTTACTGAACGGCACCGTACACCAGTTTAAACTAAACCCTATAAGTTCTGTTTATACAGCTGAACTTACAGCCATTCTAAAATGCTTAGAGTCGATCTATTTATTCACACAGGAATCTTTCAGTACAAAAAATTACATTATTTGCTCCGACTCAAAGAGTTCACTCCTAGCAATCAAGAATATTTTCAGCTCTACTATAATTGTGCGGAAAATATTATTCATGATAACTAACATCAATTCTCTCGGATATAGAATTCGATTCCTCTGGATACCAAGCCACATAGGAATAAAAGAAAACGAGATAGTTGACATAGCAGCTAAGACATCGCATAATTCAGCACTCCTACCATTGTGTACCTATGAAGATTTTAGAAATTACATCAAGAGAGCAATTAAGCAAAATTGGCTGAATGATTGGAAAAATCTAGCTTCAACAAATAAATTGAGAAAAATAAAAGATCATGTGTTCCCGTGGAAATCATCTCACTGGCAGAACAGGAATAAAGAAATAGTTATATGCAGGTTAAGAATAGGCCACACCCTGGCAACTCATAAATTCTTACTGGATCGACGAGATCCTCCTACTTGTGAAAAATGCAGGACAACCCCCCTAACTGTGAAACACATTCTCATTGATTGCCCTGGACTAAGACAACTCAGACGCAAACATAATTTAAGTTCCTCAATAAAGGAATTATTAGAAGACAACACAGATTTATTAGAGAAATGCTTGGCATATCTTTCTGATGCCGATCTATTAAATAAAATTTAAAAAGTACAATTTCAAAATTTAATTAGCAGGATTCAAAATCATGCTAAGCATCAATTTTATTGGAATTAGTATCTATTATAAAATAATCTTGTAGGAAATTTCTTGTATTTTCATCTAATTTGTATCATTATTGTATCATGTAAAATATGTTAATTTTTACAATAATTAGGAAGGTAGGACTTGAATTGTTAAATCTTCCTTAATAAAACAAATTGTTCTAAAAAAAAAAAAAAATATTTTTTTGAAAAAAAAAAAAAAAAAAAAAAAAAATGTTGTGCAAATATCAAAACATCAAAAAACGGCCCAAACAATCTTTTTCAAAGACATCTATTATGAACTGTTCGATAATGAACTGTGATGGTGGATAATACCCCTTTCCTGACTATCTTATATCAGGACGTTAAAATCTAATATAATAAATGGACATGAAAGCCAATGTCAGGAGCCTAGACAATGGATCTCGGCGTGCATATAATTCTCTCACCACTTTGATAAAGGTATCGTCTGTCTCAAGGACACGGAATTATCATTAGTACGATGTTCAATTTCTTGGGATTATTCCTTCGTGATTTAACCCGTGTTTGTGTCTTTAAAGTTTTTTAAGTGTTCGAACCCCCAAAATGCGACACATCCATCACTGATTTCTTTAGAACCTTTCTTCACCCCTCTTATTTCATCATTCACTATTTGTTTCTCTTCTTCTAAAGTATCTTATTTTTCTATTCCACATTTATGTTTGCATTTCCTTTCATCTTCTCTTTATTTCTTATCATTCTGCCTCTGATATTATTTCTGTCTTCTTTTCATCCATCTTTTTAAATACCTTACCAAGTTGTTACTTATTTCTGTTTCTCTCTTTATCCAATCGTCTACTTATATTCCATATTCTGTCCTAATATCCTAGTTATATATTCCTCTGTTTCTTCTGTTGCATATTTTATTCTTTACTCTCTTTTCATCTCTATTCGTAACCTATTTCAGTTTTTTACCTCTCTCGTCAATCTGCGGTCCCTCTTTCGTTATCTCTCCTTAATTTTATTGTTTAGTACCAGAGCATTAGAACAACATTCTGCTGTGGTGACAAGAAGATAAACCCAGAGGAAAAAGAAAAATAGAAAAAATAAAAAAAGAAAAAGTGGAGGAAACTCGTAAATATAAAAATGTAAGATAAAGAAAACAAAAGAAAATATTTTTTAACATTTTTCATATTTTACATTATTTGATGAAATTTAATGAACAGGGGTTTTTGAATGGAACGAGAGGAATTTAAATAATGGTGTTTTTTTTTCGCTACAAAACGGTTCTTCCATGTTTATTCTTTGCTAATTTTCTAGAATGTATTTGCTTGATTTTTAAAAAAAATAATAATAATAACAAGTCTATTCAAGTTGGTATCATTAATAATAATAATAATAATACTCTTTAGTGGATGGTAACCACCAGGCGAGGTTAATGCTCGAAACATTTTCTACCACCTAACCCTCAGAGTCTTATTATTGTGTGGTCACAAACTCAAATGAGTGAGGAAAAATTCATGCACTGAATGGGATTTGAACCAACGGATCCCTACACTACCTATGATTTTAATTGCAAAATTTGTAAATTTATGTATTTCTTTTGGCTCCTTTGGGAAATCTTTTTTCTAGAGTCGTAGTTTTTCTTCACCCTAGTAGTTTTCTACAGCTAAATCAATCATTTTGATGTATGTACTGTACTCTAGGCATTTAAATTTATTCTTGTCAATTCAACGTCTGACAAGTGTTCTTAGAAATTACTTTCGACTTTTGTCATTACTAAAGATCTACTATTTGAAACAAATTTCTTAATTTTGATTTAATTTTATAACAAGATTCTTTTCATGAAAAAAACTCAGTTTTAGGAAACTACAAATTTGTATTTTATTTTGCCTTATTCTTATTGAGGGAAATATCCTGGTATTATAAATAAAAGATGTAATTAAGATGTAATTAGTGTTAGAAATCTTATGCGGGCCTGTAAACTCTACAGATATGCAATATGCAATGTCAAGAGCTTCTAGGTTAAAAATAATATTTATTTATAATATTTTTCATTATTATGTCTTAAAATATCTGTTTAAAATAAAAGAGCGCTGCATAAAAAGAAGAAAAAAATCAAATTTTAATATTGAAGTTTATTTAATCATTTTTATCCTTGGTACCGCTTTCTGTTTGATATAACTGGAAGAACACTGAACAATACCCGAATGTTGATCTTGACCTACCTTCACTTAGGGATCGCAGGCTCACTGCCGACGATGCTTTCTTAAGAAAGTTGATTGCTGGTGACATTGATTGTTCTCGGTTACTCGAACTTATTAAATTAAACTGCCATCGCCGCTTACGCAATAATAGAACTTTTCTTATAGATCAGTGTTCGACAAATTATTCTTATTACTTGCCCCTTAATAGAATGATGAGAGCCGCCAACTCTTGACATGCAAGATAAATATCTTGCAAACATTTGTATATAGTTGACATTGTACAGCTATTGCTTTCTTTATTATTATTTATTGTTTCATTCTAGTCTCTTTCTTGAAAATTTTACTGTGATAATTTTGACTTTTGAATTTCTCAATTACTTGTAAGCTTTTATTTTACTGTTTATTAATTGTATTAATATTGTATTGTCTATTGTAACTATGTATAAAGGGCTTGACCCGTAATTATACGTCCGTTCTGCGGATTATAAATTTAAAAAAAAAAAAAATAAAAAAAAAAAAAAATAACTTGATATAATGTAATTGTTATTTCTGAAAGTAATACCTTTATGAAAATTTATATTTTCTGTTCTTTCTTTTGAATTGTCCACGATAAATGTCATTGAAAAACCTGCTATTACCAAAATAAAACAAGATGAATTGCTAAAAAGAATATTAATAAATAAAAATCAACTTCACAGAGTTAAATAGCAAAATAGACACTTACATAGATAGAGCAGACAGTTATAAGCAAGAAAATAAAACGAAGTAAGATTGAAAATAAAGTAGTGGAGAAGGAGGAATGATTTTAAAGTCAACTTTGAACAGGAAGCCAGAGGAACGAGAAGAATACAACATAGAAACGAAGTCAGGATATTACGAAACCCTATGTGAAATACCCAAACCCTTAGATCAATAAATCTACACCACCGAAGTCAAAGAAAAGAAGGAGGAGAGAAATGAATATAGAGTAGAGGAAGAAGAGAGAAGAAAAACAGAGAAAAGTAGATAAATAACTTTTTTCAACACTAAATCAAATTCACAGGAAATTTTCGATAAAAAACAACAAAGTTTTCTTTATTTTTTCCATCCTTATTCTTTTATTGTCTCTTTTCTTTCTTACTCTACATCTTTATTGTTCGTGCTAGATATAGAAAATACATTGTAGACTAGATTTTTATAGACTAGATTTGGCTTCGCTCGCTTGGATTTATTTAAATGAAATAATTGAAATTTTTTATATCAGGTAATGAAATATTACAAGACAAATGTTTGTAGGACTGAAAAAAAGACTAATATATGCAATTGGAGTCTATTCAATTGGTAAGTACTATTTACTAGTAGTTAATTACCTAATGTAGATGATGTGTGTTCTCATAGAAATTTCAAAATAAGATAATACATTTGAATGTTAGAAAGACTGCAAAAACGACTAAAATATATCACTTGAATTTGTATTTGTATTCTACTCAATTTTGTTTCATTACCAATTTCTGGTAAAGGTTTAAGATTTAGTAGAACATTTAAAATGGCAAAACACAAAAATTAAACTAAGTAATAAAAATACTGCAAAAGAGATTAACTAAATTTTAAAAATAGAAATGTAAGAAAAGGTCAAACAAATGACAACGAAATGACTACAAAGAAAGATTAAAAAAGAAATTAAAAGGAATAATGAAGTAAGAGATGGAGATAATATACGCAGGATATCAGACCATTTTTCTTAGGTACCTTTGAATTTTTTATTTCTTCGCCATCTCTTTTATTACTCATTTCTTGAGACAAAGAAAGAGTTTATCTCCGCTCAGTTTTCATCCCACACTATTTTATTCCTCTTTCCTTTCTGTCCCGCTATTTGTATCCACCCCTCTCTTTGAGGTTCCCGCTTTTTCATCTTTCTCTCTCTCTCTTTATCCTTGCGCTCTTTCAAATCTTCCTTTTTTCTGTCTCTCTTTTTCTTCGCACTCTTTTATATCTCTCTTTTTCTCTGTCTCTTTTTAGCCTCGCGTTCTTTTATATCTTTCTCTCTGTCACTTCCTCTCCCGCCTTATCATATTTTTCTTTCATCCCACCATATTTCATTTATCTCTCTCTCTCTCTCTCTTCTCCAGCTTTTTATGTATATCCTCTCTCTCTTTTCTGCTCTATCCTCTCTTCCATCTCTTCTCTTCTCTCTCTCTCTTTGACCACCCTTTGCTCTATCATCTTCTCTTGATCTCTCTATCTCTCATCCCTCTCATTTTCTCTATCTCTCTCTTCTGATACTTTTTCCATTTTTATCTTTTTATGGAGATAAGGAATATTACTTCACCAACACTAAAACAATTGAGCTGATCGTTTATGAAGCTTCAAATGGATATTGGTTATGAATGGATAGTTTGGATGGTTAGTGTACAGAAGGTTAGTGGATACAAATTCTCTCTCTTTTTTTCTCGTTCTCTTTCTTTTTCTCTTTCTGTCTCTCCTTTATCACCTTTTCTTTTCGTCTTGAATTTCTAGATCTAACAGAAAGCGAATATTGCGTATTGGACGCAATGTTGCAATGTTTTGGATAAAATTTAGCTCTAAAAATAATCTCAGACCTGAGGGGAGTAAATATATTTTTATTATATTGTCACAACAGTAATGAAAAATAATTAAATTTGAATATTCTCTTCGATATTTAGAAAATTTATTAAATTAAATCACGAAAAAAGCACCCATCAATGAAGGAGAGGCAAATAATTTATAGCATTTGATTTTCAAATTATTTATCTGTTTAACATAAAGCAGAAATAAAATTTTCGAAAAAAAAAATAACGTCTTGAGTCGTATTGAATTGAAGTTATTATCAAATTATGTAAAATCGTAAATTATGACGTGGTTACACCGTCCAAGCTTTTATCAAAGAGAAATGGGCTTAAATGCAAGGATGCATATTTTACTATTCTTCTAAAACTCTAGACCATCTGGACATACCTATATACTTTAGTTCCTTATAGCATGACAATGATGTTACTGTTAAAATTTTGAACATGATCAGGATAGTATGAAAATAAAATTCAGTCGATATCGTGTCATCTACAAAAAAAAAAAATGAACGTTTGTAGCATAAAAAAATGATCAGGATTCGTTAAAAAAAAATCTTGCTTTACGGATGTAGAATAAGGTCGAAGTATTTAATTTTTTTAAACAAATTTAATTAAAAATATCTCGGCGCAAAAGAAAACATGAACTATCATTTTAATTACGTATATGTTACAGATTTCAGTTGATGGTAATGATGTTTCTGATAATAACGATATTTTTGATAAGAAAGATGGTTCTGATAAGAAAGATGATTGATGAGTAAGATACTTCTGATAAGAATGATGTTTCTGATAAGAATGATGCTCTGATAAGAATGATGCTCTGATAAGAATGATGCTTCTGATAAGAATTATGCTTCTGATAAGAATGATGCTTCTGATAAGAATTATGCTTCTGATAAGAATGATGCTTCTGATAAGAATGATGAAGACGACTCTATGAAAATGAAATAATTGTTGGTTCTATGTTCTGTTCTCTTGTTGTTCTAATTAATGATGTTGTGTTGCTAGAAAAAAAAGATAATTAGAGCGCGGAAAAGCCAGAGTAAGTCAGCATGTATGCATTAATGTACTGCAGTTGCAGCATTGTTGAGCAGATTACATGGAGTACGTCTGAACATGATAAACAGGGCATCAGACTCAAATACTGTGTGTATACTGTACCGCGAACCTGGATAATTATAAGATAACTTATTATTATTATCTGACCTGGTTGCAAGGTTTTTAGTGAAACCCTTACAATTAACACTGCGACCTAATTAGATCTATTGTGACCAGTTGATTCTATTCGGTTTTAAAGTCTGATTTGAGATAGATTGTCAGGCTACCCACATTAACCTCACCCAGTCTGGGTAGGGCCGGAAATGCCAGCCTCACGTTTTTGGAGGGGACAGAAGTTTCTTCGAATAGTCTGCCCCAACCGGGAGTTGAACTCGGGAACTCTGGACTACGGGCAGTAGTCACAACCATTACGCCACGGAGGCTGAACCTTACCCGGCTGAGACCAGGTAAGCTTAATGTCCAAAGCATTTTCTACCACCTAACCCTCAGAGTTTTATTATATGTGGTCAAAAACTTTGAGTACCTTATTAGAAGGACAAATACAAACAATAATAAATTACAAAATGGATTATAATAAAACAAGAAATGAAGAAAATACATAAATAAAATATGTGCAGATGTCTTAGCTAAAAGGCGGGGTTAAATAATGGCAATTTGTGCACTGGGCCTGATGTGCCACGCATCTACGGAAAAGGATTGGAATAATGACCACCGCGGCGTCCCTACGAGATAACTAACTATATACCAATGCCCTGCCAACCAATTCCAAAAAAAAAAAAAAAAAAAATACATGAAGGTTGTCTAAGTGTTAATGTCAATATAGTTGTAAAAATTGCCATCCAGAGTATTCAGGCATTATTGAATGTCTTCAGAGATTATTATAACTAGCGTTTTATAAAACTCCACCTTCGCTTCCTCCAGAGCTGGATTTTTTTACCGCCATCTCCGACGTTGAAGTCACTGGAGGTACGGTGAGCTTTCTCGACTGCATTGCGGGATTTACAACAATTTACTCTCCTCTTGAGAGTAAGAGAGATTGAGAGAGAAAGAGTGTGTGTGAGAGAGAGGACAAGAGGCAAGAGAGAGAATGACTAGGCGAGGGGATTTCAGAGAGAGAAATGAGTGAGAGCTTGAGAGAAGAAATGAAAGAGAGAGAGAGAGAACGTCCTTCATCCAGAAAGAGAAAACTGCTCAAAGGTAAGTGTAAGAAGGGGAGAGATAGAGGAGGATAGTGAGGGCGGAAGAGTCATTAGGGGAGGGGCACTTGAGATTTTCATTTGTACAGAATATGCCATTGTTTTATTCAAATTTTCTCTCCTCTCATTGTGTTAGAATGAGAGAGCTCTCTCTCTCTCTCTCTCTCTCTCTTATTCTTACTCTTCCTCTCTTTATCCTCTTTCTCATTTCTCCCTCTCATTATCCTTCATTCTTCCGCCCTCATTCTCCTCTCATGATTCAGTTGTTTTCAAATCAACTTCTTCTTGTCATATTTTTTGTTCTGCTTCATCCGTATCTTCTTCTGCATTTTCTCTTTCTCCTCCATTTCATCTTTATTATTTTCTTATTCTGTTTCTTCATTATTCTCCCTGTCCACTTTTTCACCGTCCAATTTTCCTTCTTCATTTTCATCAGTGTATTCTTCTCCTGTCTCTGCATCATCTTTCTCGTCCATTTTATCTATATTTTCTTTTTATGTTTCTTTATTATTCTCCCTGTTTACTTCTTTATCATCCACTTCTTCATTTTTATCAGTATCTTTTTCTCCTTGTGTTTTTTCATCATCTTTCTCGTTAATTTCATTTTTATCTTCTTCTGGTTATTCACTATTCTCTCAGTCCACTCCTTTATCATCCAATTCTCTTCCTTTATTTTCATCAGTACTGTCCTATTCTTCTGTTTCTTCATCATATTTATCATATACAATCTTATACATTTTCAAATTCAAATTCAAAAATTATCTCTCTCATTTATTTCATACATATTTTCTTCTCAGTATATAAGTAAGAACTTCTTCTGTTTCTTCATTATTCTCCTTGTCCACTTCTTCATCATTCAGTTCTTCTTCTGCATTTTCATCAGTATCTGCTTCTTCTGCTCCTTGATTATTCTCCTTGTCCACTTCTTCCTCATCCAGTTCTTCGTGCTCCTCTCTGTTTGCATTAATTAGGGTTTGCGCTTTGATTTCCCAGTTTTCTTGCACCCTCACTTGACACTCCGTAGTGCTTTTTTTTTCATCCATGTCAAGATATTTAAAAACGTCTGCGGTGTTTGTGTCTTCGTCTTGTTTTGTGTCTAATGGACGTGATGAAGGATGTCTTGCAGGGAGGAGATATTGTTCATTAACTGTCTCTTTGACGAGTGTTCTTCAAACATAATCCAAGAGAAACAATAATTTTGTGTGCCTTGTTTTTAGAATGTGGTCTGATTGTTAGTGTATTTATGTTGTTATCTCTCAATCTTGTTTTATAATTATGTTTGGGGAGATCCTTGAGTTGGAAAACTATCCGGCGTTTTTTTGACAAATATAATTAATTGAATCGTCAAAAAAATTGAATTCCAATGCATTATTGAGATTGAGCAACTGAGGTATTTTTATATAAAAAAATATATATAAAAAAATACATAATAATTATTTTATCAATTTACAGGTCTAAAATAGTTTTGTAATTAATGAAGAAATAATAATGGTGGCATTTCCTTTTTGGATTGCCAAAGAAATTACTCCTTACAAATAACTCTTTACGATTAAAATAAAAATAATTTTAACTTTTAAAAATATCCAATTCATAAAATGGAAAAGTAAATCCAATAAAAAGAACCAGAAAATTCTAGAAAGACAAGAAAAACATGCATACTACCTAGTGGGTGTTTCAAAAGTATAACAGGACTTTTTTTTCGTTTTAACTTTGAGAAATAGTTGTTGAAAATAATTATAGTTGTTTTGAAATACAGTTATTTCTTTTAATAAGACCACCGAGGCGAAAGAAAATATATATATTTTCATAAAAAAAACTGTTGGTTTTATCTTGAACACCCAGTATACGGCAAGAGATTTTGAATTAGAGAAAGAGACCGAGACAGATCGACACATAGAAACCAGAAGGAAAAAAGATGAGAGAGAGAAAGAGAGATAAAGATGGATACCAGAAGATAAGGATAAGGTACTGATAAGATGTGACATGACATCCATTGGGAACTGAAAAAAAGAGACAAAACAGATAGAAAGAGATAGAGAAAAAAAAGATGAGGAGGAGAGACGAAAAATAGAGAGGAGAAAGCATGATAAAGATAGTGGGATGGAGGGGTAAAGAAGGAAAAGTACGAATGGAGAGGGTGGAAAGAGGAAAAAGAAGATGAGAGAGAAAGGAAGGAGAAACAGGAAGATGTAACATAAGGGTGGGAGAGGTATAAAGAGGAAGGGAGGGAGGGAGATTGAAAGAGGTGGATAAAGGGACACAGTGGGGAGGAGAGAAAGAAAGACAAAGTGAGAGGGAGGAGGAACACTCGTCTTATTTCCACCTGAATGACTCAAGCATAAAATGAATATCTATTCAATAAATAACAAAATCCAATATCTACTCTCCCTCCATCTCTCCTTCCCACATTCTCTCTCTCTCTACCTCTCTACCTCCTATCTTCCTTATCTATCTAAGAGTACCTCTCCTTCCTTCTGTCTCGCTCTATTTATCTTGAGTGCAACCCTTGAATGCATTTTGTGGCTCTTTGGGGACCACAAGATTTATTTTTGCAGATGTACCAACAAGAATGTTGTGGGTGGACAAGGAAGAACAATTGGGAGTCGGAAGCGAGGACCCTGAGAGGACAGTATAGTAGATGTTAAGTTGTGTGTCCGTAAGATACGCATAGAAAACTTTCTTTCGGTGGTGGAAATATTAAATGGACGAACAGATCCATTGACTCTAATGTCTATTAGACTCCTGACGTATCGAATGATCTATTGGTTCAATTGTCGAATTCTAGACGAGCAATCATGGGTTAAACCCCATTGTTACATTATTGTGCCTCTTATACTCTCCTCTCTCTCTCTCTCTCTTTCTCTCTCTGTCTCTCTTCATCTCTTATCCTTAAAATCCTGCTACACAAAATACACCTTCATTTGTCAATTTATATACCCTTCTTTATTACCTCCTGAGTATTTTATGTTTTCTTCCTCTCCATAAGAGTAAAAAGAGGAGGACGTGGAGAAGGAGGAGGAGCAGTAGGAGGAGGAAGAGAATAAGCAGGAGAAGGAGGAGTACTAGGAGGAAGAGAACAAGTAGGAAGAAGAGGAGGTGTAGGAGGAAGAAGATAAGAAGTAGGAAGAAGAAGAGAAGAAGTAGGAAAGGAAGTAGGAGGAGCAAGAGGAGGAGTAGGAGGAAAATAATAAGGAGAAGAAGGTGGAGGAGAAAGATAGGAGAAGGAAAAGGAGAAAAGAAAATTTAATTTTCTGCTTTTTACAAAACTAACAATGATCGACTTTGATCGGAGTATTGGAAATGCTCCAATGGACTGGAGGTTTATCCCTGGCGACCATGATAAGATGGGACATTGGATGGGACGCTTTTGTTAGGAGGCATTGTGAGAATATAGATGAAGTTTTTTATGTATACTATAGTCTTCTTTCACTTAACCTTTCCCCGAACCTACTGTGGAGTCGCCATTCTTTTTTTTTTTTTTTTCACTTCCTTTTTTTATTATACTTCTCCTTGTGGTTGTTTGGCCGTTTCAAGAATTTAAACCTTCCATTCATCTGCGATTTACTAAACTTTCTTTTCTTTGCTTAAAGATGAGTATTTCACAGTCTCTTTTATTTCGCAGCTATGAAACAGCAGTTATGTTGCTGTAGACGCTTGTGGTCAGTGTTGTAGTTTGCCCATTCCGACGTATACCTCCCCTCTGATGGGCGAGAAGTGACACAATACTTCCCCATTAGCACATTTCATTTACATCCATGCTAATCCGGAAACGGAAAAAATCGGTCAGAATTTTCCGCTCCGGCCAAAATTCGAACCCGCAACTTCCGGGTCAACAACAAATGTTCTTAACCATTGAGCTACGGAAGTCGGCTCGTGATTTATGGAAACATATGTTGCTTTTGTACACAGATGTATAATATGACACACCTAACCTGTTAAGTCTGAAAAGTCCCTTTGCTGGAGTCAGTCTTACCTCGGCAGTATAAACAAGGTATATTGTAAACTTATAACGCGTATTATTGCCTCACACGACAGACAGAAATCGAAGGTTTCTGTTATTCCCAATGAGATGACTACAAAAACAACAAATACAGTTCTTTTTTTATAGGATAAGGAAAGTAAAATGTGGTACTTTGTGGTATAATATGTTTTTCATACTATCACGCAATTGCAGGTCAGTCAACGTTGATAAATGATAAGTTAAATACATCTGTAAGACCATTAAAGGTATATCTAGGTCCAGCGAGGCTAAGCCCCGAGTAATAAAATAGCATTATTAACTGTAACAGAAGATTATCAGGTTCATCTTACAACTTTACCTTCTATTTCAGGACTATAAGAGAAGAATTCATCAGTAATATTCTAAAATTTACTGTTCAAAACTATTGCAGAAGATTATCAGGTTCATCTTACAACTTTACCTTCTATTTCAGACTATAAGAGAAGAATTCATCAGTAATATTCTAAAATTTACTGTTCAAAACTATTGCAGAAGATTATCAGGTTCATCTTAAAACCTTACCTTCTATTTCAGACTAAAAGAGAAGATTTCATCAGTTACATTCTAAAACCTTCTTCTCAGAATTATAACACAAGATTATCAGGTTCATCTTAAAACCTTATCGTCTATTTCAGACTATAAGAGGATTTTTTTTACACTATAACACAAGATCGACTTGTAAATTCTAAAACTTTATATTAAAAAATATTACAGAAGATGATAACATACACTTGGGGCATTGTACCGTTGACTTGTAAAACAAACAACAGAAAAAAAAAACAAAAATTATAACAAAAAATTTGTAGTTCAAAACTACATAATAACAAAAGATTATTTTAGGTGGAGGAGATGTATTCAAAACTATTCTTCTCTTCTCAATCCTCTGTTTCTTCAATCTGTAGGTCCCTCCGGTTTCAGAACAAGCGGAAACAAAGCACCCGAATAATTCTCTCGAGAAGACAAAAAACGAAGACAAAGAAAGAAAAATATTTGAATTTTTATTGAAAAAACATAAAATATTCATGATTCTTCTCGTTCAAGTATTTTTTATCTATGTGCACTTGAAATATGATTTTTTTGCTGTCTTCTCACCCCGCGGAATTCTGGGTGTTTTTTTTTCGGAACATAAATTATTCAGGGAGAGTTTTGATTAAATTTATTCACTCAAGTGTTAAGTTAGATATCATTCCTCAAAGATGAACCTTATCGTAATGATGGTGATGAGGGATGCTGTCTTCTGAAGAATAGGAAATGAGGAAGACCAAGGAAACAAATCTCTCTCTCTCTCTCTCTCTCTCTTTTCCTCACGAGGAAAAGGAGGAAGAGAATGTTTTGATTGAGCATTTTAGGAAAAAAATTAATAGATGTTTTTTTTATCATTGTTAAATTTTTCCATGGATACAAAATAAAATTAGAAAACCCAAATCCGGATTGATAATATGATAAATCTACAAAGCTGAGAACCGTCCAAAAAATGAAACTTGAGAATCGAAAGAGGAGGTTTTTCCTGTCATAAAGGTAAGAAACAATGAATGAAAACATAAAGAAAACAGCTTCGCCGAGAGAAAAGTTGTGATTGTTCCTGAGAGCAACAGTGGTGCGATTTCCCAATTCGCTATATACCTACTCGGACAATATGACTATATTCACAGAAAAATCAACTAGCATCAGAACTGAAAAATGGTATTGGTAATCAACCTGTTTTTTGTAAAGTATCTACTGACAGACAATATTGATTACCCTACTGAAAAGAGGAAAAGATCCAGTAGAAGAGAAAAAAATACTCCGGGTTTACTGTCAGTGAGAAAGAGATGAAGATTGGCATTAAATAGATTACAGGGGAAGGTAGTGGCAAAGAAAGATAAAGAGAGGGAGAAAAATAAAAGGGAATTTTAAAAATAAGGAAAAAGGAAAAGAGAAAAGGGAGAGAGAGATGGAAGAGGAAGAGCAGGATTACTATAAAAAGTGCTGAAAAGTGACAAGAGTTAATCACACTAAAAAAGAGAAGAAAAAAAAGTAAATCCCTGATATTGACAGGGCGATTAATTTGAATTTTTCCAAAATACGAGAGAGGAAATGCGAGACTGGAGAGTGGGTGGGGTTTCAAACAAAAGACAAAAGAGATTTTCGAACACAATAATCTGGATGGGATCAAACTGACGTCATGAAATTATTCTCCTGCTATTATGCTGTTGAAGCATTGTCGATCCTGCCTGCGACATTCATTGATAGGAGAATTTTGAAAATGTTTTTCACGAAAGTGGCATGGTCGGTGGTTGAATATCACAAAGCTTTCTTTGAAACAGACAGCGTTCTACTTTTCTGAATATTGACTTCGTGGTTACAAATAAAGTGTAACATGTTAACTAAGTTGGCTTCAGGGAAAAACATTATTTGTTGAACCAATCCACAAATAAAGTTCAGTGAGAGTACATGGCAACATCAAACTTCGAAAACAAAAGAAAATATTGGACAAGAAGTATCTGAATCCATCAAAGTTTAGGTGATAGATGTTCAAATGCTGCTCATAAACAAAGATGCATAGAATCCTTCTGGAAATCTCTTCAAGAAAAGTTGTAATCACTGTGCTAAATTAAATCATAAAATTTGAACCATTCATTAGAAAAATAAGTTGTGTACCTAATTCTAGACATCATGGAAAGGGTAAATGTTTCTTCTTTTTTCTTGTAAGCACTTTAACCTTGACATAAATGTTTCAATTGTTAAGTATTTTAAGTTTTCATAATTGTATTAATCTAAATCCTGAGATCACAATTTTTCAAACATATTTTGCTAAATTTTTGGTTAACTTGGGACTTGAACTACCGACCTCCAGATTAAAAGTCCGCCGCCTCATCAACCAAGCTATTGAGGTTGGTAAATGTTTCGATTGATTCACTTCGGAGTGAAAGATCTACTTATTGTGTTAAAAAATCCTTTTTCGAACAAAATTAATAGTGTTCTCTTGAAACCTTGTTAACATTCTTGATCAATTAATTCAGTTACGCGAAACTAAATTTAGAACAAATTAGTCTTAAAATTTAGCACAAAAGTACACTAATTACATAGTCTGTTTGACTAGACTGATTAGAACAGTCATTGTAGCTCATTAAACGTCTGTTATTTTAATAATTCAATTTAGTTTTTTGTTCGTTTCATATATTGCTAATATTTGAGGTGTTCTTTTTGATATCAAATTATAAAACTAAAACATCACAAGTTATCAACGCAGATTTTTTTATCTACCAATTGATAAATTATAGAAAAAAAAAATATGTAAGACTTTTTTTTTAGGTGCTTTAACATCAGTGGTCATTCGCACCGTAACGTAAGACTTTATAAGAACATAATTATTAAATATGTAATCGTGACTTCTTTTATGTAAAAAAATCTTCAAAAATTATTAGTTTAAAAATCTTTTTAAAAAAAACTTTGAAAAGTGTTGGTACATAATTACTCGAAAGGCATGAAACATTTCAGGAGAGGTACCGAAAACATGCCATAGGAAATTCAGTATCTATCAGTAATGATTCTATACTCAGTACTTCTGAATCCAATCATACTGTCACTATCTACAATGGTGTGTATCAAATCCTCCTGTTTAATACGTCTTAACTTAACTGCAAATAACACGGACATGTTCAATCTCAAATCAAAAAGCGAGAGTTTAAACAAAATCTTAAATCCAGTTAATGAACTACTTTTTTGGATTGCAAAACTAGAAAAAACTTCAAACAAAGTGAAAGCTCTAAAAAGTAAAATTAATAAGTTCAACAAAAAGCATCACTTCATTTCCGACTACTTTCGTCACATTGAAGACCGGCAGAAGGATAGCTCGGTGTCTATCAGAGGAATTCCGATGCTGTCTAGTCACGAGTTGTATACAGCTTTCCATGTCATATCCAAAGAGATGCACCTGCACTATCGAGATGCTGACATTGTGTCCATCTGGCAAACGCCTGCTGTAAGTGCCAACAAAACCTCTCATCCCATCACAGTCAAGTTCAAAACGAAAAAAATTAAAAACAAATACATCAATAGGGTAAAGGCACTTTTCCAAAATAATAAGAACATCAAAAAGACAGGCTGTAAAGTAAAGTACCTGGGTAGAGTTTTCAATGTATTCATTAACGATATTTATTCTCTCGAACTGACCAACTTCCTCAAGAAAGCTTCTTTTGTGGCTTCTCAGTACGGATACATTTGTTATGTCAACAACAGCGCTGTGTTTATTCGAAGGAATAACACGGACCGGGTTGTTCTTGCAAATGAAAAACATCTGGACTTATTTAAAAAAGATAAACACTTTAGAATCGATGATGCAGATGTGTATCAGAACAATATTCAAGAAGACATTTCCAACCCTATGATGTACAGGAGAATAAATGAGAACGTGTCAAAAGCAAAGGTTTGATATTGTGAAACCTTGGGAAATTTACTGACAAGATTCTCTCCGTATGACCACATGAAGCTGAGAGTAACCTTCCTCAACGCTCCATTGATATCCTGTGGTTTCATAAACATTCCACAAATGTATGTCCTGGGTAATGTTTACTTATATTATGTGTATCCTAAAATGGGAAAACATGACATATGAAGGTAATATGTAATTGTTAAGTCGGGCCCCATGTA
Organism: Bactericera cockerelli; assembly: GCA_024516035.1. Lineage (NCBI taxonomy): Eukaryota > Metazoa > Arthropoda > Insecta > Hemiptera > Triozidae > Bactericera > Bactericera cockerelli. The sequence goes on along the minus strand of CM044960.1, from coordinate 36,661,277 downwards.
TCCTTTCTGAAATCTAGGCTTTCTGATATACAGGGTGTCCCACCAAACTTGGACACCTCAAATTACTCGGCCCCTGAAAGAGTTTTTGAAAAATAAAAAAATCTAGGGTACATGTGTTAATTATGCGGTTTCAGTTATGAAATCTTTTTTATACAGGGTGGTTCAAAAGTCAGAAATTGAGGTGTCAACTTTCGATTTTTAAATGGATCGACCTGAATTTTATTTGATAATTTTACTTCTAAATGATTCCTGAGTACTTTTTTAAACAAAAATATTACATACAGGGTGGTTTTTTTTCGACCAATTTTTTTTCTAAATCTTGAATAACTCAAGTTCGGTTAATTTTTTCGATAATAAGATTAGAGAGTGTTTGTGTAATGAATACACGCACTTTCAATTGGCATCAAAAATTTTTATACAGGGTGGTTCACAAGTGAAATAATGACTTGATTTTTTTTAAAACCGAGTTTTTTTAATTTTTTATTTAAGGTTAATAATTCTTGTCTAATTTTACACATTTTTCGTTAGTCATATCGAAAAACAAAACTAAAGTGTTGTACAGGGTGAGACATAAGTTTTTTGTAACACCCTGTATATGGGCAGTCAAAGAGACGCAAAATTAAATATAAAGACTAAATATGCAAGAAAAACTTTGATTTTTAATTAAACTAAAAAGTTATGGTCTTTTAACTAATATTCTCGCATGGACCACCCTGTAGATATTTTCTTAAACCATCATATGGGTAGTCGAAACTGTCTAAAATTCAACGAAGAGTCCAAATCTGAAAGAAAAAAATGAATTCAAAAAGCCATGCTCAATTTTGTGTCTACACCTACCTACTTTTTATTTCAAGTTTTAAAATCATTCAGTGTGGACACCAAATTGAAAATGGCTTCAAATTCGTGTTTTTTACTTGTTTTTCCCACATGATTCGAAGTTTTCGTTGAATTTTATACAACTTAGAGTACCTACATGATAGTTTAAGAAAATATCTACAGGGTGGTCCATGCGACAATATTAGTTAAAAAACCATAACTTTTTAGTTTAATTAAAAATCAAAGTTTTTCTTGCATATTTAGTCTTTATATTTAATTTTGCGTCTCTTTGACTGCCCATATACAGGGTGTTACAAAAAAATTATGTCTCACCCTGTACAACACTTTAGTTTTGTTTTTCCATATGACTAACGAAAAATGTGTAAAATTAGACGAGAATTATTAATTCTAAATAAAAAGTTTAACAAACTCGGTTTTAAAAAAAATCAAGTCATTATTTCACTTGTGAACCACCCTGTATAAATTTTTTTGATGCCAATTGAAAGTGCGTGTATTCATTACACAAACACATTCTCTTCTTGTTATCGAAAAAATTAACCGAACTTGAGTTATTCAAGATTTAGAAAAAAAATTGGTCGAAAAAAAACCACCCTGTACGTAATATTTTTGTTTAAAAAAGTACTCAAGAATCATTTAGAAGTAAAATTATCAAATAAAATTCAGGTCGATCCATTTAAAAATCGAAAGTTGACACCTCAATTTCTGACTTTTGAACCACCCTGTATAGAAAAAATTTCATAACTGAAACCGCATAATTAGCACATGTACCCTAGATTTTTTTATTTTTCAAAAACTCTTTCAGGGGCCGATTAATTTGAGGTGTCCAAGTTTGGTGGGACACCCTGTATATATCTGTATAAAGACGACAAATGCATTGGGATTAGTTATGACCTTGACCGAATATTCGAGTATGTCTAGTGGTATGAAACATCCTATAAAAGAATACTTTTACTAAGCCATAGTTGGTCTGATAAAATTACAAAAACTACAAGTACCTAATGATAATTATTACCGTGAAATTACCTCCATATACTATTAGAAAAGCTTGGCTATATCAAATAAAATAAATTTGAAATGTTTTATTGATAATATAATTATTAAAGTTTTTAATTTATAATGCACTAGCAGTTTGCCCCGGTCTCAAATGAACCAACACACACAGTCACGGAACTGAAGAGTCATTTACAGAAATGAAGTGAAGAGACTGAACATTGAATTAACGCTACTCATTTTTCCTCATGAGGTATGAGTGGACCCCAACCACTCAAGAATAGAGCAGAAAAAATCCTGCCCCGCTGGGGATCGAACCCAGGTCACCGTGCGTGCACTGCCTAGCGCGCTAACTCACTCTGCCACGGTGACTTCTTTTATTTTTCGCTTTATATTTTGTTTTAATATTTGAAGCAAACAGACGGTGGTTTAGGGGCGGTCAATTCTTATGAAAATTTCGATAGCTGTTACTGTTTTGTGCTGTGGTATAGATCCATGGATAAATCGATAGGCACTGATTAGAGATTTATAAATAGACTTGATGTTTGTCCATTTATCACAATGGGTCTCCATTGAATGAGTTGAGCAAGTTCATGAGTTGGATAGTTGACATGTCTCGGGCAATAATCCCGCCTTTGTAATTTATGTAAATAAATTGTGCACTGGTAGTCGAGTTGTTAACGCGCTAGTCTGGTAATCCAGGTAGTGTAGAGATCCGTTGGTTCGAATCCCAATCAGTGCATGAATTTTTCCTTATTAATTTTGGTTTTTGACCACATAATAATAAGACTCCGAGGGTTAGGTGGTAGAAAATGCTTTGAGCATTAACCTCGCCTGGCGGTTACCTTCTACTAAAGAGTATTATTATTATAAATAAATTTTAAAAGTTAACTACTACACTACTGAACTAACAAAAAACACACACGTTTCAGGCATTGTTCACTCACAGGATTGAAGAGGCTGAAGTAATAAAATATTGAGAAAGCGAGATAAATATTATTTGAAACACTGGCTACCATGTCTAGAAATTCCAACGTGTTCGTAAAAAAAAAAAATGTTGAGGCATCGCCGTACTGGTGTATGGCTTTTATAATTTTTTTATTTTTGTCGGACTAAAAGCCGGTGATTTTAGGGGGGTCAATTTTTATTTAAAAAATACATCTGATACCTTTTGGGCTGTGGTATTGGTAACAGACAACCCCTCATAGACAGATAGATAGGCACAGATTTGAATATTATAGCATAGATATTATAGATAGAGAATCATAATAGATACTGAAAAGATGAGGCAAAAAAGGTACATAAAGATAGTAGAATTAGAAAAAAAAGCACTTAACTTATTGAATACTTTTGACCACAGTTAAAAAATATAACTGTGTAGATTTATGTCAATTTATAGACAGTTTATTGGACCTCTACAGAGTCTACAGTATACAAAGAGTGCCGTATTTTTTATATTTCTCATTGTCATTGCTTCTGGTGAAGCAATGAATGCACATATTGCTTCTGATTGAGGACTCTAAGAAAGTGTCTACTATTTACAACAATTGGTCTATGATAAATACTCTTTCTAATGTAAATTTTCGAATTGTTAATGAAACACTGGTATCCTAACTTTTTCGATTCACTATGAACAAATCTATAGAGAAGAAGTTTCTCATGAGTGAGATGCTCGTTGACAAATATTCCTTTGAAAAGCTCATTTCCATAATGTACTGAAAACCCAAATTTCTTGAGGCTCTGTGAAAGCTTGAACTCTTTGCGGACGGCAGTTAGATATAAGTTTTTGATTTTGAGCGTCTTCAATTTGACTAATATTGGTACTCGTTCGTTGACTAGTGGGTCTGTTGAACGCCATTCACCTCTGTTTTGAAGCATCAGCTCAATGTTAGTATCGTTGAATCGAATGTTGAGTCGTCTGGAGAGATTTTCGAAGAACATGTATAACTGTTTGAACGTTAGCTGAGGGCATCCCACGATGACAATGCCAGGAGATTTCATGTCGTTAAAAAGTGAGTCTAGCAGTTTTCTGTAGAAGTAATACTTCTTCTTGACAGCCCAAATTTTCTCCTGTAACTCTTGTACTTTGATTAAGGTGGTATGCAAGACTCTGTACACTTTATGAAGATCAATTTCCTCTTTAATTTTGATCACGGAGCAGCTATGCTGATTCGATGTGAGGTGAGAGTTGCTAATCGGCAATAGTACACAGGTATTGTCAAATTTATTCATGTTTTTTGGAAGGTAATATTGTATTGTTACCACTGGAGTATTCTGATAGTTTTCATGATTATAACTTTGGAATGTCAAGCGTCTATACCTGCTGAGGTGTGTCATACTTTGTTCCAGATTTGATGTATTAATGCACATAATCATTAGTATAAGTAAAGCCAGTATCATTGTAAGCTACATGTTTGTTACATAATTTCCTCCTTTTGCTGGTACATATCAACTGATTTTAAAAATAATTTAACACTCAATTTACATTTTATAAAAATAATATAAAAATATCTTAATTATAAATAGATTTTTAAACTAAACAAATTTATTTATATATGACAATAAAAGGCTAAAAATTATTCACTACAAAATGTTTATTTGACATGAAAAATAAATAAATGTATGTTTTTTTAAATTGATTCATTTTGACTATAAACTGAAGTAATTCACAACGTTTGCTCCTTTGCTAACAATAGTACTGACTGTATTGTGTTATCAGATTCAATTAGGTGTTACTGTTGTATTGGACTGTTATGTCTGTTTCTATGTGAGAGTCAGTGAACTAGTAGTCAAGTGATTAACGCGCTAGTCTGGTAATTTAGGTAGCGTAGGGATCCGTTGGTTGGTTCGAATCACACCCAGTGCATGAATTTTTCCTCATGAATTTGATTTTGTGACCACATAATAATAATACTCTGAGGGTTAGGTGGTAGAAAATGCTATGAGTATGAACCTAGCCTGGTGGTTGCCTTCAACTAAACAGTATTATTATTATTATAGTCCTCTAAGGTACATTCAGAAAACCTTTATTATGACTTGTTATATTTTATGCATTCACATTCTTTCACCTTCGTTTACGTATAAAATAGATCATTTCAGACAAATTTAGCTTTATTAATAGATCAAAATATCAAATATTGATCAGTTTGGCGAAAGCCTATATCAATACTGCGTTGTACTTGTTGGCTTCTTCACAATTTTTGTGGGTAGCACAGCATTACTAATAGGCTCCTCCACTTTTAAAATTCTATTACATTAATTTCTTTTTACTCTGGTAATGCCGCCACTGGTCGTTACTCATACAAGTAACTATTCATTTTTCCTCACGAGGTATGGGTGGATCCCGAACATCCAAGTACAGAGCAGAAAAATTCCTGCCCCGCTGTCGATCGAACCCAGGTCACCGTACGTGCAATGCCCAGCGCGCTAACTTACTTGGCAACGGTGACTACTAATAATGCGTTGTATTTTTTAAAGTCATGAGAAATAACAAACACGTATATGCAAAAAAATGTAGGTCTTTTTTTTTTTTTTTTTTTTTTTAAAGTTTTATTAGGAGGACAAACAGGCAACAGTATAAAATTAAGAAAAGAAAGGAAAAAAAAAAAAAAAAAACTAAATAAATAAGTAAAAAAGAAAATAACCAAAATGTCCTACCTAAAGGGCGGGGTTATTGCCTGTGGCAATCTCTTCCACCCAATCTCTTTATATGTATAAATATTTCTACGTAATGATAGTATGGTCCCATTGAAATATATTCTTTAACGGCGGAGTTTTTTTTTCTCCATTAGGCACTTTAACCAATTATTGTATGGTCGTTCGTGCCGATCCTCTCAAGGTTACATGAGGCAAATGAGGTTGATAGTTCTTAGAAAAGTCATCAGTGAGTCCATTTTAGTTGTAGAGTTTTACATAACATGGGCTAAGTTTCATTTTTAAATTTATTTATTTATTTAATAACAGGATAGTATAAACATACAAAGGTATTTTTCCTAAGCTAAAGCTTCTCTATTTCATTTCAAGGAACAGTAAAATTGGACTGCATTCCTACAAAGAGAACAAAACTGTTTGTTCGATATTAAAACCATTTAAATTAAATTAGTTATCTATGATCCATTGCAATGTATAGTTGTATACGTATACAACACTTATTCGAGTATTCGTTATGTAGTATAGATAAAGGATTGAAGGATCAATTATAAAAACCTGATGGAAAAATAATGTTGAACATCCTGTGATTGATGGATTTAAATGTTCTGTAAAAAAATTTATTGAACTGTCATGCGAATAAGTGGTGGCTTCAATGGATCAAAAGTTATTATTTATTTTTTCAAGAAGAACTTTTAAATTATTTTTTCCATCTCATTATTTGATCTTTTTTTTCCTGATGCTTCAATGTTTTTCACTGCTAACTCTAAGTAGTTGTAAAATTGCTAATTACTGGTTTCCATTAAATAAACATGTCACCGTGGCCGAGTGAGTTAGCGCGCTACGTATTGCACGCATGGTGACCTGGGTTCGGTCCCCAGCGGAGCAGGATCTGCTCTGTACTTGTCTGTTCGGGGTCCACTCATACCTCGTGAGGAAAAATGAGGAGCTTTAATTTTAGCAGCGACTAGTGGTGGAATTATAGACAAAAATAAGATATTGGGATATTAAAGATATGGAAAAGTCCTCTAATTCTGCTCAAAATTGTGATATAATAACACAAAAACACATTTATTTATTAAGAAATAAACATGTTCCACTATAATTTGTGCCAAAATAAAATTGACAGGTACCTATAAAATATACGAGTACCTCAGGTGATATATTGTCTCTCCTACATGTGGCTGCCCTTATCTGTCATCTACTTCTTCCAGTGTTACAATAATGATTTGAAGGTGTCTAACTGCTAGACTCCTTGGTCTTCCTCTTGGTCTTCTTCCTGATGGTACATTCTAAAAGAGACTTGTCTTGTTGTTAAAATTTTTTCTTCTTTTCTCAGAACATGTCTTATCCACCGGTCTTTTCGAATGGAGATAACCATGCAATGAAAACAATTAAGGTTATATAATTACATACAGAGGGGCAATGCGGCCAGCACCCTTGGCTCACTACTAGATGCTGTCCAGATGAAGGAAATTTTTACTTATAAATGTTATCATCTTGTTGATTTAAAATAATATATTGTACTTGTTATCTCCATTAAGGTTATTAAATAAGAGAAGAGAAGAGAGAAAATCTCAGAGAAGAGAGAAAATCTCAGAGAGTACATTAAAAGAAACCAGGACAGAACGTCGAACTATGAAGGTACCACCGAGCTGCTGCATAAGAAAAGATAAGTCTGACATTGTCTAATGCCCCGCAACTAAATACATATAACTAGCGTGGTTGAAGCTATGCAAGAAACAATCCTGATAAGTGACGAGGACCTGAACAACAGGTGTTTAAAGCGAACGGCTATTTCTTGATTTAATAAATAAATATTTTCATTGCAATACTATAATTTTTTTATCGTATGGATTTATTGCACATCTCAAAGTGAAAAGACCTCGTATGTAATAAACTTGATCGGGAAATCTGATGGCAGAGATTGTCTGATCGCCAAAATTGTCAGTACTTTAGCCGCATGTCAATGCGTTGCCCAGGGTGAACCACGAGGAGGCGTACTAACATAATATTATAATATCGCTTTCTTTATACTACCTGATTACTACTATTAAGTCCCATTATTCCAGCAGTAAGCCCAAGACGTGTTATTATGTGGTAAAAATCCCAATGGGAGGATAACTTGTCTTGTCCCGGCTGTGTTTCGAACCCGCTACTTCTGGAATTTCAGGATTCACAGAGGGTTTCCAGAATACTTCTGAAATTGGTAATTTTTCAGCACTTTGTTGAAATTTTTTAACAATGACTTGTTCGGATATTCAATTCATATTATCTAAAATATGTTTTACATTGTTGGAAGTTTAACGAAGAGGGAAGAGTTATTTTCCACTAACAATGGTGTGAAAGTAGTTCTAGGAAATCTGAAATCCCAGGAATGCCATGAATACTTATTGGCTCTTCTTTTTCTTCCCCTTCCATTACTTCTTCTTCTTTATTATTCTTCTTCTCCTTGTGCTTGTTTGGCCGTTTCAAATTTATAAACTGCGATAGCTAAACTTCTTTTTTTCTTCTTCTTAAACATGAGTGTTTCACAGCATTTTTTTTAATTCGATGACATGATACAACACCTGCGTTAAAAGCTCGCGCTCTGGGTTGTAGCTTTTCTATCCCTCTCATGGACGAGAAGTGACACAGTAAGTTAAAAAGTTATCATATTTGTGTTAATCACTTTTGTGATATCACAACTAATCAAACTCGCTTTACTAAATCTACGCTGAAACCGGGACTTGAACCACCGACCTCCAGGTTACAAGTTCGCTGCCTTATCGATCAAGCTACTGAGGTCGGTTGAAGTGACACAGTATTTCCAATGCAGGACAACACGAGCCGACCAGATTGTGCCTTTACCAAAGTTGTTACCAAATTATGAATACAATTTTCTGGTCGGCTCTAGGGTTCGTTCCTGGGATCTTCCGCATTATAACCAATGGTCTCATCACAGCTAGTCTGTTCCATTTTTAATATTACTATTTTGAAACTTTGGGGTCTTGAAAGAGTTGAAACTTTGGGGACTGTCCAACTACAAAGTTAACAATTTCTTCTCTTTCTTCTGTTGCTTTGTCTATCTCACATTCTCTAACCATTCCTTTGATTGCATTAACATGTACTTTTGTGGCTACAGTTGCTGTTTCATTTTTTTATTACGGAACTTTAACAGGATAGACTTGTTGTTCATACCAAATCCTTGATAAATCTAGCAAGGAGAGGGTAGAGGAGGTAGAAACTCATTGGCGCTGAAGGTCTGGGCTAGTTTTGAAGCGTGAGACGGATAGTAGAAAGAAATTTGGAGTGATCTAGTAAACAGATAACTATGTGTTAATCTAGTGTAACTTATCTCATTCTGGTTGATTCATTTTTTGTTATATAACTTGGGATTTTGAGTAATTTGAAGAAAAAAAAAACTATCGAACAAAAATTTAACATACCAGCCACTTACAAGCATAATTTTCTGAGCTCGTCTCCTCACTTTATTGGTTCACCTATTACACCAAACAAACCTTTTCTTTCTAGTTTTTTACCCTCTCAACATTACAACATTATTCCTTTCTAAGCGCTCCAGGGTAGTGACGGGGAAAAAAAGTTAGTTTATTATTGTCTTCTCCTCCATCTAGCTTTCCCTCCATTTCGCGGGATCCACTCCCTTTTCTCTCTCTCTCTCTCTCTCTCTCTTTCTCTCTCTTTCTCTCTCTTCCTCCTTTGGATGCACATCCTCATTCTCTTTCTCAAGGAAACTATTGTTTTATGATAGAGCGTAGCGGGAGTATTAGCATTTTGAACAGCTATTTGTTCAGCTACTTTATCTCGAGTATAGGAACACATGAGGGTAGGCGGGACAAGGGGTGTGGAGAGGGGCGGTGCTTAATGTCTTCCTAACACAATAGGATTTGTCTGGAGGCGAGATAATGGCGCTTGATGTCTCGCTCTATCAGACATGTCTACGTGCAGTTTATTTCTAGGCCAGGTACTTCTATGCAGGATTCTTTTATAAAAGCAGTACGTAACTATTTTTATCTAGATCAATATTTTAACATTTCAATGTAAAACAGCTCCTTAGCAATAATAATAACACTCTTTAGTGGAAGGTGATCACCAGGTGAGGTTAATGCTCAAAGCATTTTCTACCACCTAACCCTCAGAGTCTTATTATTATGTGGTCACAAACTCAAATCAATGAGGAAAAATTCATGCACTGGGTGGGATTCGAACCAACGGACTCTCTCTCTCTCTCTCTCCCTCTCTATCTATCGAAAATCAGATCTAATAAGTAAAAAACTACCCGGTGGATGACAACACAAGGATTTCCGAGTAACAAGAGACTAAAAATTGTAAAAATAGAAACTAATAGACTTTCGTTGTATAAAAAATAAATAGAAATACATAGATTCATTGCTTGGGAATTGAACTCACGATCTACCGCTCACACTCGTTGTATAAGTATAACTAACCTAAAAAAAAGCAGCGTTTACGGACTGGAGCCGGCGTTAAAATCATACAGCCAACTCATTCTGACGGAGTATTTTTGGACTTTGTGGAAAATATTTTCGAAGTTTCGTTTCGAATTTTCAAAACTTTTCTCTATACCTTACAGAGAGCAGCACATAAATGCTAAATACAGCGAGTTTTGCTTTGATATGAACAAGAACAGGGTTTCTAGATTGGCGCTTATTATAGCTACTTTGGCGGGAAAAAGAGAAAAGGCGAGGTTTTGGAAATATATTTATTTAAGCAATTTTGCGTTTTATTCAACAAGCGTTTTACACAGTGTATTTGTAATATTTTTTTTACAAAATATAATTGAGCTCTGATATTTAAGAAAAACCAAAATTTTGAACATTTTTTTTCACAAAAATAAGGTCTACGACTGGCCGATAAAGAATTCTTTATGGAATCTAAAAGCTAGGAAAAACAGTATGCTACCAAATAAAATAAATGTGACAAGAATCGGTTAATAAGTTTTGGAGATGATAGTGATTTAGCATAAAATCTCAAAATTGCCGAATACGAGGGTGGATCAAATAAAACAGGAACTTTGGTTCCTGAGTGCCGACGGTAGATGAAGGAGGGCTGTTGCTTCTAGACTATTTGGATGGGATCATCAGGAGTTGGAAGAGGTGGTCGCCTCCATCTTTTCGGTCGTTCATCAGTAGTGCTCGCGATGTCTGAGCAACAGTTGCACCCTTCCTCTGTGCAACTCATCATCATAAAATTTCTTGCCCGTGAAGGAGTTAAACCTTCAGAAATTCTTCGAATACTGACTGCACAGTTCAGCACCAAACACTTTCAAGAACGCGAGTGTTTGCGTGGCACAAAGAATTTCAGGAAGGAAGGGAACAAGTTGAAAATGAGCTACACGATCGTCTTCCCCGGACCAGCAGCACAGATGAGAACATTCGTGCAGTTAGTGACACTGTTGAAGGTGATCGTCTGTCTCTGAATTCGCTGCACAGGTGTGTATAAGTTACTGAAGCTGTGAAACGATAATCATGAAGGACCTAGGATTCCGTAAAGTCCGTGCCAGATGGGTCCCTCGCCTTTTGACCGCAGATCAGAAACTGAGACGTTCGGAGGTCTGTCAGAGGCTATTTGCTGGGTTTAAAAAAGAGAAGGATGCATTTTTGGTTCGGATCGTCACCTGTGACAAAACATCGGTCCGTCACTACACCCCTGGATCCAAGCAAGCCAGTATGGAGTGGAGGAGAAAGGAGGAGGCTGTCCCTGTGCGCAATCAGCTTGTGACGCAATCAAATTCTTTTTACAATGCTGGAATTAGAAACCTTCCTACTCGTTGGGAAAAATGCATTTCCAAAGCAGGAGACTATGTGGAAAAGTGGGATATGCTTGGCTTTTATATTTTAACAATTTTTTTTTTTTTTTTTTTTGAAAAATTGTCCCTTTTATATCTGATTGACCCTCGTACAATGTGAACCAATCATGAGGAAGTATTGTGTCCATAATTGACCGTGTATTTTCAGTTCCTTTCAAACAACTTAAAAAAGCACCTAGTGGTCTATTTTCTTGCCCTTGACTGATCAACCATAAGTTTACCTTGCTCTTTGGGGGCTTGAAACAGAGTCTTTGACACAAACACAGGACACATGGACAACAACAGCATCTATTTCTTGCAAAAAACTATCACTAAACGCCCAATGGCTTTTAAAAAACCAAACACAATACTTTCGATTTCTAATATTAGAAATTTATGGAATTCAAAAGCTCAAGTTCTCACGATGGTTGATCGCACATAGAAATATGTTGTTCAAACGCGCCAATTTTTCCAATTAAGTTGGGAGGAGACCATCATTCTCCCCCAGCTAATTTGAAGCCGCAACCTCCGGGTCAGTAACCTATGTTCTTAATAAAGGCGGGTTTTTTTCGTTATTTTTGTCATATGGAACTGTACTTCAACGTAAGGATTATTTATGGTTATCTCTACAAACCTTTCCATATTGAAGTAGTGGGGGGCAGTTGCTGCGATCCTATATACTTTATCACTAGGTTCCAACAAAAACCAGTACTTTCCTTCGTCATTCACTTGCACTTGCGTTACTACTTCACTCATATTTTCAGTTCTCATGCAACTTACAAAAGCGCCTATAAGTGGTTTGCTATCGTACTTGACAACTCCATAGATACCTTGTCGAGTGAGAGAGAAATTGACTTGAACATAGGGTGTTTCTACCGTCAGCTCCACCGATTTTGTTTCATCTAGGCATGCAGGGGCACTCGCCGTCACATTGTATGAACCCGGGATCAGCAGTCTCCAGTACTCTCCCCTGTCTGTCCCCTTGATCTCATGCTCATTTCCTTCTACTCTGATAACTGCGTTTTCAATGGGAATGTCTTTTTTGCCTTTCTGTTCAACTAGACCATAGACTCCTATGCGGGTGTTCTCTATTAACTTAAGCATGGACTCCAGGTTAGCGTTCCAGTAGAATGGAAGAAATTGTGCAAGAGGGAACTTGCAACAGCTCACGTACAAGGTAATTTCAAAACAACTAGAATGTAGGTAGTTGTAGTCCTGCATTCCTGAAAGAACAAAATGGAGACACAATATTGTTCATTGCACGAAAAGCATTCAGGTTTATAGATAACTCAGTGGTAAGTACATGAAATTTTGAAAATATGTAGACATTTCACTATAAAATATCCTGATTAAGTCCGAGGTATTCCTTGACATTTTTGTAACCGAGGAACTTTTTGTGTGCTGACATAATAGCACACGCTGAGATGCAAAGACATGGCCAAAGTAGACCCCTCATTGATAACCAGCAATCAATATCAGTAACGCATATGAATACTCCAAAAGAAGCAAACATATTGATATCAAGTATCATTACTCGAAACATTTTCAGAATTTGTTAAACATAATGTAAATAGAGACCAAAGAAAATGTTGCAGATATTTTGACCAAATCTTTAGGTCTTATCGTATTTCATGAACATCAAGTGAGGATGTGTCTGTCTGGTATAATACCTATATTGTTATTTCTTTACTAATAAGTACAGAATCACCAAGAATATACAAACAATTTGAAATAAAATAATTAATCATGAACAAAAATGGTTTTTTTAATCAACAAGTTTGTGTTTTGTAATTTATTGACTGGTGAAAGCCCATCATAGTTGTTATTTAAAGATTGGTCGAAAGAAATTGCCATAGGCAATAACCCCACCCTATAGTAAGTTATTATGTGTATATTATCTATTTTTTCCAACAATTCTTATAGTTACCATTTTTGTTATTTGTAATCATTATTGATACTGTACATAATTATGTCTATATGAATACAGAATTTTATAATAATAGATTTTATTAAATAAAAAGTGCTGAATAATTTCTAGTCCACAGGGGAGATATTATCAAACACCTCGGCCGAGGTCTCAAGAACGCCCTATTCAAAGTTAAAGACAGGCCGAAAGAGTGTAAGGTAACGTATAATATTAACAGGTAATATCTTTTCACCATCTTACAAAAAATATTGCTTCTTTAATGTATGCACATCTTAGACAATTTGTACTCATCAAACAATATCCAACAAGTACTTAAAAATGCTTTACAAACAAGAAAAACACTGTTCTCTTAAATCATACTGCAAGAGGAGGCTCTGCAATGGATACTAAATAAAGGTTTTTTTTCACGATACTATCATCTATACCATGATCCAGCCCACATCAAATTTCAGTGTTATTCGATATTCTAGAGTTCCTGGATACGTATTAGAGAGCCCATTAGTCTTTTTTTTAGTATTTTTTCCTTACCATTAGTCTTTTTTCGCCAGAAGTGTCCGTTCGTTATTCCACCAGGAAAATAATTGTTACACGCAGTTCCAGACTTCATCATCGAATTTCGGTCAGAATAATCCTTGGCCAACTTCTTAAAGATCGCATCATCTGGAGTTAAACTTGGGACGCCATGTTTCTCAGGTCTTTCTGAACTATCAAACGGATAACTGGCGACAATGGCGCCGCCTTGCAGATTCCCAGAGAGAACAAATGGAAATTTCTTTATTAATTCCATTATGATTGTTTCCTCAGTATGAAAACCGCTGAAAAGCAAAGGCGAAATAAAAAATCTCGATATAGTGAAGTATTTGAGAAAGCCGGCTATAAGATTTAAGAGTTAGGATTGCGATGAGT